>JAWWEU010000055.1:176035-249217 GCA_035583155.1 Acropternis orthonyx | reverse complement strand
AAAGGAGATCAGGTTGGTCAGACAGGACCTGCCCCTCCTAAACCCATGCTGGCTGGGTCTGATCCCTTGTCCACCCTGAAGGTGCTGTGTGATTGCACTCAGGATGATCTGCTCCATAACCCTGCCAGCCACCGAGGTCAGGCTGACAGGCCTGGAGTTCCTAGGGTCAGCCTTGTAGTCCTTTTTGTGGATTGGTGTAACATTTGCCAACTTCCAATCATGTGGGACCTCCCCAGGGAGCCAGGACTGTTGGTAGATGATGGAGAACAGCTTGGCAAGCTCTTCTGCCAGCTCCCTCATCACTGTAGGGTGGATCCCGTCTGGTCCCATAGACTTGTGAGGATCCAGGTGGCTGGTTTTAAGCCAGCAAAGGAGGATGCTCAGCCAAAGCAAACCTGCAAACCCAAGCACTGTTGTCCTACCCACAGAACAGTGCCCAGAGCTTCAGGACCCTTCCCATAGGCTCCTTTAGAGCCGCATTGCCTGCCACAGAGGAGACATCCGCAGACCCTTTCCCAGCAGAGGCATTACAGCGTCCTGCTGCCCAACAAAGGGTGCCACAGACACCACCAAAAGGGCAATGCGAAACCTCCCTCTTTCCCCACACTTTCCTCCACTTTCTTTCTGACCCTCTCCATCTTGGTTTTTCTCCCCCTCTCCCTTTCACACTTGCTGCTCCCTTCCTGCTTATTAACTCTCCAACCCACCCAAGGAAAGTCCTCCCCATGACAGATCTGCACAGAGGATTTATGAGCCCAGCTCTCAGGGGAACGAGCCTGGGCATAAATCACAGAATATTTAAGAAAGTGATCTACATTTATTACACTTAATACTATATTTAGCATGTCCAAGAGGACCTTATAAATCAGAGACAGTGCAGAGCTCAGTCTGGGGCCCTGGGGGAACATGTCCACTCAGTGAATGTGTGCAAAGCCTGAAATCAGCAAGAGCAAATTTATGTTTGAATTCTTTGCTAAGTTTATTCCCCAAATTATGGCTGCATATCATGCTGATGGTTTCCTGAATTGGGCTGGGAAGCTGGGGCCCAGTCTCACTACCTCTCCCTACACACACACCAGCCCCACTAGTCCATCCTCCAGGACAATACTGGCAAAGCCTGGGAGCATCCGTCACACCGAGGGATGACAGCACTGGCCTGCAATTGTTAGTTTTCTCCTAATCCCAGGTTAATGCACTGTGCTCTAGCTCAACCTCAGCCTGCTGCTGCAGGCTCTGAAAAGAGACATAAAGTCCTCTTGTATTTTATAGAGACCCCCAGCTCTTCTCAGACCTGTCTCTTCTCCTATTCACTGGCGTTTAACACTCCATCATCCCAGGCCAAATCTATGCCTCCCCATCAACTGTGAAACTCACCTTTGTCCCCTACACAGCCAGAGCTGCAAAATAGGCAGCTGCTGATCTCTCTTCTGGAGCTCAGAGCGTTTGTCACAGGTTTGGACTCAGGCAAAGAGAGGCTTGATACCTGGTGATGGACCCCAGGAAATATGGGGATGAAATAAGGACTTTCATCCATAGAGCCATGTTGTTATCGAAAATTGATAGCAACAGAGGTCTGACAGGAGGTGGGGAATCTGGTCCCTTCAGCGGGAGGACAGGCCTTCTCCAGCTGGTGCTGAAATGGTCGTTCCTACCCTGCTTCTGTTCCCACATGCATAAAATTCCCAAGCCAGTTGATACAAATAATTAAAAATAACATGAGGTATTTTTTTGCAGCTGAAGAGTCCCTGGACAAGTAAGCGCTTGAGAGGGCAAAACCCTCAAACACCTCTCCCCAGCCCCAGCCAGTTAGGACACACCAGTCCCACGGGGCACACTGGTCCCTATGCATCTCCAGGGATGGTGGTGGCAACTCATTACAGTGACCAGGCCACCTCCTGCCGGCTCCCAGCTGAGTCTGGCAGAGCACTGTCCCCAAAATAACTGAGAAACACACAGGTTACTAACAGGAGCAGCCATCTGTCATCCTGACATAGCGGTTAAACCCAGGTGGATGGAGAAAAGCCTTGTGTGTTGTTCTCCTGGTGCTGAGAGGTTTATGCGGCAGCCCTGCTGCTGACGCACTGACAGTTGGGCTCCCAGGAGGCCCAGCGAGCCCTGGGCAGGGGCAGCTTGCCAGGGGCCTGGGGTGAAGCACAAGCCAAGCAGTTTGAAGCTGGGATTTGATGAGTGGAGAGTACAGAGTGGAGGAGAGAAGCCGTGACCCTGAGGCAGACTGGGCACCCTGGGCAGATCTTGCAGACTGGGTGCTGTCTCTCATTTTACTTCACAGAGGATGCTTGTTCCAGAGTGGGGGCTTGAGGGGTGCCCAGCACTACCCCAAGATGACTGAGCACTCAGGAGCAGCAAGCCAGCCACCTTCATGATCCCTCTCTGGAGATGTGAGGCTGTGACTTGGTATCAGGACACCTCAACATCACCCAAGGAAATGGTATCATCCATCTAACGGCTGGGTGCATCAACCATGGATGACCCTCATCCAGCATCCCCACTGCTAATGGGGATCAACCCTGGCTCCCGAAACAGGCACCTCCAACCTCAGGCAGATCAGAGATGCTATGACAGTGCCAGCTGTTGGAAGCACGGGTAGAGTGCTGGAGTCAGCAGAGACATTTCCTCACCTCTCTGAGGTCCTCGCATCCCAGCCGGGCGTGCTCACATCAGCAGCCAAAGCTTCCCTACTTCCCGGAAAGCTCTGCCGCCCGCGGCGCCTGCCGGGAGCCGTGGGACCCTATGGCTGGGTGCGTGCGTGTTGGTCCGTCTGTCTCCTCTCGTGATTTTCCAGGAAAGTTGCCGTGATTTACGAGCCGCAGACAGTGCTAGCTGAGTGCTCAGGAGGGCTTGATTACAGTTTCCCAGAGGAAGCTGTCTGTTTGGAGATGGCAAGGTGACAGGGTTTATACAGCACAGCACAATGTGTCTAAGCAAAGCTGTCAGCCAGAGATGGATGAAGTGATGGAGAAAGCCCATTACTTCATTCACACCTCAACAGGCAAACAATAAAACACTTACACGCAGCGGCAGCGCAGGGGGAGGGAGTCCCCCAGCCCCTGCAAAAATGCACCAAGCTGCTGCAGCATTTGCTGTACCTCAGGCTCAGCAGGATTGGACAAAGAAAGGGACAGAGGGGACAGGTAGCCTAGAGGGAAGATGTGTCCCCCTTGGAGACAGGCATTTGTCTCTGAGGTAATGTGCCATGTTGTTGTGTTGGACCATAACAAACCCCTGATTTGTGTGGCTGCTGCAGCCACAGCAGCAAAAGGCCAGACCTGAAAAAGGGACCCATCCTGGATCAAGCGTGAGGCCCCCAGCCTATGTGAGGTCTGCAGGGTGGCTGGTGCTAACACCCTGGGGCCAAGAGAAGGCAAGGCACTGAGGTGGGGACTGAGCAGGAGAGTGTGCTGGGCAGGCATAGCCCATGGTGCTGACCCAACTGTCCAACTTAGCCCAGTTGACCTGGGAGCAATACCTGGGTTTGCACAGAAGTCACAACCAGTTGCCCATGAACTCAGAGCTCCTGCTCTCAGCAGGCAGGAGCCCCTCCATGGTGACCTGCTGCCACCAGCCAACCCATCTGCACGGGGAGCTCATTGGGGTGCAGTTGGCAGCTGTCAGTGAAGAGCAAACAGTGCAAAAAGACTTGGCAAAATGTGTGTTTTTCTTTCATCAAATCACCTCACACAGACCTGCAGGTCAGCGATCCCAGCACGTGGAGAAAGCTGTTACCGTGCTCCCTCAGGATGACTTCTGCAACAATGAGAGGGGCAGAAACAACACCCCATCCTCCCCCCGCACACTCCAGGCAGTGACCTCGTGCATGGTGGAATAACAGGACAATAAAATCAACAGGGCTCATGCTGGGACACACTCACTGTATGTCCTTGGCTGACACTCAAGTATCTGAAAGTAATGACTCAGGATGCGATTCCTGTTAGGAAGCCTGTTTTGCTTTCACTGCTGCCTCCCAGCTGAGCGGGCCTCTAGGAGAAGGTACGTCCATCTCTCCCGGGGTTCAGCAGAAGCTGAGTTCTGCTAATGCTCCTGCCTTGAACTCTTTGCCAGACTAAGCTCTCCTCAAAAGCAGAAAATTAATTACCTGACTGGTTTATGGAATTTTCACAGGAAAGAGAAACCCCTGATGTTCTTACTCTCAGTGTTGGGAATGGAAAGCACAAGAACTGAATTTGTTTATTGGTATGAGATGCCAATGCTGAGCTCACATGCTAAAATTTTCTAGGGAACTTTGTAACAACCAGTCAAAGAGCTTTGAAGTTCAGCCTGTAAACTATGCCGTGTAATGCACAGGCGAAAATTTTAATGCCAAAGACACTTGCCATCATCATGTGGTTGGAAAAGCAATCCTACACCAGTTTAATAGTCCCTCCTCCCTGTGTGGGAAAGAAGCTAGCCCAGGAGAAAGAACTTTTCTTACTTTCTTTTTATGGGAGATATTCCTAATTCAGTTTCCGTACATAAGGTAAGAGTGCTGGGTATGCTGGAGTGGGCACTGATCCTTTGGCTCCAATGGACTTTGCTTTTTCAATGTTTTTCTGCTGCTCTGTTACAGTATTATTGCTGTATAGAACCATAGAATGGGTTTGGCCTGAAAGGAACCTTAAAGCTCATCTCATTCCACCCCCAGGCCATGGGCAAGGGACACCTTCCACTAGCACAGGTTGCTCCAAGCCCCATCCAACCTGGCCTTGGACACTTCCAGGGATGGGGCAGCCACAGCTTCTCTGCCCAGCCTGTGCCAGGGCCTTAGATTAATGAACCAAGGTTATTTCATCACACCTAGTCTGGGTACACTGTTGAGTCAAGAGAAAACACGTTGCTCTTTCCATTCTCACTGATGGAGTTTTCTGGGAGAGTTTCAGATTAAAGAACAAAAAAAGATACTTTAAAAAATCATATTTTTTTGGAAAAAATCCCAACCAAACTTGGCCACAGAAAAACCAATATTTCATAAAAATGGGATATTTTGAAAGAATGCCCTTTATTTCCAAGGAAAATAGTGCTTGCTCATAATAATTGTGTGGGATTGCTCCTGACCACATTAGACCAGGACAGCCCTGCCTGGGGAGAGGAGCTGGTACAGCCACCCTGCACAGCACTGCTCCCACTCCCCACTGCAACTGGGCCTGAAGTGCACTCACACAGGTGCTTTATTAATGAAAAGTGTATTGGAAAATGAAAATTGATCCTGCTCTCCCCATTCTCCCCTCTCCGTGCCAGCATCCAGAACCTTGCACGTGCATTGACATCCGCAATATCCGGGATATTGCAGTAGCTACAGTTTTTGCCCCATTTCAGTAGGAAATAAGGACTTTCCTGATTTACCACTTGTTTATCAACATCTTTGTGCTTTTGGAAAGCCTGGCAGCCCTGGCAAATGAGCTCAGCTCTCAGATGAGTTGCTGGAGTGTGACTGGTGTGCACAGCTTCATGTTTTGCAACCCGGCAGCCAGAGCTGCCAAGCAGGATTGTGCAACCTGTGTCCCAGACACAGAATCTGTTTGGAGCGGAGCAGCATCCTGGCACAGGGGGCAGATGGCACGCTCCTTCTGGGCAAGGGTGAGTCACCCACCTTGCTGGGACCAGCCAGACTCAGGATGACTTTGCCTCATGTTTTGGAGTTCAGTGAGGGGTGACAGCTTCCAACCAGTTCATCTCTCTAAGCCAGTGTCGTGCTCCTAAAGAGTAATGTGTCACATACAGAAACTCACAGAGAAATTAACACCCTCAATAAAGCCACTTTCTTGCCATCTCGGTAGCACTTTACAGACAAACCTCTCCACCGCAGACAGCGTTGCTTTGTGGATGTGCAAAAATCCTCTCCTTGGAGGGCATCTGCTGCCCAGGAAATGCTGCTAACTGCAAATGTTGCAGGAAAACCTACCTGGGCTTTTCCTTGCCAGGCAGGTGATGTTTTTCCACACCTAGCCAGGCCAGTGGTGCTTTGAAGAGCAACCCTGTGTGCCCTGAGTGGAGAGGTCCTGCACTAAGTGATGCTGTATTTTACAGGAGAACCACAGCCTTTGGGGAACACATCACACCTCTGCCTTTAACTCACATGCAGGTGGGAGCTGACACTTTGCTGGCCACTGGGACTCAATCTGCCCCAAGGTAAGATGTTTCTAATGTCTCTCACAGCAGCAGCTTTAATTTGGGGGCGCAGTGGATGGCAATTTGCCATATTTCATAGCCTGTGACTAGATCCTGTCTCTCTGCTGCAGAAATATTTCTGGAGAGGCAAGGAAGAACTTTCAGAGAGCTGAAGAGCAAAACTGCAGCCAGGGTCAAATCACCCTGCCTAATCCAAGCATACACCCCAGGAAAAAGCAATGAGGCTGAGATCCATCCCCTTCTCCAAGGCCAGCATCCCACTATCTCTCACCTCTCGGTGACACTGAAGGGGAGCTTCTGATTATCTTGGATGTGAATATCTGGGGTGCTGCAGGACAGGCAGCTGTCCTTTGGCCTCATCTGACCCTATGGCTGCAGCAGGAAGGCCCAGCTGGGTGTGGGATGTGTGGGCTCCATGCACTGCCGTAGAAAGTAGTGTTACAAAAACTCCCGGCACTACGTTCTGGTGCTGTTACAGCAAGACATTTGGATAATGGGAAACTGCAGAAATAAATCTGAATCTTGGCTCTCCACAGCCTGGGATCTGACCACCTGGATCCAAGATAAGGACTGGCCTTTTGGCACCCACAGCCTGATGGATCCAGCAGCACGGGAAATCTGCTGCCTTTTGCTTCTCTACCCCATGTGCCTTCCCAAAAATAATCCAAGATTCTTGGAAAATAAAACCCTTCAAACTCCCTTGATCTTTAGGTTTGGGGTGTTTTTTTTTTGTTTGGTTGGTTGGTTTTTTGTTTTGTTTTGGGGTTTTTTTGTTTGTTTTTTGTTTGGGTTTTTTTTTCTTTTCTTTCTAAGTTTGCTCTTTTCAGAGGTTTCAGCTGTTTCTTTAGATTTGAAAGGGATGAAAGAAAGGAAAGGAACACCAGGCAGCACTTCCAGGCACTCTGAAACACCAGTCTGGGTGCACAGTGTAAACCAGCTGCCTAAAACTCTTCCAGCCTCAGTATCCTGCACACACACACTCACCTGCAGCTCCCCTGCCTTAGTCATACAGCTGAAGCTGAGCATGGGATGAAGGTTTTCTCCTGCAGACCTTACACCTCACTCTGATCCACCAGCCAGATCACCACCCGAGGGGAGGTCTCAGCTCTAGGAACACATTCAGGCCTCTGCATATGCTGTGCATGAAAAGTGGGACTGGACTCAGGTTGGGTAACAGGCTGTGCTGGGACACAGTTGGAAGCACCAGGAACAGGACAGTGCTGGAGCCTTTTTGAGGCTGGTCCCAGCACAATCACAATGACAAGGCTAACTGGAGCTGAGGTCAGCCTTCTGCACTTGGCACAGGGACCAATGCTTTCTCTTTCAATCAGCAAGGGCTGCATGCCTTTGGAACACCACTCCAGCACATAGGTTCTCACTTAGGGGTCAATCAAATTGCTTGACCTTGTTAGTCAAGGGTCTGATACTCTCATTTCTCACAGAATCCCAGAATGGTTCAGGTTGAAAGAAACCTTAAAGCTCATCTAGTTCCATCACCCTGCCAAGGGCAGGGACACCTTCCACTAGCACAGGTTGCTCCAAACCTCGTCCAACCTGGCCTTGGACACTTCCAGGGATGGGGCAGCCACAGCTTCTCTGGGCAACCTGTGCCAGGGCCTGCCCACCCTCACAGGGAAGGATTTCTTTCTAATATCCAATCTAAATCTCCCTCCATCAGCTTCATCATCTTACCCTTCATCTACCTTCATCAACTGAGCTTTCATCAGCCTCCATCAGCTTTTGCTTCTCTGCAACAAGGAAGCTCCTCAGGCAGATGCGTAAGCTGTACGTAAGGCCCTTCCAAAGGGTTTTCTCTGGTGCCAGCAGCCTGGAAAGCCCATCTTCTGGTGACAGGCCAATGGCTCCAACCAGTAGCCTCTCATGCACAAAGTGAGCACTGTCATCACAGCTCAGTGGTGGATAAGACAGAGTTTCTGTGGCCTTTGGCCAAGCTGACCACTGGTGAGACACAGTTAACGGCAAATGTTCAAGGCTGGGTACACAACAGAGCAGATAGGGACACCCCAAACACACATCAGTCTCCCCAGCCTTTCGATGAACCCAACCCTTTTAACCACCAGACCACAAAAAGTTCCTGGAGGCAAAGAGCACGCTGGTGTGCTGGCAGTGTCGGGGCAAGCGTGGTCTTGTGGGGCAAAAAACCAACACTTGAGCAGTGTCACTCCTCATGCAGGAGAGATGACTGGGGGATAGCTCTGTCTCTGAAAACCTACTGTGTTTGGGGTTTTTTCACTAATGTAGGCCAAAAAGGTTAAATGAAGCTGCAGCCTAGCAATAAGTGCTGCATTTCCCATAAAAATCTATTTACAAGAAATAGGGGTGGAGTTTTGTTTATTCCACACCACCCATGTCAGCATGGAAGGGTCAGGGTTTCAGCACAAAACGCTGAGATGCCAAAAGTGGAACCTTTTCCTTGCCCAGTCATGGAACGGAGAGGTTTTGTTCCCTTCAAAAACGGTGGGCAGAAGCAGAGGAGTCCCCTTTCTTTTGCCAGGCTCACTCAGGAGAAGGAGTCACCCCACAAATTCCCAGCCACCACCTGAGACCGCAGCTATGCCAAGACCTACGGTGGCATCTCAGCAGCAGAAGTCATTTTGGATGAGACAGTTTTCCAGGTTTTGCTTTGCCCCTGTTCCCCACTGTTTGTCTGGCTGGGGGAGGGCATTGAACCATGGAAACTTATTTGCTGCTTTGTTTTTCTTTGCATGGCCCAGTGCAGGGGCCCTCTGCCATCTTGTATTGCCCTAGGGGGCACCAGGTGATATCTTGCCTTTGTTGATTAAACCATTCTCTCTTTTGTACAATTTTCTTTTTATTGTTGTCTTTTACTGCTGTTTTTCTTTTGTAAATTGTAACTCTAATGTGTAAACTCTCTTAGGTTTTTTTTTTTTTCCCCTCCACTGTTGAAAAGGGGCAGCTTGAGCAGTTTTTAAAACCACCACAAGATGAAACAGAGAGATGTTTTTAAACAGAAACTACAGAAGAAAGATGTTTCATGAGTAACCTAAGGCTAATGAGCCCATCCATCTAAGATGGGAACTAACATGGCTGGAGTGGAACGCTCAGCATGGGATTGGGGCCCAAATGAGTCACCCTCCATGAGACCAGATGCTGCCATGTGCTGGGCATCCAGACTGGCACACAATGGTGGCCCAGTGCTACCGGCACCAACAGGGTCAGATACCAGGGCGCAGATGTGGGCAGAGAGAGGCAGGAAATGGAAGGTCTCATCAGATCTCTGCAGTGCACTAGGACGAGGAGAATTTAGCTGAAGTTTTCAGGTCAAGTTCAGCAACTCAAGGGAATGTGCTTTTAAATTTGAATGGAGTTGTACCCCAATTCCTTGATCTGCTTGTAAGATACCTGACATCCTACAGGAGGGGCTGGGGAACAAGTTGTGTTCCCTGTGGGGCCCTTGCATCACCCTTGTCTGGCACACAATCTTTAGTGGGTGATGGTTGGTCAAAAAGCCACAACAGCCACACTGCTGGAAGTGATCCATAGTTGGAGCTGGATGTCAGACACCTCAAATGAAACATCCCTGGAAACAAACAGAACAAAAAAAATTTGTCAAAGTGTGGGATGTTTACCTAAACAAACCACTGCAGAGACACCCCATATCCACGTGGAGCAGACCTGGAGAACAGAGATGTTTGACACCAACAGAAAAATCTCTTGACTTCTCCCTGTGTTACAGCAGACAAGTATAGGATGTTCTGGGGCCAGAACATGCAGTTTTTTAGGATACCTGTGGGAGTATGATGCTGGGTGAGAAGCACTGGGGAACAGCTGAACACAAATGGCTGCTTTTGACAGTGGTGGGGACAGAGACTCCCCAGGGAGCCGACATTCTGCCTGTGAGAATGGGATGAAGGAAGAGACTAATAAATCCCTTTTTCTCTGACCAGGTGGTTTTCTTTTGACAAACGATGGCTGTGGGTCAGGCAGGTCTGGTTTAACTGCCCCCCGGTGCCAGCCTGACATGCCCATAACTCTGCTCTGGCAGATCACTGAAACAATTGCTCATTCTTCGAGGAAAGCCAGAGACTAATTACAGCAAGGCATGTAATAGGATTCCAGCAAAGGAAGAACTCTTCAGGGCTGGCTTTCCACCCATGGCCCCGGGGGCATATCTCAGTGCCCTCTTTTACATGCACACACCTTGCTTTGCACAGCCCAAGCGGCTTTCAGCAGGAAAGGCCTGAGGCTCGCCCAGCATCCCTGCGCCAGCCTGCTGTGTCTGGTCCCATACTTGGCAGTGACACCATGGGGGCCTGGGAAACTGCTGACAACCGGGAAAGCTACCCAGGTGATGGGAGCAAGAGGGCTGTGGTGGGAGGTGAGCAAGAAAGAGCTGCTCAGACAGTTGGTACTGAAGCATCTCTTAGTGGCACCACGGTTCTCTGGTGAATCACAATGAGGGCCAGAGCAGAGCTCCTCACTCAAAGGTGAGGTCTGTAGTGGGGCTTGAGTTACTGGCAAAGGTAATGGATGGAAAGCATCTGGTTTTGCAGATCCCAGACTGTGAGAGAAATATTAAACAATGGAGGTAATCATAAATGATGGGCATCCTAAACCGCCCCAGCCAGGCTTCCCCAGCCCAGCCACCTCCCTGGATCTCGCCAGCCATTCTTTGGATGCAGCTGGTGCTCTGCCCACCTGCAGAGCATGTGGCCCATGCAGGGGCAGATGAGATCCTTCATGTCAGAGATCACAGATTGTTTCTTGGCATCTGGGAGCTCCTCATGACAGCAACAAAATCTCCTAAGCTCCAGATGAGAGGCACGGAGAGACCCATGCCAAAAGAGGGAGCAGAGCCCCACAAAATGCCTTGAGCCATGTTTCACATTATACCCTCAGCTGAGCCATGGCAGTTCCCCAGGAATCAATGCTGAACAGGATGCTCAGCATCCTCAAGTTGTTTCTGGTCCATCTATCCAAGAGGAAGCCATGAGGGATGGTCTTCAGAGTCCTGCCCCTAACACAGCCTCAGCCGAGCTCTCCAGCTCTGAAGCAGACTGATGGCAGGAGAATATGAGCTTCTGTGGGAGCAGGGAGAGCACCAGCACCTCCTCACTACTGCCTTGCTGCAGAGGGGCTGGGGGAGTGGGGCTAGCTCAGAGGCTGCGGCGTTCCTGGTTGGCAGAGACAGACCCTTTCTCTGGCACTGCTCAGGAATGTGGCTCAAGGTGGAGCAGCAGGTGCTGGAAGGACGGTTGCAACCAGTCTCACCCTCCAAGAAAAATACCAGCCCTGCTCACCAAGGGGAAGGAGCAGAAGCAGCCCCTGCACAGGCAGATTTATGGGCCTCAGCAAGCTGGAAAAAATCCAGTGAACATTTCAGCAAATCCAGCCTCCATCAGAAGTTACAGAGTGATAGGTGTAAGTCCCAGCCAGACCCACAGCTGCTGCCTCTCCTGAGCCAACCCCAGGCAGCCAGTGAAGTCACCCTCGCACCTCAGGTTGTGGCGATGACAAAGAAGTTGGTGCAGGTGGTGGTGAGTGCACCACAGGCACCACGCTGGACAGGTTTCTGCAACAGGACAAGCACCTGGGGGTGCACTGCACAGATGAAGCATTTTTTAGAGGAGCTGTAATGACCACAGGGCTCATTTACAGAAAAAGGTGGAGATGGGTCTGAGTTGACTACAGCATCCCCTTCTAGGTCCTAGATGGGCCACCTTCTCTAGTAGGGTCTTCTTGGAATCATACCCTCTTTGTAAACACTTCCTGTTGCCCACCAAGGATGCTCACAAGGACCATCTCCCCAAACCCCAAAACTTCCATAGACAGGTTGGCCCTGCAGGCAGGAGATTGAGCCCCTTCCAAACAACTCACAAGGGCACAAGTTCACAAGCCCTGAACAGATGATCAAGGCAAAAAAAAGAGGAGATGCTCTTCAAAGTCATTAACATCTCCATTAGTGTTGACTAGTGGCAGATCTCAGTCCTCACTATCCCTCTTGTCCTCATGTGCTGACAGGGACAAGGCCAGTCTCCTTCAGTTTGGAAAGCACCTGCCACACTGTAGGTGATTGAAACATCAGCCTTCTGAGACTGGGAGGGACCAGTGCTTCCCATTCATCTTTTCATCAGCCCCATTCACCTTCTTCCTGCCTTCTCACCAGAGAAACTTCCATTCTCCCCAGAGAAACTATCCCACTCCCCCAAAATCTCCAGGTTTTTTTGCACAACAGAACCAGTCCTGATACTGAGATACTACCTCTGTCCCAGTATCCGAGAAGTGATGGAAGGGATACAAACCTCTACCTTGTGCCGAGCCAAAACTTCTGTGCACCCTTCACACCCATTTTGCTTCAGAGGTGTTCAGATCCCCCAGAACCTCAGTGGTTTCCAGTGAGGAGATGAGTGAGGACTCTCCTGCCAGATCTTCATGGTCTGAGACAGGTAATGATCCAGTTGCCCCCTCCATCTCTGCAGAAACCCGAGCATCTGTCCAGAGACATGGCTTGATGGCAAGGAGTCCTTGGCAAATCAGCCCCCGCTGCATCTGTGCCTGCTGTGGGGATGAATTACTGGCTGGCTGTGGAGCCCAGGGTAGTCACCAGTTGCACAGCAGGGCTCACCAGGAGAGGGGCCAAGGAAGGGGGGAGGGTGGCATAGGTCAGCCTGCAAAGGATTGATGATAGGGCTTCTCTCCATGGGGAGAAGACAACCTGAAGTCCTGGCACCCTGGGCAGCATGGTGGCAGGACAAGGGCAAGGATGCAGAAGAGGCAGCAGGCACAGGAGTCAAATCTGCCCCTCTTCTCAGTGTTCCCATGCCAAGGAAGACTTCACTTTCTGTTGCTCATAATCTCAGCATACCAGGTTTTTGCCTGTTCTTCCCACAGCCCGATGGTTCCTCCTAGGGGACACAATTTGTGGGTCACTGATGGTCCTTTAGGTCCTCAGAGGAGTCTGCTTCCCCCTCCAGCATCTCTGAAGCTGGGCAAGCCAAGATGATGGGGCTGTGGTACCTTTGGGATAGAGATATCTTTTGAATAGAGAGCAAGGGCAGAAGCACACGGGCATTCTTTTTAGGACTGTGCCTCACATGATGAGCTCTGTTAGGAGGGTATGAAGAAGAGGCAGGACTTCACAGCAGTTTTTCTCCATTTCCATGTCTCTCATGAAGGGCTGAATCCCCCATGTAATGTCCCCTGTTGGTGCTCAGCCCAAGTGCACGACCAGTGCTCAGCCCGACTGCATCGCATCCATCCACCATCATAGCTGGAGCCATGCAGGGCCTGGCATTTGTCTGGTGTCACCCCTGGGTCCTGTGCCGAGGTGGCTGAGCCTGGGTGCACCATGTCCATGGGAGCATGTGGGGCTCCCAAGCAGCCCCTCTGAGTTAAGGATGCCCCATGCTGTGGCTGCTCTGAGCTCCCAAGCACAGTTTCATCTTCCTGCTGGAGCCACCGCAGCTCTCTCACTGGGACCACAGAATGGGACTCAGCAAGCCAGTTCAGAGGCTTTTTCAGGTTTTATAGTGCTCATTATCATAGCTCTGAAGCAGACTGTGCTCAGCCAAGCCAGTGCCTTTGGAAAGGGCTCCCACTTCACTTTCCAAGTGCATCCGTCCATTTTAACCAAGTTTCCAAATGCAGCAGAGGTCATGGGATAGCACTTTGTGCCTCTGCAGATCTCTCTTAGCCCTCTGAAAGCTTGCCCAGGTTCATCTCCAAACATCTAGTACAGTTCCTGGGTTGATGTTCTTGGGAGATTTTGGGAGGAAGGCAAAGGATCTAAGACTTCACAGATGCCTGTAGGCTGCAAGGGGAAGTTCAGATCTTATTAAGCAAAGGATCCCCACAGAGGCTGTTCCTTCAGGCACAAATTGGCAGAAGTTCCAGCTCCAATCTTTCTGCTTTTCCTGAATGGATTGTTCTTCACCCAGATTCCTCAAACTACTGCTGCAGAAAGCCCTGCTTAAGCTTCTTGCTGTAGGATGAGCAGAAATTTGGGAGCTGCCAGGACTGGAGATGCTTATGAAGCACAGCTTCTGTGAAGCATGGCACAGAAGTGTCCTTCCCTCTGTGCGAGACCTGCTCCTGAGTCTCATTAGACCCAGGAGCCACCCCCAGCCACGGGTTTTGGAGCCACTTCCACTGTGACTGGGCACCTCTTTCCATTCAACCCTCTACAGCATCTCCCCTATCTGTCTCCCTCTCAGTCTGTCCCTCTCCTTCTTGGAAAAAAAGCACTGGATTGAGATGTCTAAGCATTTATTTTTCTCCCAAGGTCTGAAACCCCTCCTCTGTCCTGGAGCTTTCTCATGCAACCACCTCTGAGCATTCCCTCCCTGCTTGTGTCCACTAGACATGACAGAGAGATGGCAGCCACAGGCAGACCTTGGTATTAACAGAGGTCACTCTGGGGATCACCTGCTTTCAGGCATCACTCTAACACTCAGGTGATCCAGCCTCAGGACACCCACTCATACAAAGGGCTGCCTGGACAGGGTGTTGTGCTGGTGACAGGTAGGAACAGAGACAAGAGGGTCACCCCGTCCTAGGAAGGGACACATGCTGTGTTAGGTGTTGAAGAGATCAATGCTTGTTGCCTAGGAGGAAATACTGCTGCCTGGAGCAATGTGTGCCAAAGGCAATGGGTCTGACGTTGGTCATGAAAACATACTATAATTGTAAAAACCCCTGGTTTTCTGTATCCTGAGACTCTCCACAAACACAAGCTGAATACTTGCAGTATTTTTCTGTAGGAAAACACATTTCAGAGCAACTAAGCAAGGGGGGAGAGTCATAAAGGTGAAGAGAGATTGGGCCCATCTCACTGCCTCCCTACAGATATCTCCCTGAGACAGGGATCCCTGGGGCATTCCACAAGAGGAACAGGGATACTCTCATGCTCTCAGTACCCAAGCATCAGTGTTTAGTGGGACATGAAGGTGAGGGACAGGAGCAGTGTGGAGACTTGCAGGTGATGGGGGACTGTCAGGCCAGAGTTGCACATTTCAAGATCAGAGCATTTTTTAAATGAGTGAAGCAAGGAGATAAAACAGTAAGGCCTTGTTCTTTTTGTTTGTTTGTCTGTTTGTTTTAAAAAAAAATCTAATGTAAAACCTCATTGCCTTCTGTTAAAAAAAGGAGATTGAAGTCTGATTTCTCCCCCTGGGCAATCCGTAATCCCTCAGCTAAGTCCTGAGCCCTTTAATTAAGACCTCAGTCATTTAAATTGTTAATAAAGATCCATTGGAGGACTATCATTCTCATTCCTGATTTCATCTTGTGCTCATTAAGGACTCCTGATTAAAATTCATCGTCTCAGAAGGTATTTATAACTCTGTATCCCTAGACCTCATTAATTCAAAGCCACCTGTTCAGAAAGAGGTGGGGGAACCTAAAAGGCACCAGGCCAAACTGAAACTGCGGGAACACTGTGTTGACTGACAGATTACAGCATTAGTCTCACTGAAAAGAGCAGCCCTGCACAGTACGGGAAGGGACATGAGGGCTGGATACCATGGGAGTAAGGGATACCATGGGAGTAAGATATATCCAGACTGTTCCTAGTGGGGCGAGAGAAGAGATGGCTAAGCAGCCACTGCCCAGATGTGCCAAAGAAGAGAGAGAGAGACCCCTCTCCCATGTCAATGTCCTGGAGGTTACAAGTGTATAAACACTTGGAAACATTGAGCCGTGGGAAAAGACCACCCCATGACTCCTTCTCTGTCCTAGTGGACAGATAGATCCTGCCTGTCTCAACAACCCACGAGGGACACGGCCACTGCACCCCACTGTGGGTCACACAGCCTGGCTGCTTCCTCCACAGTTTGCCCAACATTGAATTCCTGTTCTGAACCTCAGTGAAGCTCAACCAGCCTCATGGACCTCATCCCTGACAAGCCATGGAGTCCTTTTCCCAGAAAAAAACCCTGGGGTAAAAGGGAAGGAACCCCAATGCATCCAACTCCTCTTTCAACCCATGCCTCATTTTGCCTTACTCTTGGCTTTGCCTCTTGCTCTCCCACGATGTCCTCCCTTGCACCACTGAAAGCTAAGCAGATCTGCCTCTCCCCCTGCTGCTCCTCTGCCATGACCCGCATGCTGCCCTTACCTTCCCCCCCTTCCCCACCCCCATCCATGATCTCTCCCATGGTTTTCTCTTCAGTAATTCTCACCATCTGTCCAGTCCTCAAGTTTTCCATGACTCTGCTGATCTGCTGCACCACTTGTTCTCCCCATGTTCAGCCTAAGTCTGGGTCGTGCTCCCTGGGGTTGGGGACCAAGCCCAGGTATCACAACTGTCACAAGAGGTTTCTCTGGAGTCATTTGTCCCCATGACCCAAAAGGAACCCTTTCCTTTGGGATGCCCAATGGTTTTACTTAGCCTCATGTTCTCCTGCTTTGGGTCAGGCTTTAAATAAAAATGCCCTGTTAAAACAGGAAAAGAGTTTCATTTCAAGGCTGTCTAGTGAAATACTCCAGCACTTCTGGAATGAGACATTTTACCTTGAAAACATCTAACAGGACTATGCTGACACTTTCACATATATCCAAACAGCTGAAATCCAAACTTACAGATGCTTTTGATCCTATTGAACCTCATTTTTGGTGAATTACTACACACAGAAGTTCCAGCTGCCTGCTCCCACCCCAGCCCAGGTTTCACTGCCCTGCCGTCCAGCTCAGTTTTGGGACAACTTGTCCCAGGCCCCTTCCACCTTGCATATGACCACCAATGCTATGACAGCAGTATGCAGCTCTCAGCCATGTTGCTGGTGTGTGAGGCAGAGGGGAGCCCTTGTTCCTTGCATGGCAGCTGAGCCCAGCTATGTCATCACATCACAAAGCAGGAAAAAAATCCCAGGGTTGCTGTGGACAACGGAAAGGGTGAATAAGAATGATGATACATGCACTCTGAATCTCTTTGCCTCTAGACAGACACATTTAAAAGTGACCTGCAAGGGACCTTCCCCTTCTGGTCCCAAATAATAGAAGCTCTGAATGAGTTTTAACAGTGGTTTATTCCCCTTATGCTTTTTTTGTTGCTATTAGAAATTCAGGTTCCTGTGCAGGCTCCTGAAGGAGTGAGTGCAACGAGGATGCAACAGGAGGGAAGAGTGAACTGAAGGGAATGAAAAATAGTTGTTAAACACTTTCCAAAGTGCCCAGCTTTTATCTTGCTGGAGTGGGAGAGGACAGTATTTAACACAGTTTGCTTTGTACATGACAGCTTTATTTAACTCCAACAATTGTGTTGTAGAAAGGAAGCCTTTGTTGGAGTTACAGCTCTCTGTGGCAAGCAGTCTCCATGCCCTTGCTGAAGTGAGGTCACTTTGCATGGAAGAATGAACGCCAGAGCACATGGCCTGATGGGAGGCATGATCTGGGATGGTCCATCTGACCATGCTTCAAGCATCAGCTCTGCCCTTGGTAGCCAGGAAGGCGTCACAGCTATGTGAGCCCAGCCCAAAGAGCAGGGGCTTTTCTGAGCAATGGAAAGACTCAGGATCTGGGACAAAAATCCCTGTCTGCTATTAACTTCTCTTGAATGTCCCAAAGGGACATGCTTATGTCTGAGGTCATCCGGGCAGCATTTGAGTAAATGATATGTGATGAACCTGCTGCTTTAAGATCAGAATGAAGGATGATTCACCTGAGTAAAACAGAGATAACCACACTACCTCAACAGGTCCCCATTGTGGGAAAGGTCTTGGCAAGCTTCATGGAGGCAAAGCTGTCACTGGAGCCTGGCTGCCTGGAGTTGGGTCCAAGAAGTATTGGGAAACAGAGCTATTGCCTTGGATCTAGGACTGTTGAGCAGAGTCTCTGCACCCACAGAACTCTTCTACCTTCCCCAGGTCCACGGAAAGACATCAGTTATAGGGATCAGTCTGGTACATGTAATAAGGAGTCTCTCAGCCATTCCTTTTGGGCTCATTTGCTCCACAATACGCAGATTGTTCAGAAAGATTTGGAGCTTTGGAGAGGTACAGAATCGCAGGATGGGTAAGGTTGAAAGGGACCACAGTGGGAACATCTGATCTAGCCTCCTTGCTCCAGCAGGATCATCCCAGAGCACAGGGCACAAGATTGTATCCAGACTGTTCTGGAATGTGCCCATTGAGAGAGACTCTACACCCTTTCTGGGGGAAAGGAAAAGGGTTATCAAGGACAGTACTCTCCAGCTCCTGCCTTCTGCTGGCAGCAGGACTACCTGTGTCACAAGGGAAGGAGCAGTCTTTTGCTAATGGGCACAGCACCGTGACAGGTGTCTCCCAGCCCTGGCAGAGGGCAGAAGTCTCACTCAGGTCAAAAATACTAGCATCTCTCCAACTTTTTGACATGCAAAAAGCCAGCAAGGCAAGATGTGGATGTGCCCCAACCACCCATCCCATCCCGGTGCCTGGGCTCTGGCGGTGCAGGGTGTGTATGGCCCCCATGACTATCCCCATAGCCCGGGCTTCGTGTCTGAGCCCCCGCGACATCCGTGCAGCGTGGGAGTGGACACTGCAAGCCGCTGCCTCCCTCTTGTGGGCGAATCTGGGGAAGGACGGGGGGAGCACCCAGGAAGCCCTGGCAAGGCTGGCACCTACAAAAACACTCTCGCCTCACCAGACGGGGAACACCCGCCAGGAATCCTGCCTCTCCAGCTTCTGGGAAAACAAACCTGTAGAACCCTCAAAGGCTTATCCAGCCACACAGACCCTCGTGGTGGGCTCATACAGCCAAACAGACCCTCCCTGATGGACATGTGCAGCCAGATTGTGCTCTCTGCAGATGCAGAGACTAGGACTGAGGTAAATGAGGAAAGCAAAGGACATGCAATGGTGCCAGAATCACAGTCTTGGGCAACCTGTAACAGGCTGTCTGACTCTTGTGCTGGAGAAGATTTGGCTCCACCACAGGCAGAGGAAGATCTTAGAATCATAGAGCATCCTGAGCTGAAAGGGATCCACAAGGATCATCTAGTCCAACTCCTGGTCCTGCACAGCATATCCCAACAATCCCACTCTGTCCCTGAGGGCATCATCCAAACTCTCCTGCAGCTCTGGCAGCCTTGGGGCCGTGCCCACTGCCCTGGGGAGCCTGCTCAGTGCCCACCACCTCCTGGGGGAAGAACCTTTTCCTGAGATCCAACCTCAGTCTCCCCTGACACAAATTCATACCATTGCCTTGTGTCCTCACACTGGTCACCAGAGAGCGGAGATCGGCACCTGCCTCTCCACTCTCCCTTGGGAGGAAGCTGTGGACCACTTCAATAGATACATACAGTGGTCAGCACTAGCCAGAGTGTAGAAGAAGAAACCAGCCTGTCCACTGTAATAACTGACCCAAACAGAGCATTTGGGAGCACACAGCAGTGAAGAGCAGAGCAGCATCTCCACTGGACCCACTGGCTACTCAGGTCTGTGTTTCCCTGTCTGGAAATCCAGGTTACTCTGAGCCCTGGGAGCTTCCAAGCCCTTAGGAGGCCATCTGAGTCCCCACATGGAACTGGAAGGAAAAAGGGAATGGAGGACCAAGGGAGCTATTAAAATCCCCTTCATGGGCATGATGGGTGGCTGGAAAATCCCAGCTACTCCCAGAGATGCTGAGATAGCACCAAGGGATGTTTCAGAGGGCTTGAAGATGGAAAGAAAAAGGCTGAAAAGAAATGGTCAGGGGCACTGAGCAAGAATATAAAAACTCTAGATAAGATCTGCAAGGAAATTATAAAGACCAGGGAAAAACAGAAAAATAACACTACCAAGAGGGCTACTGGGAATAAGAAGGAATTTTGCAAATTGCAGCAAAGGGAAAGCAAATACAGTGTGAGTCAGCCAATTAATAAATGTGAAGGGAATGCAAATTAATGACAATTCAGAAGTAGTTGAGGTACTGACCTGCTTTACGATTTTCTATTTCATTTCCAACAAAATCGAGTTTTGGATGGTGTTAACCCTTTCCTCTGCATCTTGCAGGACTGGCCATGACACTGTCAGTCCAGAAAATCTGTGAGCCTGTGGCACTACAGTGGCCTCCTTCAAACTCCTTCCTGCGCCTGTGCAAAATTTCATCACAGCTGAATCATGACAGTCTGGGATGGATACCTCAGCCACCACGCATTGCTCCCACCAGGTACCCTTCCCCTGCAAGCCCTCATTCCCATGTGGCTGGGCTCATACAACAGCCTGCAGAAGATCATCTCTCACACACACCTCACACCTCTCCTTCATTTTCCCACTCTGTTTGTTTTGTCTATTTATCCCAGCCAACTGGAGTCAAGACTAACTTCTCTTTCCGCTCCTGCTAGGAGCTGTGTATCTTAGCCAGTATAAACCAGTGCAGCTCCATTACGGTCATCAGAGGGTTCTCTGATATACCAACACCCTTTGGTCAAAAGCAGAGAGCGTCAAAGCACTTGCTGGTAACACAGATCAGTGTGATGTATGCTCCATTCTTCACTGTCTCTGGGACCTCAGCACAACCTCTCAGCTGAGCTGTAGCAGCTTGTTTTATGGATCAGCTCTTGTTTGATGATGTATTCATTGACCTTGGTCACTTCCAACCTCTGAATTTCTCATTTCCAAACTAATCTGCATCACTCCAGGATCCACCAGCAAGTGCCTCAGTCTGAACTATCCCCTTCTGCTTCCAGCAGCATTATTTGCAGGGCAAGGTCCTGCAGCCTCTGAGTCACACTGATTTTTGCCCTTCACAGCATCCCAAAGACCCTTCACAGCAATCATCCTGCCAGGAGACACTTTCATGTCCTGATTTTGTAAGGAGAAGCCTGTTTCCAGAGGCAATAGAATTAGGGGAGCCTGTAGTTAAAGTTGTTCTGGCCTCTGACAGATGTTCACTGCCCTGGCTGCAGTTTCCAAAGGCTGAATGCCTGTGTCCACTAAGTAGCTGAGAACATTTAACTTTAAATCAGCACTGCTGTTGATCAGGGAATGAAAAGCCTGGGTTTGGAAACTACTGGAGGGCTCTGCAAATGATGCAACACTGCCACAGAGATGTGCCTGGACTTCTGTGGTTTTGGTGTTTTGTTTTATTTTTTCTTGTCTGAGTCCTTAAATAAATGAACATTTGTCTCCCAAAGAACCTGGAACTTGTGTTTGTCTCCTGAAGAACTTGGACATACCAAGTCCCATCTTCTCTGAGGGTGCCTCTTGTCAGGTCCATCTTTACAAGCTCTTGACCTGCTGTTGGAATTAGTTGCCACTGGCTGAAGCCCTTCTCCAGAGTCTGAGCTCCAAGTAAACACTAAATATCTAAAGGGGCAGAGAGGCATAAGATGGGGACACTGAACTCAGTCCTCCTCTGCTCTGCACTCTGTTTTTGCAGTCCAAAGTACCCAGGAGGGTGTTATGTCAACTCCTCCCAGAGGTTTGGCTGTCCTGGATGTCCTACCTCGACTCCCCATCACCTCAACATCAAAGATCTTCCTGTGCTGTGCAGACAACAGCTCCCAGGACTACTGTTCTCCTTGCTGGTCCCTTCAACTCCCTCTCTTCCTCACTGAGTTTCCATTCAGGCTTCATGCAAAAGTGTCTGTGGTGATACTGGTGGGGCAATGGATGCAAATATCTGTCTGGAAGAGTTAAGAGATCTCCTTGGCTGAAATTTGGGCAGTGAGACTCAGAGCATGACACCACCAGCAGCAATGGACATTTGATGTACCATCATGTGTCTGGACATCAAGGGTCTGTGAGCAGCCACTCAGTCAAGTCCCCACTTGTGTCAGATGGAGCCTGTCTGGGCTGTGCACTTAGATCCTGTATTTTTAACCTGACCTCCTCTTGACCCTAATGTCTGTAGCTACAACTGGAGCCTTAGAGACAAAAGCCTCCCAGAAGCAGTGTTATGGTTCCAGTAAGCTGTTCCAAAGTGTTTCCAAACAGCTACTATAACCTGCACTATCAGTTCAGAGCCAGCAGTCATCCCTGCCCTGGTTCAGGCCAAGAAGACGCAGAGCAGGAGAGGCAGGACATTAGATGCAGAGCCTCAGAGAAGCCAGAGGACCTGCTTGGTAGCATGGAATCATTAAGGTTCAAAAGCCCTCTAAGATCATTGAGTCCAACCATTAACGCAGCACCACCACCATGTTCACCTTGAAACCATGTCCCGAAGCACCACAATTACCCATTTTTTGAACACTTACAGGGACGGTAACTGTGGCACTGCCCTGGGCAGCCTGTTCCAATGCCTGACTACCCTTTTAGTGAAGAAATTATTTCTAATATGCGATCTAACACTCCCCTGGTGCAACTTGAGGCCATTCCCTCTTATCCTGCTTGTTACATGGGAGAAAAGACCAATCCCCATCTGGCTCCACCTTCCTGTCAAGGAGTTACAGAGTGAGTTTCCTTTTCTCCAAGCTGAGCCCCCGCAGGTCTCTCAGCTGATTCTCATCAGACTTGTACACCGGATCCTTCCCAAGGCTGGTGAATTCTTAGTGCCTTTTGTTCCTTTGGGGTTTGCATTACACCAGGGAACCTCTCCATCTAGCCCCTTTCCTCGTGCATTTCAGTATGTACCCAAAATAGAATTTTTCTGCCTTTCCCAAGAATGCACTTGGCCCTCACTTCTGTAAAGCCCATTAGAGGAGTGCCCCAGAGGTGGCTTTTTAATGAACAAGATGCAGAATAAGAGTTGTGGAGCAGATGATGGCTTTTCCTTCGCTCACATCACCTTCCACCCCAGCCATAGCCAAGCTAGACAGAGCACAGTTAGACTTCAAAATAGCCTGAAATTTTCTTAAGCTACTTGCAATCTTGTTTAAGTATTACATTTGTTAATTTGGTTTATAGGCTTCTGCTTTTGGGGTGTTTAAACTGCTTTCAGAACAGTCTGTCAACCTTTTTCCTCTGCAACTGGGAGGATTAGAAAAGGATTTTTATTTGAAATTAAAGCTGAGAGTCGTAGGTGTTCACAAGACTGGCATCTCAGGTTATTGGGGAAACAACTCCTGGCCGAGATCATGGGCACTGGCACCACCTCAGCACACTCAACACCCGTCTGTGTATGTGTTGCCGCAACTTTTGCCAAGTAATGATCATCATAATGACTGGTGTTCACACAGAGCTAGAGAGAGCCAAGGATCCAATCTTTCGAAGAATCCCACCCTGCCCATTCTTCTCCTACAGTTCATGGGGATGGGATTTTAGCTAGTGAAGGGCATCTTAGAGCATTTTCAAAGAATGGTACTACACACACCCAAGGGTAATAGACATGATATTCAAGAACGCATCCCAAATTCATGCAAATGCTCCACTTGCTCCACATAGTCCAGCAACAGAACAATAGGTGGGAGAAGCTGAAAAAAATGGACCAAAATAAAAAACAAAAAGTAGTGTGAGGTGGGAATCAAATTAATGTAGGTGACACGGAACAGTGATACAGGGCCATGCTGTCAGCATGGGGTTTGAGAAGGGCCAGAACTGCAGGTTAAGGAGCAAAGAATGGAAGGTGGAGGGTACTACAGAAAAGCAAGGTGTCCTGAAGGTGTTCCTGGCTGGTGATGACAGCTGGAACTTGACTGTCAGGCATCCACAGCTGTGCCAGGGCCCAACAGAGGACTGAAGTCCTAGTGAAATTCTAGTCCAGCTAGATCCATTCTTAAATCTCCCTCCATGCTGGATGAGACAGTAAGTGCATGGCACATTTCTTGCTCCATCCCATCCTCTGGTGAGGGATGAAGAAATGGTAGAAGGGAAGAAAGGAAAGATGGATGGGAACAGCACAGTCTAAGCCTTGTCAACTCCAGCTGTGAAATTTCCAAAAGACAGAACCTGCCCTCCATAGGCACCAAGGACCAATACAGCACTAGCAAGATGCACAAGTGAAATGCCAGAGCATGAAAGGGAACCTGTGATTGAAGCCAGCTGGAGGGTATAGCTTTTGACACCTGAGGTAGGTGTCTGTGAGCATGGTTGTGCTGGAATAGAGAAGCTCAGCATATTGCTAGATGGAGCCTAAAGCCATCACAAGCTCTCCATCTATCCTAATATCTCTAATCTTTCTCCAGATTTGGATGCCAGGTGGAGAAGGGAAATAATGGCCAGGACCAGAAAAAATTACTTTGGAAAATGACTGATGCCACAAAAAGCATCTCTCTTCTTCCACCCATCAAATGCAGAAAAGCGAACAGTAGCAGTGGAGGACTGGAGACCCAGCACACCAGCACTGAGAGGAAGGGAGACACCAGTAGACAAAGCCACCTTCCTGAAAGAGACAGTGAAGAAATGGGACCAACTAATTCGAACCCTAGTTTTCACCAAAAACATCGCTGTTTCATGAAGGTTGGGTTGCTCAGGTACAAACCTCACCATGAGCTAAAGCCAAATGCAGGTGTCTGAAATCAGCATTCCCTTGCTCCTGGGTGAAGTTCTGTGAGTGGTCATCAACGAGTAGCTGGTCTGGAGGTTGGTCAGTGATGGAAAGGAGTGGCAAGGCTTCTGGAGGTGGGTTTTGAGGTTGGGAAGGTACCTGATGAGCTCTGTACTTCGGACCAGTGCGGCTAGATGGCACTGTGTACTCTTCCAGGAGTGGCACAACCCACCACCGCTCCCATGCCCAGGAATTTATTATCCCAAGTGTTGTCGGTTGCTGTTGAAGTTCTCCTCTGAGAGGCAGCTTATCTGAGGGATGGTGTGGGCTATTGCGGGTTTTGTCACGGCCAGGGCACAGGTGACCTTCTCAGGGAGTAAACTCTGGCAGAATTTTCTGCTTCAGGGTTATTTTTGAAAAGGCAAGTATGTGTTTGAGGCAAGTAAAAGTGCCATTTCTAGACAACTGCAGACAGCAGAGACAGGACTTGAGGAGTCAGGCCTAGAGTGGGTTTATACCACTATATCTGTGGAGAGCCTCATGTTCATGTGCTGTTTATCCACAACCCAGGAGGAAGATGAATGAGAGACTCCCAAAGGGCCTCTCCCTACAAAACAGAGTGCTGTTCCCATGCTGTTAGGTCAGTGTTGGTGTGAAAGACAAGGAACTGGATTTGGGGCTGCAAAACTCTGAGACACCCATCTCAGCTTCCTCTGTCCAGTAGCAAAGCTGGACACACACCAGCTCTGCCTGGTGGGAGCCAGTAAGGGACCCACCGAGGTCTTCTGCAACCCTGGAAGACATTTGGTCACCCAGACAATGGGCAGAGATCAGAAAAAGAGGGGGAAAGGCATTAGATATGACTGGAGGAGTGGATGAGCAGGGTCAGGCAGCACAGAAGAGGACCATGAAGCCCTGCCACTGCTTTTTAGTGTCTCGAGATTTATTTGGGGGTCAATCTGAGTCGAGAGCCCAGAAGCAACCTTTACAAAAGGCAGAGCAGTCTGGCCCCTCACTCCCCTTTTCTCCCAGCTGGTGGAGTCAAGCTGAGAAGCTGGAAGACACCACCAGGCCATGGTCCCCCAGCTGGGAGCCCGCCATGCCTTGCTCAGCATCTGCACAGGAGTCGGGAGAGTTTAGTGTCTCGGGAGGCAGGCTCCCATGTTCTCCTCTTGCTACCAGCTGGTCAGGCCATCTGCCAAGGGTATGCTGGCAGGAAACTGGGCAGTTTTCCATCAGGATTTCATCCGCAGTGACGGATCTCCGGGGAATATTTTCGTCCTGATGAATCAGCAGTCTCTGGTGGGAGATAGGCTGCCTGCTGGAGGGGTTAACGTCCAGCACTCAGGAAAGGTGTGAGCCCCCACATCATGCAGGTGTCAGCTAATCCAATCCCCCCCATATCCATCCCCCACTGGAGGCCTCTCCTTAATCTGTTACAGTCAGTTTTTGCCCTGGGGCCGCGGATCTGATATCTCTTACAAGCAGGGTGTCAGTATTAACTATTATAATTCTGGATATTCTTCTTAGCCATGAAAATGTCCAGCCTGGGCTGGAATCTCACTTCACTTTTCAGCTTCAGCAATATCCTGTGGCAAATTGCTTGGTGTGGAGACACTCCTGTTTATCATCCCCAGCTACCACCTGTTCATCTCGTCGCGTTCCTGGGTTATCCCACTGGCAGTGCAGACCCTTTCCACAGCCCTCTGTTGTCCTGCTCCCTGTTCGACACCACGAAATTTTGGCGCTGGCCCTTTATTGAAAAAATCTGTCTTTTATGGTGAATTCAGAAATGTGCAGTAGGATGTTGAGTCCCTTTCCAAATCACCCTGGTGAGACGCTCCACTGTTTGCATCTGCTTGTGCCAGAATCCACTGGTGTCCCTGGGAAGCACTTCCATGAAGAAAACCCATCCCATGTGAATCAGGATGGCACGCTCAGCCCCTCAGAGTCAGCTCAGGCTTGGGCTTAAAATCCCTCCTCCAATAGGATTGCAAAAGGTAAATGTGCTGGGACAGGGTAAGAGGTGGTTTTCTGCTCCTACTCTGCATGAGGCTCCTATTTCTCATGCGGGAAGCAGGTGTAGAGCTCAAATGGAGACCAAATGGCAATGGGACAAAAAAATGTTAACAAGACAAAAATCAGCAAGTGTTGCACCGAGCTCTGTAGTGTGATTAATAAAACAAACACATGAAAAAAATCTGTTTCAACACATGGTCAGAAATGCAGTTGTGCTATCAGGGCTATTCTGCCCTCTGAATACCTGCCTCTCTGTTTGGGTTGATACTAAAATACTCTAATGTACTTTCAGGATTTTGTTTTTGTTTTGTTGTGTTTTATTGGGGGGGTTTTGGTGTTGTTTTTTTTTTTTTTAATTTTTATTTTATTTTTACAAATGTTAAAACTTTCCTGCTGCAAATTATTCTTTGCTAGCTTACAAGTAGAATGGCCGTGTACAGCCGTTTCTTTAAAAGAAAAAAAAAAAAAAAGGAATAGAAAGAAAAATGGTTTATGAGATATTTTGGTTGAATGTTTTCTTTCTACTCGAACATGCGGTGAAAGTTCAGGAGTTCTCACTTTTTTCAACCCAAAAGCCTCTCTCGAGCTGAAGGTCTACCTCCAGCATTTTTGACATGATCTCACCACTACAGAGCATTCACTTGGAAAAAGCATGCTACTAACAAAGCCTAGGACCATCTCACTCTGTGGCCTCTTTCACCCTAGAAAAAGTGTCTTGGGCTGCTGTGAGGACAGGGTGGCACTGACAGCCCAACCATGATAAGTCATAACTGAAGGCTCTGCAAAATTATGACTTTGGCATTAAAAAACATTATTGAACTAGTAATAAACAAGTAAATCTTATTTGTCTGGTGTTCCTAGGTGCTCTCAGGCTGTGGGTTTGAACCATGAAAGAGATAAACTTCTTGGGCACAGGCTGTGAATGCAAATTTTCAAGCAAATACACAATGCCAGTAAGCTGAGAATTTAAGAAAAATAATGAACATCATTGAGACTCATAAAGAGCCCTGCTGCAAGAATTGGCACCTCCACTAATTCCATACAGATATCTCCACATCATCAGAGTTCATGGGCAGTTTTGAGATAATTAACCCACAAGCACATTAAGTCCAAGGAAAACTAATTACTTTCATGGAACAATAAAGATTGTTTTACAGGCGATGTTGTTCTTTGGCCTGTCTCTTCTGGAATACGGCACCAGTGAAACAAAATCAGTTTCATTAAATGACAGTGTTGTAAGAAGATTTATGGAAAAGTTCTGTTTGATGGGCTTTTAATTACAGACCTGATGTCCATTACCAGAGCTGATAAGTTGCACATGCTAGACAAGAGAGAAGATCAGCTGAGCTGAAGGCCGTTCACAGTCTGGTCAGAGAGGGGTTTTTCTACACTTCTTCCTCTAGTTAGTCCTAAATCAAACATTTAGCAATAGTCATAAGACTCAAGAGCACAAGCCTGGTACCTCACTCAGAGAGGTGGTTTCACCCTGTTAGACACCAGTGTGCTGCACTGCCTTCAAGAAAAGCTACCGGCAGACTTCAATCCACAGTGCTTGCAGTTCAGCCTTCCCTTGGTGCTGCCCTGGCACCTGTCATCCCTCACCACACCGGAAGGGAACAAGCTAAGGACAGCCTGTAGCAGCGCATGGCCTGAGGATGAGTCGTCCCAGAAGCCCTGCTGGGTCCTGCAGGAACAGATTGCCTCACCACCCTGGAGATGAGAGGTCCCGCCTTGCTGAAGATTGTTTGGGTAAGTCATGATGGATCATGCTCTGATGTCGAGAGTCGAGGTGCAGCAGCAGGCTGAGAAACTTAACAGTGAAAATGTTTTAAAGCAAAGGGAACATCAAAAGATCTCCAGGAAACAGCAAACACCCAGAGTTCAGCAATCCCTGAAACAGATCCCCTCCTCCCATCTCCATGTCTGGATAAGAGAGGCTCCCAAGACAAAGGGCAATCAAGATCAGAGAAGATGGTAAGCTATAAATCAACCACCTTTCTCTTTTCACCTCCCTCCCTGTGCCCTCCAGACTCAGGAAACCCCTGGAGCAGCAAGACACAAATTCAAACAGGAAGATGACTCCTTCCATCTCCTCCTTGAGGGACTTGCCCCAGCGCAGCCCCCAAGTCTTCCTCCAAATGCCTACCCAGATGCTGAGTAGGAAGTATGAACGTTCTCCCCAGCACTGCAGATTTTATCTGACATTCCAAATTTAGACTCTTACAGAAACGTCAAATCAGCCTTAAAATCCTCAGACTCATTTTCTATGACTGGAACAACATTTTTCTATAAATCTGAGAAGTTGAACACAAGGTTAGGGGGGCTTCAAGCCCAGCAGAGCTCAGCCCTGAGCACATGGGACCTGGCCACTAGGCACACATCTTGCAGGAATATCTACCCCACAGCACTTTGGGAGCTGCTCTCTGGCATGGGGCAGCTTCCTTTCCTCCTGATGGACAGACAGATGGGGGTGAGCCAGCCCTGGGGTTTAACACTGAGATGCATTTCTCAAGTGGGTGGATTTGGGGCAGGTATTCCTGGTGGTAGATGTACCTCTCAGTGATATCAAGGCCAAGCTGAGCTCCCTTCCCTCTATACTCAAAACCTCCTCAAGCTCTGAGCATCCCATTTCAATATGGGGTACAGTATGGAGATGGCTGAGTAGAGGACATGTCTGGAATAAGACAGAAGTGTGGGGCAGGTTTTCCCTTTAGCAGGGCCCATGGTGAAGCAGCAACACAGGGAGTGCAGCATGTCTCCAGTGTAAGGGGATACGGTCCTCAGTGGGTGCTGGCTCTGATTCAGGGAGATGTTTTATGAGCACGCATGCATTAATGCAGTTGCCAAGTTACTGGGCAGACAAACTATGTTCGGCCTTTCGGGGTGAGATCTCCTGCCCACGAGGCTGGGTCAGGAGCAGAGGTGGCAGCAGCCCCAGTCTGTGTGTCAATATTCAAGGGCTTTAGTATGACCTCAAGCCACAGACCAGGAGCCCAAAGGCAAAGAAAGGAAGAGAAGGAAAGAAAGGATGCTGGGGGGACATCCTGAGTAGCACTTCCTGTTTGTGCCACATCTGGAGTACCCCTCACCTGAGCAAACTGACCCGCCCTGGCTTCATCATCTCTCCAGCATCTCCTATGGCAAAGACAAGCTGCCACAGGGAGGGAAGGGATGCATCTCATTTTTGGCATCGGCTTGGTGCACACATCAGCTTTCACATTTACCTTCTTCTCTTCCTGCTTGTCCTCATCCAGGGGAAAGCAGAAGCTTTGCTGTGCTCCATCTCCCTGTCTTCCAGGCAGCACAGGTGGCTCCTGACTTAGACCTTCTTGGCTTTATGACTCAGAGAGCCCTACTGAGATTTGCACTTTGTGACCATCTTTACTTAACTAAATATGCTGGGTCAGGCTTCCAGGTCCCATTGGAGAGATCTAGCTCCTAAATCCTGTTAACTTCCTCCTGTTTTTATCACCTGTAGTTAATTAGAGGAGAAGCAACTGTTGGAGTGTGTGAGTGCAAACATTTTTAGGGAATAGCTGCAGACGACACCTAGCAAACAGTCCCTGGACCTTGCCTGGAACATACACTTACGGAGGAATTTCTGAAGTAGCAGGAAGCCCTATGCTCCCAGCAAGGCACGTTTGAGGGTGGACAGAGCAGGGAGCACAGAGGGAAATGGAGGAGAGGGAGGCATTGGGACAAAGGTGTGAGATGAGTTGGTTTCAATAGGGCCATGGTGGGAGCAATGGTCTGTTGAGCTGGAGTAGGAGCAAAAAGGGTCAGGATTTGTGGCAGGGAAGGCAACAGTAGGGATTAAGACCTGCAAGGAGGCTGGACCAAGGGGGCAAAACTCATGCTGGGGTGGGATAGCAGTGAAAGGTTTGGCATAGGCAGAGAAAAGATGTGGGTAGGGGACATTGCATGTTACAGAGGGATTTTTTGGGTGATACATAAGGCACAAAGGTGTCCAGGGTCAAAGGCAATCATAGGGTCCCTGAAGCACAGGGGAAAGCAGAGCAATTTTGGAAGCAGGTGTCCCCCCATAGGGGCAGGAGAGGGGATCCTGGGGGGCTGTGCAATACAGTGGGTGCCTGGGGGCAGCTGTGTGGGGAACAGCCAGGCAGATGTGGGGCTGGTGGACCCCCTGCGTGCCTGGCTCCTTGGTGAAGGGGGGGGCTGACTCGGAGGTGTTTCCCGGGCACCAAGCCACCAGGGCCTCCCCTGGGGGCTGTAACTCCAGCTCAGCCTCCGTCCTGCTGTCAGGCCCTGTGCCCAGAGCTTGTTATTGCAGGTGCAGGGCAGCCACCCCCCTCTGCTGGCCTGTCCCTGTCCCCTCCACTGCTCCCTCTCCCCTCCCCACACCAGCCACCCCTGCAAGCACCCGTTTGAGGTGCTTCAGGGTTGCTCCATCCTGCCAGGTCCCTGCTTCTTTTCCACTGCATCCTTCTCCCTTCCCCAGATGGCTTCTGTCTCCTCCTCCAGGGCCTGTGCCTATCATGCTGAGACCACCATGCAAAACTGCTAGTACAGACAGGGGTCCATGGTCAAAAGCTTGGGTGGATTTGGGCACCAAGGATCCTTGCCAGTGTTCTGATGTCCTCCCATGGTGATCCATGGGGTAGGAGGAATTATCCTTACCCCATGGCGTTGACTCCGTTTCTTCCCCTCTGCTCTGCACCATATCCTCAGGGTCTGCAGCCCTGCCTTCTGCAGTGGCCACCCAGCACCCCCTCATCTGCCCCAGACTTCCCAGAGCCCCTCTGATATGTCTGAGTGCTGCCTGGAGCTCCCCACCCAGAATCTGGACCCCTGAGGTTCAGCCCAAGTTGCTCCAAACCTGGCTCCAGCCACCTGCCACCTTGCAGCATCACTTTGGGTCCATGGGAACCCCGGGGGGCTGCCAAAATTCGAGGGCTGTCCTGTCCCTCCAAAACACCTCTGGCAGCACTTTCAGACCTGCAGCCCCAAGTGCTGGGCAGTGCAGCTGCACATGGCACAGGCAGGGAGTTTGTGATTTTATTCCCTTTGGAACAGAGCCAGGCATTGAGCCAAACACCCCCTTCTGTTAAAGACAGCTCTTTGACATCTTTAATGACTTCAGCCTGGGGAGGTAGTGGCTTCGGAGAGCAGAGTGCCACTGGCGGGAGCTCAGCATCTCAGCCGAGCAGTGCGTGGTGCTCCCCAGGCTCTCTAAGCTCTTCTCTGCTCAGTTTGCCTGTGAGGATAAGCAGGGACCAATTCTGTGCATCAGTGCCACATCTTATCACATGCCAAGTGTTTGCAAAGCCCTCTACCCTGTATTCTGCTTTTCCCAGGGCTGGAGCTCAGTTCCTCCCCTTCACCTTTCTCCTTGGCCATCCGCACAGCTCCCATCTCTGTGCTTTGGGAGGGGGCTGGGGAGTGCAGGCATGGAGGCACTTACAGGCCAAGCCTGGTAAAGACCTGCATTCCCATGCCCTGACCTTGCCCAAACACCTTGAAGCATTCCATAACTGAGCTCAAAAGGACAAATAGTCCCTTAGTGAGTTAAAGGCTTGCAAACCTGAGCCTCTTCTGTGCTGTGCTGACTCCACTCCTGAGAGTCCCTGGAGGTATTTTAAGCACAGGTCTACAAATGTTTTAAAATAGGGGAACAGCCATGAGCGGTTTCAAAACAAATAGTGAAAACTAGAAAAAGCACCTTCTAAAAAAAGCGAGGACCAGCATGGTCTGCATCTGATGGTGAGGAGCAGGACCCCTGCCCAGGCATGGGGACTCTCACCACAGCTCTGAAATAAGGTGATGCTCTGGCCATGCTGAGCAGCAACAGAGTGACTCAGAGAGGTTTATGAAATAGGAAGTTCATAAAGCCCCTCAGAGAGCTTGGTGTCCAGACTCCATTAAGCTGGGCAGGGATGAATGCAGTGAAAGCTGATGAACACACACGTAGTGCAGGAGAGGTGGAAGGTGCTGAATGGGCTGCAAAAACCTGGGGAAAGCAGAAATGCTTGGGTTTGAATTAATGCCCTGAGGGCAAATGGTGGAGATGCAGAAAGGCAAGAAAAGAGAATCATGGTGACCAGGGCTGTCTTCTTCAGTCAACTTCCCTGGACGTCTGCACAATGCCTCCATGCTGGGGGTGCTCAGAGGCTTCATGAGTGCAGCTCCCCTCCAATGCCCTCCAGCACCCCTTACAAGCTCACAGAGACTTTGGGGTGATGTTGGCTGCTGGTATCACTTTCCACTTCTTGCAGGACCTGTACCAGTTCTGGTGTATCTGAGATGCCCTTTCATGCTCAAGAGAGCTCCATCTCCTTCCATCCTGCTGAGGGCACTGGGACTGGTAGCTCCAGCTTGTGCCACCCACTCTAGTGGGTGGAGGCAGTGCGTTCCACTGCACTTAGATCTCTTTGGATCACTGTGCCCACCCCAAAGGCAAAGGGTCTTGAAAGCTTCCTTCTCCCTTTCCAGCCTCAAGTCACCTTCAGTTCACTCACTTATAGGTGTTCATCTGTGATGGAGGTGATCCGTTGTGTTCTTTGCTGTCATGTTGCTTGAAAAAAGGATAAACAAGAGCAGATTTGTCCTTCCATGGTAGAACATGGGACACTGATCCTAAGGGAGTAAGACATAGTTGAAGGGTGGAGAAAAACTTGATTGGAACCAAAATAGCTGAGCAATGGCTGAGCAAAAGTTGTGCAAATGCTAAGAGAGGCAGGGACCAGACTGACAGCCTGACCTCAGAGGTGACAATAGAGCAAGACTTCTTAGGGACACAGAGTGGGATTGCCACAAGGTCACTGAGTAATAAAGGAAGGGCAGAGAGGGCAAGGACAGATGGTCCTACAGATCTCCTTTTTTGGTTCGTATCTTCTTTAACTTAATGGTCCACATTTTCTTTCTTTACCTCTTCCAATTTCTATGCCTAAAAATACCTGTGATTACACCTAGAGAAGGCCTGGCTTGATAGGAGAGGTCTGGTCAGCACATGGTCCCACCTCTGCACAATACTGCCAGTCTTGTGCTTTCTGGAGCTGTTGAAATAACAGCATTGGAACCCCATAAGGCTTATGTCTCCAACCCCTCTTTCACCTTTTACCATTTGATTCATGTCTGGGCAGAGATGTAGGAGAAAGAGCATCTGAGCGTCATCTGAACCTTTTGGTCAAAGCCCAAAATGGAGCACTGACCTTTGGTACATGAGCTGTGCAAAAAAGCCCTGTGAGCATTTCACAGTGTTCCTGAGGTGCTTCCCACATCCTGGTCCAGCAGAACTGCTGCATAGCACAACCCAGCATTAACCAACTCATGGCCAGAGACAGTTTGTTGTCCAGAAGCAATGCAATAGCTGTTCAACACTGTCACAGTGCAGTGCAGTGCCCTAGAGCCTGTGCTCAGCAAACCCTGTCCCTGCAGTCAGCTGAACATCTGGGGATTGAGCCATTCAACTTAACATCTGTTTTTTTCATCTCTGGGTCCCCATTTCTTCAGTCTGCAGGTGGCTCAGGACATAGCTTCAGTTACTTGTGATGGGTCATGAGGGTTTTTTTTTCTCCTCACCAACACGTAGCCCTGAGCTCTTTGGATTTCCTATGGTTGTGGTTCCATCTTCTCAAATTCCCAGTATGAACTCAGATCCCCCTCCTCATGAGGAGCTGGCCTCTTTTGCCCACTGCAAAGCTCATATTCCAGCTTGCTGACCCCACAGGACCTTGCTCCCAGCCTGCTTGGCATGACCTGCATGACACAGCCAGAGATGTCCCACATGTGAGGCCCTGGTCCATTTTCCTACCACTTGAGCTGCTTGGAGGATCATAGAATCATGGAATCTTCTGAGTTGGAAGGGACCCACAGGGATCATCAATTCCAACTCCTGGCCCTGCACGGGACACCCCAACAATTCCACTGTGTGCCATTGTCCAAACACTCCTTGAACTCTGGCAGCCTTGGGGCTGTGACCACTTTGAAGATAGGCTGATCCTGATGCCCTCAGCCAGGCTTTTGGCATATGTGGTCACTCCACGTAGCTGCCAATCCCTTTGCTGCCATGTGCATTTTCCTTCACGCCAAAGCAGTTATTCCTTGGAGGTTCAGGGATCTCTTGCATCTAGATACTTTCCTCCCCTACCCCATGCAATGTCCTGAGCTCCTATCTCTCAGCCTGACAAAACTAGAATATTCCTACCATCCTCCCACTGAGCTGGATTTAGGAAACACCTATCAGGGGCAAGAAAGAAAGAGTTATCCTGTAGAAGTACTTGATGTGTCTCTCAGACCTCTCCCAACATCATATTGGCTCCTATGCCACTCACCTCCCTGTGTTTCCTTGACTATGGTCTTTCTGCTGTGACCTTCTTGCTCTAACTCTGGCACAACGTGGTTGTTCTTGCTGGGTCTTCAACATGGATGATACTATCCTGGTCTTCATTTTCAGGTAGGCATCAATCTTCCTCTGGGATTGTGGTGGAGGTTATTAAGCAGCAGGATTAATTTTTGACACACAATGGATGGCTGCATCTGGAGGCCGCCCAGACCAACACTTTGTCACGCAACTATGAAAATGAACACCTTCATAAGAGAGATTGACATTTGCAGAGATGAGTCACCAACAGAAGCAATAGACTAAGGATAAAAAAGAGTTGGAGAAGATCTCTAGAGAAGGGGTACAGCTTGTGGACACTCCCTAAACAGACTGGCTGATTTAAAAGCACTGTTTTGTGGGGGAAAGAAAGCTGATACGTTGGGGTTTGTTTCATTTTCTGCCCCTTTTTTACTACCAAACTTTGGAGATGTTTCAGTGTTGGAGAAAGAAAAAGAAGAGCATGGAAAGAAGGAAGAAGAATAGAATTTTAAAGGAGTGACAAATGAAAGGCTCAGCTTGCCCTGCCGGGGGATTTCATGTACAGGATGCCACTAAGTCTCTTCTTTCTGGTGTCTGTAGGAAGGCTTCACCTCTGTCACCAGCAGACCACAGTATTCCCTCTGCCCAGCTTGCCAGAATGGGATTTGCTCTGTGGCTCTTTGCCTCTCACCCTCCTACCCTGTTTCTCAGTCAGCTCAGTCATCACATTTTTTCCAGTCCCTTGTCTGTATGACCTGTTCCATAACAAGCTCCAGTCTCACAACGATAATGTTCAGCTCAAGGTTTTTAGGACCACAGAGACTGATCCCAGCAAAGCAACCCTTCACCTTCCTACTTCATTGTTCCCCCCAGGCCTTGGCTATTCAAACATCCCTTGCCCTGGTTTGCATTGGAGTTTACAGCCCAGCTGTTCTCTCCAGCTGAGAGCAGCTGTGCAGTGAGAGGGGACGTGTCACCGGGCCCTTATGTGCTGTGTTTGGCATGGACAGAAAAGTTTTGCCCCCAGTCTGCAAACACAGTGAAAAAATTACAAATAAGGCCTAAGCAACTCAGCCAGTGGGAACAGTGTGAGTGCAGATGGTGGCAGACTGAGAAATATCTGCTAGATGGGCCTGTGAGAGTGTCTTCAGCCAAGTCTTGCAGGAACCTCGGTGTTCAATGAACAGAGGCCTCAGCCACTGTGTATCTTAGCAAACTCAGACCTTGGGTTTGCAAAACAAGCCCAGGAGCTTTTGGAGGGCTCAGACGTGTACTCTATCAGAAAGAAGTCTCCCAGGTTTGCCAAGAAACATTACTTATCCAGGTACTTACCCAGAGTGCTTCCAACATGAAGTGGACTCCCGCAGGGTGTAATCTGAGGGCTGTGTGGAAGCACAGGATCTCATGGATCAAGTAGGGCAATTACTTTGGGGAGCAAAGCAAGCTGCCAGGCTTTATAGAGAAGAGAATTGCCAGGAGCAGGGCTGAATCTGCCCCAGTCATGCTGCATGAACACGGTCCAGCTCAGAAGAAAAGGGCATCTCACCCTCTCCCCTCTGGGAGCCATCTCAGCTGCCTATGAGCAGCTGTGTGGGAGCAAGGAGAGATCTTCAAAGGCAGCAGATCCCCTCCCTGGGGCACTGGGACATGTCAATATTGGTTTCACCACAATCTGGACCCAGACCTAGAAATCTCCAAGTTCCCCATGATGGAGCCAGGCTCTGGCAGGCAGCCCTCAGCAAGGTGGGCGGCTGGAAGGGTTCAGTCATGTCTCCTTTGGCCCTCTGCCTACTTCCCATCAGAAATGCAGAAAACTGAACTCTCTCCTCAAAAACTTCAATTTTGATGAGTCAGCAAAGGCGTTGGCAGGTTTTGTGACTTGTCTGCAAGTGAATGCTGGTTGATTCTCGCCTTCCTCCAAGAGGCTCAGGTTGACCTCGGGCTTTGCTTTCCCCATAAACACATTATATCATGCAGGTAGGTATGAGGGCTGGAGGTTTGCAGTAGAAACTCTAGGGTTAAAATAGGTGTCATGCTCATATTTTCTATTAATCCATGGGAGAGATGAAAGCAAGTGCTCCAGTGACAGGAAGCTGCCTTTATCACCCCATACTGATAGTGTGTCAGGAGGCAGCCACTGCTCCTTTGCCAGCCTGGGAAAAGAGGGAATTTCATAGCCTGATGGCTGTTGGAGGTTGTGCTCGGGGGCTATGTCCTGTGCTGCTGGTCTGACAGTGCACTGAGCCAGCACACTGAGGATGGGAGAGACAGCCTGGAGCCACCTGGGGCTCCATACCTTTAACAGCACCCCCTGTATGGGCAGTAAGGGCACCACCCTCTCACTGCAGCTGCATCTGGAGAGCAGAGGAGAGTACTTGTATCAGTGATGCCAGTGAGCAGATCTGTGCCATCCAGCTTGCCCTGGCTTGTCCATCCTCCTGTCCCACCCACACAGAAAGCACCATATGCTTCCCCAGGGCAGGTGAACAGCCCCAGCCTGGTACAAAGGGCAACTGGGCACAACAGGGGCTGGGCATGAAGTTCAGCTCCTGTGCTGAGGGAACCCTCTGTCCATTCTGCTAACATTGTGCCCTGGACCACAGCATCTCCTGTTTGAGAAGCACCCCTGATAGTGCTGCTGTCATGTAGGGAAGAGCTCTCCATGGGGCAGAACAGGGGAAGGAGCAGAGCAGCCCGTGTCCATGTGTGCATATGCTTCCCTCATGGCCACAGTACCCCAGCACAAGCCAGTAAGTGGCCAGGCCAGTGCCTTGCTGGACCAGTGACCCACTGCCCAGCCCATCTTGGAGTGCTGAGGTGCAGGCTTGATGCCTCTCCCCAAACTCAGCTAGCTAAAAAGTAGCTTTCTTCTGCTTGGGATTTGTGCCCAGCAAGCCCAGCATCTGCTCTCCTCCACAGCTCTCCCCACACGTGTTCCCACGGCCCATCCTGCCCTGGGCTATCTCCCTGATTCCAGCACCATTGCCTGCCACCACAGCCTGTCCCACTCAGCTCCCCAGCACATCCTGGATGATTAAATCCGGCTGGTGTTGCTGTCTTCCTCCCACACCCATCCCAAACATACGCCTTCTGGGGCCAGTGAGGGCACTCCAGATCCCAGGGCTCTTGGAAAGGGTCTGTCATGGGAGATAAGCAGCTGTGTGCCACTGTGGTGGCAGGGAGGAGCCCTGCCAGACTGCACTTTATCCCAAACCAAACAGCCTGGGCAGCTCAAGGAGTTATAAACAGATGATGAGGCAAAGCTCTGGCTCTGGGAGTGTCTGGGAAGAGGAGAGGATTTGGTATCTGGCTTCCTGGAGAGCCACAGCCCCGGGGCATCTGCTGAGCCTCCCACGGCAACACCCCAAAAAATAGTCCTGGGAGGAAGCAGCTGCCCTGGGGCAGCTGCAGGGATGGGCACAGGGAAGGCAAGGAGCCAGCTGGATGGCGGGCTTGATATTTGCACTGATATGGGGCTCTGCTGACCAGGGTGGGAAACATGGGGTCCAGGCCATGGTCGCCATGCTGGAGCTGTCCAGGGGGGTGAGGACAAGAAGTGAGATCCCAACCACCCACTGCTTCCTTTGCAGTGCTACTGCAGCCTGTTTTCTGGCCATTTCCAATCGGTTTGCAAACCTGAGGTGGAACAGCAGAATGAGCAACACCACAGAGCTTCACACCAGAGACCACAGGCACAGTGAGAGAGGTTTCTGACTCCTCATCCCGTGCCAGCTGTAATGAAAAGCTATCCTTTCACTTTTTATTTTATTCCCTTGCCTTTATTTCCTGACAACACAAGAATTCAAAAAACTCAGGAAATAAAAGAGAGGTCTACACTACAAAAAAAACAGGTTCCCCTTGGGCCTTGCCTGAAGCTCTTCTGTGCTGCTCCAGGCACCAGCTCCTGCCACCAGGTTGCTGAAAAAGGGGATAATTTAACAACATTTAATTAAAAGTGGGACAGGCAGGGGACTCGCAGGGGATTTATGCCATGGGCTTATGCCTTCCCCTCCTTCTTTCTGATACTTGGAAAAAGAGTGACAGGAATTTGCATTTCATGAAGAGAGCATTTTGCTCAATTTTCCCCCTAGAATTTCTGGGAAGGTAGAAGGGGCCACCTGGGTTAGTCAATGTTTTAAAGAGGAATAAAGAGATGCTGCATGTTATGTCTTCACAGCTCCCTGACAAGGAGGGAGAATCTGTCCAAGGTTTCCTTTAGCCAAAATATTAATTAGGCCACTGCAGTTCACAGAAGCCTCAGATAAAGGAGTCTGGAAAAGTTTGGTGCCCTAGGAGTACTTTAGATTTCATCCTCTTCTGCTCAGCAATGTAAGTATTTTGCTTTCCTTGTCATCATCCTGTTCTACCAGCCTAAACAAGGACTGAGATGTGAATGCAAACATCCAATTTCAAGGGAAAAACAGTCCAAGAGAACGGAGAGGAACACCAGTTCTCAGAGCATCTTCTGCAAAAACAGAACAGGGTGGGATGACCGCCAAGGCTGTTTTGTTCCTATTGCAGGTTGTCTCCAGCTGACCCTTCACCAAGCCCTCCAGACTGGGTTCTTCTCAGTCCTTCCTTTCCAGTCTCACCCTGGCAATGTGGTACCCAGAAGCCCCCATGCTGGTGTCACCTGAGACTTTTCATCAGCACAGGGGGCTGAGTTTTCCATTTGCACCTATGTCCACGCCATTATCTCTCATCCTTTTGCTAGATCACATTGGAGATTTATTCTCTGTCTTTGATTTGCTGTGTTCCAGCATTTTCTGCTTCTGGGTTTTATTCCTCCACATCCTACCAGTGGTTCCATGCTGTCCTACCAGAATTCGGTTCCACTGTCAGTCTGTATGAGCTTCTCTGCACTCCTAAAGCAAGAACTTGCATGCGTTATCTAAAGGACAAAACCACTCCTTTGGAGAGCTGGTCTTTAGGAATTGAACAGACAGATGTGGGCAGGAAACATACAGCCAAGACACACATCCTTGAGGGCAGACACCATGGCTTTGACTGGTGATAAAGACAGGTTATAATGGCACAGAGGGAGATTCACCTTAGAGAGAGTCTCCAGTGTTGCTGAAATAATGCTGTCCTTGACTTCAGGGTGGCTCTGCCACAGGCAGGGGCTATTGCCTGTGGGAATGTGAGGGCTGAGGTTCTATGGAGGAGCTTTAGGTCCAGCCTTAGGTCACCATCTTATCTTTTTCGTTCAGACTCGATTTTGTGCAGTATCCTCAGTGCCTGGCCCCTGAGCACCAGACACTTTTCCTGTTGAGTAGCCCTGCTAAACCTTTGACATCTCCCCAGATGAAGAAGATGCCCGGTTTGGAGAATGTTATTGTCCTTCCCTGTCACTCTGTATTCAGCAATTCTCAATGATTCCCAGAGCTCAGAGCTGCCCTTCCTGGCATCTTCCTGAGCACAGCAGTGGCCAGGGTCTGTTGGCAGCCACATAACTATGGGCTGTGACGCTTTGTCCGCCTGCATCCTGGTGCAACATCTGCATGAGCAATGTGTTCCCTGCTGCAACCACACAGTGCTTTGGGAAAACACCCACAAAGTCAGAGGGTCCCTGCTGAAACAACCCACATCTCCTCAAGCAACTGTTTCAAGCTCTACATGGTTTCAGGAAAGCTTTAGTTTTCTGTTGCTGCTGGTTTCCCAAATTCTTTTGGACCAAAGGTAGATTTGGGATCCCAGTTCAGTCACTATATGAGATAGGGGTACCCATTTATGTGTCCCTCTGATAATCTCTCCCAAGGGAGGCTCAGACACCAGGGCTGACACCATCCAGGGGCTCTGTCGTGGTATGTAGCTGCTGATCCATCCCTCCATGTCTCTCCTGCAAGCAGGCTGCACATTCAGCTGCAGCAGCCAACTAGAAGGCCAGCCTTAAAATTTTAACAAGAGCACTGGGTTTCATAAGGAGAGCTTTACACTCTGTGCTGGTCAGACAGCATTAGAAGCTTACCCTGGCTTCATACATTCACCGGATAACCGGGCACTGCTCTCCACCGGTAACAAAAGCAATAAATTACCAGCCAGGCTGCACCAGCCCAGCCCAGCCCTGCACTGCAGCCTCCCGGGCACTAACCCTGCTAACTCCTCCCACACACAGACCACCCCACCGACCTGCCAGAGGGAATGGGGCAATATCTACCAACCCTTCTCCAGACAGGTAGTTTTTATCATCAAATGTAAGGTGAGGACTGAGAGCTCCCTGCAGCAGGATTTATAGACGGGCTTTCCAGCTGCAAAGCAGTGACCCTAGCACTGGCACCACAGACCTGTCCTGGACACAGGGAGTTGCAAGAGGCTTCAGGGACCCTGGTCTCAACTCAGCCTGTCCTAACCTTGGCACTAGCTTTGCTCCCCACTACCCTCAGTTAATCTTGCACAAACTAGCAAACACCCCCAGCATCCCCAAACCCCCAACATCCTCTCTCACCTTGCAAAAGCATCCCTGCCTGGGGTTCACTTTGGAAGGATCCCCCACAGATCCCTGGGGAGGCTGTGCGGCCGTGGGGCAGCCCTCGGTGTGTGTGTGAGCGTTCATGGAGGTCCCTTTGCTCCCAAGGGCCCCTGGAGATCCGGAGGAGCCCAAGCCTGCTCAGCGGGTGTCAGTTTGTGTCCTTGGGGCTCTGGCAGGGAAGGGATCAGCTGCAGTAGCTGAGACAGCAGGAATGACAAGTATGCTCCAAAATGGCAGGCAGGGGGTGTTGGGGACTGCACTGGGATCAGCCCAACCCAGAGCCCACAGTGGTTTCCCAAATGCACCCTCCTTCTGAGCCCACCCCAAGCCTCACAGACCCTAGGAAGAGCCTCCCAAGAACAACCAGCCCTTTGAGTAACCTAAACCACTTTCTCCAACACCTCTGAACTCTGTCAGGAACATCCTTTGTCAGAAAGCTACAAGTGCCAAGCAGTTTCCCCTCGAGGGTAAATCTCCCTCCTGCTGTCAGGAGCAAAGCCACCAGCATTCACATTGCTTCTTAAGGTGAATGCATGGTGTGTTTTCCCAACTAATTGTGAAATTGCAGGCTGCTCCAGAGGCAAAGGAGAAGCATTTTATTGTGAGCAGGAAAATTAATCATACCTGGAGCAGTACAGATGTCAGCCAGAAAACAATGCAGAAAGGATTTCTCAGGAAGACTGCTTGACATGAATAGGAAGGGTTTTTTCAAATCTTTTTAGATATGAATGGAAGATTCTCAGTGGCTGTTGTGACCCCTGTTTTTACCCTTGCTCTCTAGATCCAAGAGAGGGATGTGTGTTCTGAAACCGCAAAACCATAAGGGGAAGCAATGTTTTATTCAAGAAATGGAAACTCCCCAAGCCAAGGCGTCTGCTGCAGCACTAATTCATGATGTGTCCCATATAGTTTATGGCAGAGACTAAACAATGCAAAGGATAAAACATTTCAAAAATGGCATTTAACTGGGAAAACAAGAACAGACTGGACTACAACCTGTCACTTGTGCAATACAGAGTTGTTGAGCTCTCAGCCCTGAGCATTCAGATCTTGCTCGAGGAAATACCTCTGACTGCTGTTTGCATGTGTGCAACCCAGCATTGCATCACACCTTTTTGTTTGTTTTGGAATGAAACCCCTAGGTAACAATCCACCCCCCTTTTCCTCCCTTAGTGCATTTTTCTCTGCCTGGGACTTGTTACCCTGGTCCCAAGTAACACACTTTCCCATGACTGTTTTCCATTTGGAAGCTACTTATATGTGCACTGCCTTTCCCTATATTTTAAAAAGATACTGGTTATGGTCAGCCAAGCTCTGCTGAGTACAGGTTTATATGCTGACTCTCAGCTTGCCTCCATCAGCCAGACCCATTCTGAAAGGCAGAGGAGGCAGCGGCAAGTCTGGGATGTAGCACTAGGGATGCACCATCTTCCTGGCAGCACTGGAACTATTACCACAGACAGGGAGGGAAAGAAGAAATATTGATATGTGCAAGGATAGAGGTTAAAAAACAAAGAAGCATGTCTGAAGTGTCTTATGTGAAACCAAGCTGCATATGGGTAATGTGAAGAGAAAAAGAGAGAGGGTGCTGAGCAGGGCTGTATAAAGAACTGGGATAATAATGCTTCATAATGGAGGATGGAGAATCAGTGACAGATTCCCAAAGTTTGCCATGAAACCTCTCCTGACAGTTCCAGTTAGGCTCAGGTGGTCACAAATCTGGTGCTGAGCAAAAAAAGGGAGTCCCGCATTTTCCTCATGCCTACTTCACCCATGCCCCTGAACATGCCCAACATCAGGGTTACCCTGCACATAGACTTGACCTGAAATCAATAAAACTTGTCCAAATGTTAATCAGTAACAAAGTGAAGAGGATGGGAAACAGAGCCAAGAGCAATGGCAGGACATGTTAGGGACACAAGACTCCCCGACATATGCCCTGACCAGCCGGTAAAGATGCTGAACACTGCATGTTGACAATGTAGCATTTTCTCCTCCAGGTTTTCTTACCAAGCATCACTTTTGCTTTTTTGGAGGCTCTGTCCATGCTCTGTGGCATAGGATAGGGATGCCCAAGCCAGTCTAAACTACGGAGGAGACATAATCATGAGAAGTCTGAACTTTCCCTCTTTATTATCCTTGTTTGCCACATCCGGATGATGCAGGACATGACACAGTTTACAGTGATGTCGTTTACCTGCACGTGCTCCCATACCAACACCGATGACATCAGTCTTGGGATTTGTTCAGGGGACCCACTATCAGGAAATGACTTCTCTTTAAACACAAGGAAAGTTTGGTGCAGCCTTTGTAGTTTCTACTCCAACAAGCCTGTAATATTCACAGGAATGAGACTCAAATTTCTAATTATTGGCTGAGTTATTTGTAGCTTCATATATTTCAAGGCCAGAAGGGACCATCATCTAGTCTGGCCTCCTTAAATGGAAAGCTCCATAACCAACAACAATTCCCCAAGCTTCATTACAGTAATGAGCTCAGGAGTCCTGTCGTCTCGTCTCCGGCTCTAACCACTAGACCCTGCCATGCCAAACACAGCTGCTCAGATCTGCCTCCAGCTCCAAAGGGAAGTCTAAGAGTTCCTCCTGAATAGGTAATAAATCAAATACCATGGCTATGGGGAAGGGTGACTGCCTCCACATGCTTGCTCCACTTGCCCAATGGGGATCTCAGGTCCTGTATGCCTTGTCCTGGGGCAAGCACCAGCAAGGACATGCATCCAGGCAGCAGACTGGGATGGAGGAAGTTCCTTTTCCATTATATTGTTTCCCCGTTGGGTGGGTTATTTTGGGGAAAGGAGAAGGAAACACTGATACTTGCCTGGTTTCACACTCTGGTCAGTGCACTTCACCCTGCTGGGATTGTTTCAAGGCATGCAACGGTAACCAGAGACCCTGTGGGGCTGTGCAGCAGCTCTGGTAGGCTTTCTCCCTGCCTGGGCTCTTTAGATCAAATAGCATCAGGAACAATATGGCAACTGCTCTCCTCTGTGGCGTGTGTCAGAGGCACATGCTGAAAAACCACCCAGCACCTCCCACCACGGGCTACATTAACCACCTCCCTCCATGGGACAAGGGAAGGCAGGCTCCAACTGCAGCCATGGAACCCTGGGAGAGGCAGTCCAGCTGTCTGTGGATTCACAGGAAACCACCTGGCTCTGAACTAGGACATGGCCAGACAAGGGCTGAGACCTGACAGAGGTGAGCTTTGTCTTGCTGACCTTGCCCAGCTCCAGGCTGGGACCCTCCCTAGCCAGCAGGTACTCACTTTCAGGCACTAGGTTGAATATTAGAACAGCAGAAGCCCTGCAATGGAAAAGTGTTGGTACAGGTACTCAAGCACAAGGTGGGCAGGATTTGAAGCTCACCCACCTGAACAATACACAGTGGGAGGGCAGTCCCACACCCACACCCTCAGGGTGCTCCAGGAGCCACCAGCCAAGGGCAGAAGTTCATACTTGCATTAGGAAGAGAAAGCTTGATGGACAAGACACTAGCATTTCACACCTTCTTCCAGGTGTCCTCTCTTGCCACTATAGCAATTTGTGTTTTCAGAGGCTTTAGTGGCTCAAGAGAGCACCTCGGAGTCTTCTCTGCTTCCCATTCAGGCCTCTCCCTTGTAGGACTGAATGTCACTGTCACACCTTATGGCCACCAGTAGTAACCATAGCTATGGGGAGATGAATGGGATGGGATGGGATGGGATGGGATGGGATGGGATGGGATGGGATGGGATGGGATGGGATGGGATGGGATGGGATGAGGCACACACAGCTTCATGAAAACTGAAGGCCACCCACTTTGTGACCAGTTCATGGAGGAAGAAGCAGGAAGCAGGTGCTCCAAGTCCTTGGTCAGGACTCTAACCACAGACTGTCTACAACATGACAGCTGAGAAAAGGCAGAGAAACAACAAGCCAGCAAAATCAGAGTTTTGGACATGTTCCCTGGAGGCAGTCGTAAATATAATCAGCAGGAGAGTACTCATCCCATCAATCAGCAAGGCTTGTCCAAGCACCATGGGCAATTTCAACTCACCAGCTTGGACCATGCTGGCTGTGACACCCCTATGAGTCACTGCCCTGGGGTGTACATGGTGGGATGAGTTGGCTGCTGGTCACACACTGCACAGTACAAGTTGCTTACTGGCATTGTCAGGGCTACCACTCATCCTTGCCTGCTGCCATGGTGTTTGTAGTGATAACAGAGGCAGCTCAAGACTTCTCCTTCCTGCAGGCAAGAGGTACTTTAGTGACAGTAGAGAAGCAGGCTCTGGGGAGGAGGGCTGGATTAGAGGTATGGCAGAGAAAGCACAGACATTTTGGGAGATCTCCTTTTCCATGCCTTGTGTCAGACCAGTCAACACTCTGTGTGCCCTGGGATGTGCCTGTCACCTCTTTGGATGTGAGGCACAGAGACAGAGTATGTCAGATGTGTTGGCATGAAGCACAGTGAGAGATCTGCTGCTCATCCCATTCTTGCTCAGATGACTCAGCTCCTACTTCAGGAGCCTGAACAGGCAGATCCTTGTGGTATGCAGAACCCTGCAAATCCCAGCCCAGTCCTTTTGGGGCCCATAAGAAGCATTCCCATAGACAGGGTTTCTGTGTGGAGGTAGAATACACAGACAGGGCTTCCTCCCAGCCTGGCCACCCTCAGAGGCTGGCAGAGCACATTACAGGGTCTGAAGGGTCTGTAGCAGCCTTTACTTCTCATCCAAGCAGCAACAGGCACGGGCAAGAATCTGGCATCTGTGCAAGGTGTAAATTTCTGCTCTTCTCAGCAGCACCCTGTAAAAGTCTGGGCATGGTGGTGGGGAGTGGAGAAGAGCAGAACAGGAGGTCTAAACCTCCCTCCTCATGCTCTTCACTACCTGAGCAAACTAACATCCATATCTTGGACACAGTGTTCCAGGTGAATACACAGTACAGGACAAGGTCTGTAACTGAGATGCACAGACAGAGGTATTCAAAGAGCCTGGCTCTTGAAGTTCTGCTGAATGGACAGGGCAGCCTCTGCCAGTACAGTATGACCCTAAACTAGTCCTGTCAAGACCTGTCTCATCAGCCTTTATGGTTTTCTGTAGCTGGGAGTATGAAAAAATGTGGAAGCTGAGTCTCACTGGTACATGAGGCTGGACTTTGAGGGCATCCTATCACAGCTGGCCACTTTGCATCCTCATTAAGCCTAGCTCTCTTCACATGAGTTATGGCCTTGTCATGAGACTCAGCCAGACGGGCTCTCTCTGTATGTCTTGAATCCAAGAGCATGACAAAAGTTGGGTAAAATGGTGGAGAGAGGAGCAGAAAGAGTTTTGCATGCTGCCTGGCATGGAGCATGGGTGGACCTTTTCCTGCGAGGTATAATCAACCATACCCCGAAGTGTCTGCTCCTCCCCCATGACCATGCAGAGCCAAGCAGGGTTTGCTGCCCAAAAGAACCAGGAAAAGCAGGGTAGTGAGGACAGCTGGTCTCACCTGTTCTGGGAGCGCAGGGCAGCAGGAAAGGAACAACCTCCTCCATCCTGAGCTCACACAAAGGGTAGATGGTCGCCTAATTGCCTACCCATGGGAAAGAGGAGACTTGCCCTCTGGAAACAGAGGGGCTAGGCAGTCTCAGGCGGCCAGTTGACTTATTGCAGACTCATGGGGTGATAAATCATGGCTAATTGTGGGCAGGTGACAAAGGCAGACTAAAGGAAAGGGAGCAGGGACATTCATTCTGTGGCAGCTGCTGCCCAGCCCTGCCCCCTCCTTTTACTGCTCCTTTCAGGCCACTTGAATTGTGCAAGCACAGTGCTGTCCAAAACCTGCTGGACCTCCCTCTCAGAGCTCCTACCCCCTCCCTTCCCATTCCTTCCCTTGCTGCCTGCTCTTATTACAGTCTCTGGGATAGAGAGTCTGGGAGCGGGGGCGGGGGGCGAGGCAGTGCAGAGCAGCCCTGCCAGCACAGGACAGCCCTTATGGTGCCACAGCACAAGACTGGAGATTGTTTTTCCATCCCCATGAGACCAATGTGTCTTCTCCAGGTCCTGCTCCCAGCCCTGATGCAGGCAGCTCACCTGGACATGTTCTGGGTATCTTCAGCATCCACTAGAGGAAACACCATGTGAAGCAGCCCTGGGATGGCTTCAATTTGGACTCCAATGAAGGTAAAGGACAATTGGGTCTCAGGTCACAGAATAGGGCTAAGTTGAAAGAAAGCAGAGTCTATGAGAGAAGGATCCAAGGGTTCATCTTGACGAGATGGGCTTTGTCCAGCAAGCTCTGAAAGGCCAGGACCCACAGGGATGACCCAGGCTGCCTGGCCTTATTCCACACTTCTTGTAACTCTTTCCTCCTTGCTCCAGCACATGCCTGGTGAGATAGAAAAACAGGCACTAATGGAGAAAAACCAGCAGTAGAGTTTTCACTGCATGATCAAGCCCTGGCTTTCCAGAAACTCCTCTGGGAAGAGCCGGATCAGGACTTACTATAACCTGGATGAAAGCATCCCAAAAGTGCAACAGGAAAGGTGATGACTCTTAGGAGAGGCTGAATAACACACAGGACAGCATCAAGCAAGGTCCCTGGCCCAGCTGAGCCCACTCTAAGAGCCCAGTGCCTCTGTGGGGTCTGCAGTCCTGGACATGTTTGGAACTGGATCTTTGAACATATTGGGTAGACACTTCCTACCCAACCCGCTCCTGGCTGCTTTCATGAGGGGTGTCCTCAATTTCTCTGGACTTGGGCTGCATTTGAAGACAATATTTGGCAATTCTCCACTTCTCACTTTCCCTTGCTCTCACTCGCCTGTTTCTTCACAGCTTGTCAGAGGATGATACTGCTGGACAAGCAGTTTAAAATCAAGTAGTATCAGGCAGTTGAAAATTTACAAGTGAAATGCTATGCAAAAGAGGTAGAATTAACTCTTTCCTTCACTCTACAGGGTCTGCTCCACTCCACACAGCCACCACCAGCCCAAAGCCACTGACCATGCACACTCACACCAATAGTCTGATAGTGATCAGTTGGAGAGAAGCAGCTGGCAACCATCAGTTAACCATGCATTAACTGCATTTATCACAAGCTTGGAAATTATGAGTATTTGCCTGTAAATTCACCATTTCCATTTCACTCAGCCACAAATATCCAAAAGTCCATATCTAAGTACATCCCTCAGCTCCCTTTATACACAGTAGTGACCTCTTTAAAGTATCTGTCTTGCGATGAGCTGGATCACCCTGTGGAGGGCTATATTCCTTACTGCTGACTTACAGAAGTCTGTGATGAAGGCCTGGAGTTACCAAATTGTCTCATGGAAAGCAAGCACTTTCTGGATGATGGAGCTTTTCCTCGGGTCTTTCCCAACAAGATTTCAATTTTTGGCAGCTGCTGCTAGGAACTGGGTATGGACACGTTCCTGGGAGATAAGAGACAAATACAGATTTAACCAAATACGTTGAGCCCTAGGGTACACTACTAGTTACTGGCCTTCAACTAGACTTTGTTCCACTGGTCACCTTTCACAGGCTTGGCCATTCAGCCAGTTTTCCCTCCACCTCAACGCCTGTTCATCCAGTATGTACATTCACAGCTTGTCTATGTGGGGTTTGGGGGAGACAGGGCCAAAGGCCTTCTTGAAGTCCAGGCAGACAACCTCACTGGTCTCCCCACATCTACTAGGCCAGTCTTTCATTGTTAGTCATGTTGATCAAGCATGACTTCCCCTTGGTGGCTACTTCTCATGATTTCCTTGTCCATCACATGCATGATCTGGGTCCTTTGTAACCTCAGGCTTTTCTATGTCCTTTGCAAGCAGTCCCCCAGGCCTTTGAGCAGTGCTGACCACATTACATGCTCTTCTTTCAGTTGCCTATGTACTTATACAAGTCTATCCTGTTGTCTTTGACATCCCAAACTAGATTCAATTTCTCTTAGGCTTTGGCTTTTCTAACTTCAGTCCTGGATGCTTTGACAATGTTTCTGTACTCACCCCAATTATCAAACCTTACTTCTACCCTCTGTATGCTTCTTCTTTGTGTGTTAGTTTGGCTAGGATCTCTTTATTGGTCCATGCAGACCTCTTGGCATTTTTGCCTGACTTTGTATTTGTTGAGATGGAAGTCTCTTAAGCTTGCAAAAGGAACTCAAATCTTATCCTTCAGAAATATTTATTAGTCCTGGTGTCTCAGGACAATTTCCTTCCAAGGTTGGATGTGATTGAATTAAGTGAAGACAAGATTTAAGCCTGCCCAAGGCCACATGGTTTCAGGTGAGGATACATCCCAGATACAACACCAGGAGCTGAGTCATCTTCCTCTGAAGCGCAAATCTCTTTCAACAGAAAGTCTCCCATGTAAAGGTATCTTCTGTGTACCCCTCAAATGATTCATGGCCAACTTTAGTTCAAGATGGGAAGATGATTTTGTGATCAAAAATGACTACTGCCACACTCTGGGGCAACCAGACTCTTTCAGGAATGAAAAAACTAAACTCAGGATGAAATGGATGAGCCTGTAGGTGAGCTCTGTCCAAGTTTGTGCAGTTGACTTGGGGAATTTTTGATAATCTTGGCACAATTAATTTCATGACAGATGCATGAGCTGGCAGCACATCTGCAGGGTTCTCAACGGACAACAGCACATCATGATCCCAAAATAACTGAGTCCATCAGGGAGCCCTCTGATTTGGGCATCTGTATGATCATGCAACAATGTCACCTGTGGACATGCTTGTCTGCCCAGGCATTTAAGAACTTACCAGAAACCATAGGAGTGTTATTCCAAAGTAGAAAGAACCCCAGTGTACGCTCAGATAGTTTGAAGATGCTTCAGCCTCGTTAACAGTTAATAGCAGTTCAGCTTTTAGCAGGTACCAATCTTCTTGGAAGCATCTGATCCCCCTGCTTACTAAAACTCATTTTCAGTAGTGAGGGACTTCCTCACCACCTTCCATACCCAAGACAAGGTTTTCCAAACTGGACTGTGATGAAACAGGAGAGCAATCCCTGTCTGAGGAGCACGCTGTGCACATCCTAATGATGGACACTGACAGACCAACATCCCTTCAGAAGCAGTCAAAGGTCCAACCAACATAGAAACCTAATTAGATGTGACCAGGAGATGGCTTTACCCACATCACTTCCAGTCAGAGAAATGGTTTCATTAAGGCAAAGGCCTATCTGAAGTAGCCCAGGCATTAGCTCATGGCCTTACATCACTTGTGTTTAGTTTCAGCCCAAGAAGGTACCTCCACAGTCCCATTCCAGTAAAGCCTCAGCAGCTTTACCACCCATCCCGCACAGCTGCAGTCCCCATCTGGGCCAGCAAAGTGCCATTCTGAAAGACCACACTGTCCCTGTGGCACTGCCCTGTCCCCAGAGTGGTGTGGGAGGAAGCTCTCCACTTCCAGCAGCTATTTGCTGGCCCAAGGCACTGCTGCTCCAAGTGCATACTGGGCACATCAGATATTTATCACCTGCCCTCAGTGTGGGAGGACAAACCAGACAGTCTGAGCTAAAGGAGAAGGGAGGGGAGACGTTTCAGCATCCCTGTCCTCCATACCAAGCCCTGAGCACCCTGTAGCCACTGCCTGGGCCTGGGGAGACTTGGCATTGCACTCAATTAAACCTGTGCAATTTCCAGGGCAGCAGGATAGCTATTCCCCAAGGGCACATCTGCCTCTCTGTGCTCCACAGATCTACTCACTGAGGCAGGTCCATGGTTGCTGTGCTTAACCACCATCCTGTTATGGAAATTAAAGTCACTTCCTGTGGCCTAGTCTCTGCACCCTGAAGAAAATACAGAAAGACAGAGCCCTGCTCCTTGCTTCTCCTCTCACATCCCACCTGGTCCCTCTTGCATCCATGCTAACCAGGTGCAAACCCCAACATGGATCTTTGCAGGGATCTTTCTGCCTGGACTGCAGATGCACTCCCTCAGCACAGCTCTACCTGCAGGATGTTGGTAACCCATCTGGCCTCTTGTGCATGGAGCATTCTTTCACCTCCAGGGATGGAAAGTGCCATGCACGACGAAAAGAAACACATCAGATCCCTCTTCCAAATCTTTCTTTGCTGTCTCTGCTTTCCTGTGACTGCCTGCCCAACTGTAGATGGCCAGACATCATCCTTCCCATTGCCACAATGCTCCAGTCCCCAAACCTGGGAGAGGGCTGTGGTCTGCCCCATCTCCTTCAATCGCTCATATTCCCATTCAACTACCTGAATTTCTATCTAAGGCTATGGAGATTCAGCAAAAGTCCTTCCATGGAGCTCAAGCACCACAGGAATCACCCCCTTGGCTGACTGTGCTCCCCGCAGCCCCACACTGGGGTCACAGCAAACAGTCCAGCCAGCACCAGGACTGCAAGAGCATCCAGACCCCATCTCCTGCCACCACCCAGCACCACTGGGTGGGTGTTTGTCTGCCTCTCTCCTTTGAAAGGAGTTTCCATAGGAACAGGCAGGCCAGCAGCCCTCTGCAGCATGGATGGTTCTGGTGCATTACCCAGCGTGAAACTGCACAGCTGCCCAGCATTGTCTGGCAGCTGTTCCCACATCCCCCAGCACTTGCTCAGCAGCAACATTGGAGCTTTGTGAGGCCACTGGGCTGTGGAGACTGTGGGGCTCTGTCACCCAGACACTGGGACCTCGACAGAATTGGAGTTATTCTTCCTTGCCAAGTCTCTTCACACTCCTTCACCTGCAGCATCGGAGTGCTTCCCAGCAGTGCAATAGGGACCATGGCAGAAGCTGTGCTGTTCACACCCTGCTGCCCTGTTCAGGTCCCAGGCAGGACAGCTAGAAGTCCCTGATCCCAGCTAGTCCCAAACATTACCTCAAAACCATTCCAGACCCCCTGAGAGAGGATACAAGGACCGCAGCCATGCTCAGCATCCCCTCCCGCTTGCAGGGGCACAGAGATGGGTCGCTGGGACTCATCTGCGTGTGTGGCATCAGCCCAGTGCTGTGATCGCTCGGTGTGGGGTTGGCAGCACAGTAGCACAAGTGGCTGCCCGGGGGGCCTGGATCAGGCTGGATCTGGCTGGAGGAGGAGGCACAGTGCATTTCCCAGACGAACGCTGCCAGCAGAGCTGCTGTTGAGGTCCAGCCAAAACCTAAAGCTGCCTTCCCCAGCTGGGGGAAGCTCCCCTTCCTCCCTGCACCCCGTCCCCCAACACCCGGCTGCAGCTGCCTCTCCCGACACTGAAGGGCGCTGTCCGAAACCGTGGCTGGTGCAGTGCCTGGAAGGATGACGAAAGGGCCCGGGAACACCCAGCCAGCTCTCCCGGTGCCTGTGTGTGTACCCGCACGTACCTCAAGCCGACAAGGGGCTGGGAATGCCTTGGGAGGGGGGTGGGGGGGGTCTCCACAGGCTATCTTTAGGATGTCGTGTCGTCCTTCTAGGAAGTTTTTCAGGTGGAAGAAAGCTCCCTTACTGGTCATTCCCTTCCAAATCTCCTTTTTCCCTGGAAGCCAGATGTTCCCCTGCAGCTCCCGAAGAGACAGAAGCTGCAGGTCGCTCTCATTGCTTCTTCCCCACCAGTTCAACCAGTTCTCCTATTTATTCCTTCATGTCACATCCCTATGATGATGAGGGGGAGGTCTGGGCGAGGGGGGTGGAGCGGGGGTGGGGGGAAGAGACCACAAGGATGTGGGATGACATTTGTTGAGAGGGGGTAGAGCATTATGGGCCATGCTGGGAAGAGACAAGGGGTGGAGGGCATGGGAGGAGGACAAGGATTAGGAGAGGAGAAGAAAAGGGCAGAGGAAGGATGCATTTTACAGTTGACTGCTCCCACTAACTCCCTAACTAGAGACACCCCGACCTGGACAGGACAGACAGCTGGAGGTTAAAAAGCAGCTGGGGAACCCTAGCTGTCTGAAGCCCCAACAACCCCCAATCCTGAGAACGTCCCACATGTTGCTGTGCCTCTGTCATGTTAGTTCTGGGGCAACATCTGCAAACCTCCAGCCCCCTTGGCTCAGCTTTTCTTTCTGTGTGGGTTGGGGACAGAGGGCACAGAGCAGCATCATGCCCAAGCCCAGCTTTTCCTGGGCTCTGCTGGATCAGGGTCCTGTTGCTTTGGACAGGCTGGGTTGCAACATCGCTCAAGCCATGGTGAAATGGCGTGGGAACTGAAGGTACATGATACCTTCAGCATATCATGGGAACTGTGCCATGGCCCAGGAGATCCCAGGTCTGTGGTTCTTAACCAGCCCACAGCATGCAGGTATCCCCTCCAGACAAGCTCCTTTCATTGTGCAGGAGTCATCCCCAACTGCTGTGCACTGCACTGCACTTCCTCTAGACAGAGAGGAGAGAATACGAGTTTAAAAATCTCTCCATTCAGAGTTGAAGAGCCAGAACAGGGCATACTCTTTCCCCGGCACCCAGAGATGAATGTAAAAAGTCACTGGGTATCATTGGGACCACTGCTGTGGCTTGAACTGAATTTGGAGCTTCATCTCAGCCCGACAGCTGTTGGAACAAAATCCTTCTGGACATCTGGGAAAGGGAAAGGTAACCTTTTCTTTTTTTTTTTTTTCCAGTTTTGAATACATGGCTGCCCTGCTCATGCTCTGCATGACCACAGCATGTTCTGAGGCCAGAGCAGATCCTCCCACTGGTGCTGGTCGCAGCAACACTCCAGACTGCAGTCTTTGGTAAACATGCCTCCTCCATGAAACCTTTCTTTTTGTTCTTGTTGTTTGCAAACCCGAAGTATTTGATCCAAGGAGCAGCTGGGAACAGCCGTGTGGGCAGGCTCATCTGGGGACCTTGCGTGGCATCCCCTTGGCACGGGTACCAGCTTCTCTCATTCTCTCACACCCACTGAGGCAGAATGTGATAGAGGAGCTAGTGCTGGTGCCCTAAAGCAGGAACATAGCTGAAGGACTGAACAAGAGGGAAGTTTTGCACCTTTTTTCTTGAATAGCTTCCATAGAAAAACTGGTCAAAAGTCATGCACCAAAGGGAGGTTTTCAAGACACAGTCACATTTTCACTTGAATGAGTACCTTTCATTCAAACATCTGCTTTCAGAGAAAATTTTCAGTGCTTCTTCTGAGTGAAAGAAAGAGCAATGAATTAAAAAATGCCACTGCAATATCTCCCAGCAAAGGAAAAGCTGGGTTGACCCCGCAATGGAGATGGAGACTACAAACCCAAAACATCAGCAGTGCCGACGTCTCTGTGTCAGTGAAAAGAGTCTGCCCTCCCCAGTAGTCAGATTGCAATTTTCTCGCCAAATAACTGACATATCCCAGAGAAAAAAATGTTCTGATCACATTCACAGGCCACTGGCCATTGAACTGTTGTGGATCTGGCAGCAGTGACAAAGATTTGCAGCTGAGGAGTTCTGTTAGTTGTTTCTCTACATAAGACCATTCTGCAAGACTCTTTCAAGACATAGAAGCACAAAATTAAGCAAGGCTCGGAGCATCCAGGGAAAGCATCTCACTTAGCATCCCAGCCTAACCATAGCACAAGGTGTCTTGCCTTGTTGTGCTCCACCCCAGTGCTGGGCTCCTACATTCTCTGCTGCTCAACTCAGCCAAAGCTGAGTAACTGGGAAGTAACTCATTAGTGTGGCATGGCCCCAAAGCCTGGCAGGGAGCCAGGGCATAAAGGCAAGACCCTGTGACACTGACCTGAAGGGCAATCCTGGTCAACTGTACCTGGGGCTTGGCGGACACCCCGAGATGCTGCTCCAGCCAATATCCCCGGCAGCCAGCCCAGCAAGGCCAGGTTAGGCACCAGGAGATGTAGTTTGCATGGAGTTATTGTTCCATGGGAAATTGGCTGACTTCCTGCTCTTCATCTGTCAGCAGGATTTTCAAAGAATATGCTCTCAAATATGAAGTGAATGTAGCAGGCTGGGCTGGAGCCCTTTGCTAGAAAACCTGGATGTCAGAGTGTGTCCAGTTTAATCCCAGAGTCTGTGAGAATCAGTGTAAAGTAGCATATCAAGTGAACTTTTCACTCTGTGGCAGGAGGGATTACCACATCCCCTTTGTTTGTTGTGCACTGCATAACCGAAAACACTTTAACCCTTTCTTGCAGCCCTGTGGCACTAAGTACCCATGAAAATTCCTAGGAAAACTGCAGCTGTTTCACTCTCCACTGGCTGAGGGGAGATTGGTACACTTGTTTTGCTTGAGCCATCACTCTTGGGCTCCCTCTTGGCTAGGGAAATGGGTCCTGCTTTAAAATGCATCCCCACCGAGCTCCTGGGGAAGGTTTTACAATAAGCAATGCAGGCAACACCAGGTGCTCCCGAATTCTCATAGTCCTGGCCTGACAAAACCTTGGAGGACGCTCCACTGGTTCCATGAACAAGTGAGTTTTGCACTACAGAGCAGCAGTTTCAGGCCTTTCAGCACCCACACAACCCACCAGTCTGTCATCTTTTACAGCCCCACATTGGTGCAGTTCCAAGGAGAAAAAAAAAAATACACAGGAAAATCCTACTAAAATATTAAAGTCAGATCATTTCTATTAGAAAATGTTCCCTGTGGAGAGGCAAATTTTGATGTGAGGCAAATCAGAAAAGTTCTTTTGCTTCAAAATGAATGAAAATGTAAATGCTGGCCTCTGAGAAGTTTCTTTATTTCTGATAAACCACCAGTTTCGTTCCTCCCTCCTTCTTTCATGGCTCTTTTCCATTTGAAATGTCTCAAAATTCCTGAAGTGCCTTCCTTCAGTTGGAGAAAATTAAGGGGAAATAAGATGGGGAAAAGGCAGAGAAGCCAAACTTCAGGACATGAGTCATCTCACTGCTCTCAGCAGCAAACTGAGATGAAAGCAGGAAAACTTCCTGTTTCCAGTTTCAAAAGAAAGGCTTTGAAACACAACTGGACTTTCTACCTCATCCTACAATTTCCCACTGGCTCTTGGAGACAAAAAAATCTTTCACGGAAAAAAAAGCATTAAAATAAAACTTTCTTGGTGGGAGATTTTCTCCTTTAGGAGTTTGGTGGTGTCATCTCTGCAGCAGCTTCTCATCCATCTCAAGCTCACTGGGTTGGTCTCACAATGCATCCATTTGTTCCTCAGGATGCACTTTCTACTCTCTCTGCACTGTGACCTTCACCTTCAGTTCGTTCCCCCCATGCTCAGCAATGACATACCCTCTTGGTCACAAGTCCTCCTTCCACAGGGCAACGCTTCACTCATTCACTGGGAAAAAAAAATTCTTTAGGCCAGTTCAGGAGTTTCCTGGGGGCTGTTTTAGTTATTTTTCATGTGTTTGCAGCAGAAAAGCCACATCCTGATGTTGATGTCCAGCACTACAAATGGGTGGTACAATGCTTTCAGACCAGGCATCCAGTTCAACACTCAGGTTCTCTAGATAGACAGTGTGGGTCTCTAAAGAGCAGTCCAAAACATCTACACAGGGCACCTGCTGCTCCATGGGGCTTATCCAGAGTTTACAGCCCTTAATGTTGCTTCCAGACTCCCCCACTCAGCTAGGGCATGCCTAGGTCCAGGCACTGAGGGCCATGCAGAAGGTTTCTGCATCCATCCCTGCCAAACAGATACCCACCCTCACATCTTCCCCACAACAACCTGGCTGCATGGCATATTGACTCCAGCATATGAAGAAATCCATCCAGTCACTTGCTTCCCAAATTTCCTGAACCCACAATAGCAGGCAAGATTCTCCTCCTCAGCTGGATCCTCTGCGTAACCCAGGCTCCGGGGTAGGTGGATCCTTCTGAATAAGCAGGGATACCAAGTCAGGCTGTGGCAGAGGACAGGGAGCTGGAGAGGCAGGCCAAGGAAGACATGCAGCTGTGGTCTCTGAGAGCTGACAATAGCACTCTGCAAACTCTGCTGATCCAGGGAGTTTCTGACCCTTCTTAGCATCACCATCTCTGTCCTCTGCACTAGCACAAGCACTGCTGACCAGGTCCTAGAGGTTGACTTCTTCTCAGTGGGGAATGAATATCTCTTCCTGTGTACCTATTTTGAGAGAAGCGGACCAGGATTTACGGCTGCCCTTTGATAGGCATCAGCATCACACTGGCTGTTTGTGACTGGCAGTCACACTCTGCAAGTTTCATACTCCTAGGATTGTCACAAGGTGTGGAATGGACAGACCAGGTGGGAAGGTGAGGAAAGAAAAGTATCCATTACTGCAAGCTTCCCTGACACTGTGAGACCTTAGCAAAGGCCTCTGCTGTCTATCCTCGTACCTCAGAGAGGGTGTCAGCAAGGCCATCCCAAAAGGGATGTGAAGATGCAGCAGTAAAGCCAAGTCAGACTGTCTCAGGGTATGGTAATTTTCATGTCACTGAGATATCAGTGTTCAGATTATGAGAATTTCTTGTAAAAAAGACACCAAACTGGACCCACGGTGGACATAAAATGAGGAACGGCCTGGCCTCCACTTTGCTGGAGGGTTCTCAAATCTCTCAGCAGATTGTTGCTGTGGTTAATCCCCTGGGTGATAACAATCTCGTCATTTCTAGTCAGATTTTGCTGAGCTTCAATTTCAAGTTGCAAGGTCTGGTTATACCCATTTTTTTTTCTTTTCTGTTTTTTTTTTTCCCCCCTTCCCCTACAGGTTTAAGCAGTCATCCCCTAGCAGGAATTTCTTCCCCTCAGAGATGTGATACAAGTTTCAGAGACATAGTTTCTTAAACATCCCCAGCTACAAAATGGGTCCTGCAGCTGTTTGGTGGCCTCCTTTAGGGAGGTGGCAGCGGTACCACTGGCACTCACAGCGCTCCCATTGGCAGCACATGCCAAAGCACAGCCACCTCCTCTTCAGTTCTCTGCTTGAATCCCTGGGGCTACTGAACCCATCTGAGGCTCTTCATTCATCCACACTTGCTGCTACCCCAAAAGACAAGGCACAGCCGGGCCATTGTCCATCTCTGGCTCTGCCACCCATCCCTACCATGTCAATGCTCACTCAGTCCATTTGCCTTTGGAAAAGATTCATGAGAAACGCTTTTACCTTCACAAGTATCTCCCACTGTATCAATAGCTCTGGTTGGTGGGTAACTTGATAATTTTTAAGAGGGTCCCAATCCTCTTTCACTGGTTTCTCCCCTTCTCCTCTTCCTGGATAAGAGGATATTGTGTTTGCACCTGGCAGATGATGCTGGTTAATAGCAGCAGTCATGGGAGTGAGATCTTCTGTGGATCTCTTCTGAGTTAGCAGGAGGTCATTCCTCCCTGCCCAGTAAGGGAACACATCTCACACCCCTATGATTTGGTTTTTTAACAAAATCCCATTACTTTTGTCTAATCCACATTTTTCTGCTTCCTGATCCTAAGAGTGACTGTGCTCAGGACCCTCTGGGTCTTTACATCTTCCTGTGTAGATTAAGAGGCACTGGATACCATACATGAACGCTGTCGGTAGGACGCTAAATCCACCCATCCTCACCTCCCTGTTAGCTGGGACCTCAGCAGTCATGGCCAGGCAATGGAGCTGGTGACTCAATTGAGTGACCCCAAATCTTCCCAGAGATGCCTAAGCCTGTTGATTCATAGAGATATCCTCTGCTCCCAGTTACCCCAGGGGTTCTAAAAGGTGTGACAGACAACAACTGCACTCACAGAGGGAGGAGGCAGATAGCGCCATCTTAGCCATTTCCATCAAAGGCTTCTTTTCCCTGAGATGATCCCAAGCCCAAAAGGATCCTTGCATTTGGTACCTTTTCAGACTGTGAAAAAACTCCTGTTAATAAAGGGTTTGAACTTCCTACATTGACTCTGGAGCACCACTTCCATGGTACAGTTCTCTGTGGGGACCAGCATGCCCAGCATTCCCCACAAGGAGTCATGGTAGAATGGCCTAAGAGAAATGGCTTGAGCCCACAAACTGCAGAATGAGCAGGCTGGCCACTCAAAGCAGAGACAGAATTTGATGCAGAGCATGGGAGGAGGGTCATGAGACTGTGGCGGGCAGACTGTGAGCCCACATGAGATTAAGTGAGATGTGCATGCATGGGGATGGATGCAGACATGCCTAAGCTCAGAGGGCTATATGCAATAAAGAACATGTGTGTGCATCAATGGGCTGTATGTAAAATGTGTTGGGTCATAAGGACACGCATGCAAGAAGTGTATGGCCCCATAGTAATTTGTGTGGGCTCTGTGTGGAGATATAGGATATAGGGGGGGGTGGGATGTGCATGAAGGGGCATCTGTTCAGCAAGGTGTGAGCTCATCAGGCAGGGTCATGAACACACACACTAGTGAGCAGAGTATGGGAGTACACATGTGAGGGCAAGGGGGAGAGGAAGAGGATGCCGCACACAGATAGTGCTCGGAGACATTGTGGATTACTGCTGCTAATACCTCTAGTAAGAACAGAAGTCTGCTGGCTTGGGAGCAGGAGCTGAAAGCTGAGCCCCTTGTTATATTTCCCTGTTCCCGCCTGCACTAATCCCTTTGAGCCCCAGGAAAAAACTGCAGAGAAATCAAACAGGCTGTTCATGCCACCCCAGCATCCCCAGGATTAATTAATTTGGGATTTGGAAGGAGTCACAAGGTCACACTCCCTCCACTGGCAGAGCTGGCTCTGCAAGGGAATGACAGGGCTGGGCTTTGAGTCTCCCTGTCCAGGGAAATGCCCCATCAGCCATGAACTGGAGCAGTTCCTTCAAACAGCCACCCTGGGAAGGCGCTGGGCACTGGGCAGGGGACTGATGCAGAGTACTAGGGCATGGAAAGGCATCAGTGTCAGGGGACTTACAAGCAAGAAGCATGTCCACAACCCAGAGATCAGCCTCCAGCTAGAGGCAGCCACTCGGATTGGATCCTGCTTGCATCTGACCCTGTGCTCCTGGTCTCATTGTCAGAACACATGGCCTCCTGTTCAAGCCAGCACAGAAGTAGAAACACATCAAAGAAAAACAGCGAGTCCAAAGAGATGGTTTCAGTCCAGGTGTGACCCTCACCATCCTATGGGACAAGAGTATGGGGCAGCAGGGGTTGAAAAGCAGCTGAGATGAGCTGTTTGCCCTGCTTATCCATTCCAAGCAGGAAGTTCTGCCTTTTGAAGATACTGTCTCGGATGCCAAATCCCCAGTTTCCCACCATTAGAGGTTGCTTAAATGATTCAGAAATTTGTTTTCATGGAGCAATTGAGCTTCTGATGTGGGTTTTCTGAGTGTTTGCCTAGGCACGTGCATTCTCAAGAGAGCAGGTTGGTGCAAATGCATTTCAAACTGTAATTGAATATTTGTGGTCAATTGTTTGTGTGGTACCTGCCCAGCATTCACAAGGAGAGTTTATTCTTTCTCACCCAAAGGCACTTTGGTATCCAGGACCAGCATTCATCCCAGCTGTGCTGAGGATTTTGCTTAGGTCTGGTTGCTTTGCAGCCTCTCAGTTGCAGGAAGGCACGGAGGTATGAGCACTGAGCCCAGGATCATGAAAGGAACCATGAAGAAAGGAAAAGAAAGTGATTTCTAGTACATGCAAAGAGATTTGGGAAACTGGAACTTTCCTTTGGTGCCAGGGTTGGAGGGGTCATTAATTCAGCTCATTAGCTCCTAACATCCCAATGAAGAGCAAGAAAGAGCATCATGAAGAGGGTCCAGGATCCAGACCTGGTCCTCATACCCTAGTGAATTGCTCCTTGCCACACTAACACTGAATCCCTTAAGTATTGACACTTTGACACTGTTCAGATCAATGTGCAAGATCCCAGCTGGCCTCCTGTCAGCCTGCTCCAGGAAATTCCTCCTGAGGCTTTCAAGATCTTAAAGTAAATGGGCACTGGCTGGTGCCACTAGGATGAAGAGCTCTGCACAAAGCTGAACCTTATCTCCCCAAACCAAGATGTTCAGCCTTGTAATGGTCCTTGGCTTCTGGTCTGCTTTGTTCTGTCCCATCTCTGCTCCAAGCCTCCATCAAGCAGCTCAAAATTCATTATCAGGCCAGCACAGGCAGTGTGAGGCTGTCTGTATGGACAGGATGGCTGCTCCCTGCCCAGCTCCCCAGAGTTTGGAGTCAGAGATTTGTCTTCCCTGTAGTCTGGTTGAGCTGGAGTCCAAGCTGAGAACATTGAGGTCTCCAAAAGAATGTTCCTCACACCTAGGTGGAGCAGGTGATGTATAAAGCCCTTGTCTTCTCTCTGGCATGGGCAGCTCTCATGGGAACAGCCTCTCTGAAGGCAGAGAATGCCCCAAGCACAGATGAACAAGCAGCAGATTGCAACCTGCCAAAACCCAGAGCTCAGTGAGCCAATAATTCAGTCCTTAGCTCAGTATCAGCATGTGTACATGAAACAGTCCATGTCTGGGAGCAGATAACATAATTAATAACTTGTGCAAATTGCTCATGTGAAATAGACAGAGGCTCAGACATAGAGTGTTTGTGAGTAACTCCATCCTTGTGACTACTTTTGGGTGATGGGGAAACACAGAGGTCTGAAGTAACAAAATACTCAGTTCTCCATGGTGCCAGGCTCCTCGTGCTGGCCAGACCTTGGACCAGCATAGCCTCATAACAGTAGTCAACACATCTGATCATAACTTAGTACTTTCCTCCAGGTCATTTCGAGTTCTCCTCCATCTTTTCTGACACTGAACAATATGCACCATACACAGTAACAGTGGATTTTCTGCATGGCTGGAATACATCCCATTTATTGCACCATTTGTTGCATATTGTTATCAACCTGGTAATTCAAAACCGAATGCATCCCTCCTGATCTTGTCAGACAGATGTTAAGGGTATCTTATATGAAGGGTCTTGTGTAGTATCTAAAGGTAAGGCCTGGAACCTGGTGGAGTTACAAACTGTGTCACCAGGAAGTACATTCCCCACAGTTCTGGACTCGATGGAAAGCTGGGCTTTCAAGAGTTGTGCATGTGCATTGTCCATTGTTATGATTTAGCTAAATGAAGGAGATTTTCTTGCTGAAATTCTTCATATCATCATGTGGTTTTGGAGAAGAATGAGAGACACCTTCCCTCTCTTCCCCCTTGCAGGGCAGGGATGGGGAGGGATGAAGGGTCCCGCCAGGAAATACCATGAAAACTTAATGGGATAAACTTGCTAGCAGCAGAAGAACATGCTCTCTCTGATCCCTGGGACTGTAGCTCAGAGGGAGTGACTGGCTGTGCCGCCTCTTCGCTGCTGGCCCCACACCCCCTTCTTCACTGCTGGCCCCACACTGCCTTCTTGCTGCTCACCACTGGCACTGCTCTGCACACCAGTACTGCCCCTGCACTGGCTCTGCACGTGGCCTCCATCAGGACTGCCTTGCTGTTTTTCAGTCTGTAATTGGGTTCATGCGATTGTAAATTCAATGCCTATAAGTCTAACTCTGGAATGTGTTTTCAGGGTTGTTTTCCTACGCCAACCTAAGCTGTTATCCCTGGAGGTTTAGTGATAACGACACCCAAACTGTGGGAGAAACACAGAAGAGCATTTTTTCCCAGTCTTTCACCCATTTCTCCTTTAGGTCCACTACAACAGGTTTTGAAGAGTTTAAACTGCCTGTAGATGCTAGAGATACCTTACCCTTGTGGTATCTTTGGTAATTGGCATTATGATGTTCTATCTTATGTATGAAGGTAGGACCAAGATCTATGGGGAAGGTGCCCAGAAGCCAGCCCCAGGAGTGGATAGTTTTCAGTGGTATGGATTGTGGGAGGACGTGGGTAAGTTCTTGAAAAATGTTTCTGCTCCAGTGGCCAGGAAGTTCACCCTTGAACCACTGCAGGACCCCATGATGAGATCAGTGAGGGAAAACTGCCATGGTAGATCTATGGAGGGACACCTTGTGGTTACATACAGAGCCCTGGCCACTGCTTACCAAAAGCTGCTCAATTTGGTGCAGCACCTCCAGGAAGAAAAGAAAGAACCCAAAACACCCGACACCACAGCGGCTCAGAGTGTAAAAAAAACAGAAGGACAACCCAAGCCAATTGATGTTGCCTCTATCGGAAAGGAAAAACTAAAGACCAAATCAGTTTGCCTGGTAGACGATGATGGGGAGGTGAGACCTCACAAATAACAGAACCAGAGCCAGAAATAATCACTGAACCCCTTTCATTTGATAATCTCCACAGTTTGTGGAAAGACATCACCCAACAACCAGATGAACCCCTTCTGACCTGGTTGATTAGTGTCTCAGATCTTATGGGCGAAGGTGCACTGCTTGACAGTAGTGAAGCAAGGTATTTAGGATCCCTGTCGCAGGATGCAGGTTTGTAACCAGAGGTTTGTAAGGGGGTCAGGACCCCTTCATCTCCAGATACAGCTTTTAACATGGGTAAGAGAGAGGTTTGCGTACAGAGACGACCTGCAGGGTCATCATCTTTGCACCTGGAAGACCATGGAAGATGAGATCTTACACCTGAGAGAAATGGCGCTTTTCGCAAGGGCTGGGCAATCCAGTAGCAACCCTGACAAGGTCAGGTGTCGGTCACAGATGTGGTGGAACCTTGGACTCACAGGGCCACCCGTATATTCTAATTTTGTGGCAACAATGCACTGGAAGGAAAACCAAGAAATAGTGGGTGCTCTGATAAATAAACTCAGGACATATAATGAGAATGTCCATGCCCTGTTATGGACTTGTGTCTCTTCTGTAGACAAATTAGTTGAGGGCCTGCTGACATTAACTGAGGAAGTAAAAAATTACTGCAAAAAACTCAGAGAGGAGTTTAAAGAGAGCACTGTCCATGTCTCACCAGTGCAAACTGGAGCCCCTGCTATCCAGAACAGGCATCCCCCAGCTAGGGAGAGGGGGTACACCACAAAGGGTAACCTGTGGTTTTTCCTACCCAGACATGGGGAAGACATGAGGAAATGGGATGAAAAACCCACCTGTGCTTTATCAGCACAGCCACAGGAGTTAAAAGGAAAAATTACCAGAGGCAATTTCACAAAGAACTGAAGGAATGATAACGTCTCATCCCTTGGAAGAGACCTCTCATATGCACTCACAGGGAGAAAGATGCAGTTGGAGGGGCCCTGCCTCTAGCCAGTGAGAGGCATAGAATAACTGTGTCTATTGGACTGTGTGGATCTGATGGTGTGGCACATCAGACCCACAAGAATACAAGGCTTTGGTTGACAATGGTGGACAGTGCACTCTAATGGCATCAGAGCATGTGGGGTCAGAGTGACAGGTGGTTCTCAAGAGCTGATGGTGGTGGAAGCTGAAGTGAGCTTGACTTGGAAGGAGTGGCAGAGACAGCCCACTGTGACTGGTCCAGATGCCCCATGTATCCTGGGTAATCAATTACCTAATGAATGAGTATTTCAAAGATCCAAAAGGAAATCAGTGGGCTTTTGGGATAGCTGCTGTAGAAACAGAAGGGATTAAACAGTTGAATGCATTGCCTGACCTCTCAGACTGTTCTGGTGTGGGCTGAAGTACAGCAGGTACCAATCACAACTGCAGCAATGCATCATCGACAATACTGAACGAACTGAGACTCTCTGATCCCCACCCCATGCATAAGATGACCCATGAACTGGAGAGCCAAGGAGTGGTCAGCAAGACTCACCCTTCAACAGCCCCATTTGCCCTGTATGCAAGCCCAGTGAAGAATGGAGATTGACAGTGGACTATTGTGGCTTGAATGAAGTTACCCCACCGCTGATTGCCGCTGTGCCAGACATGCTGAAACTTCAGTACGAACTGGAGTTTAAGGCAGCAAAATGGTGCCACCGTCAACGTTGCTAATGCATTTTTCTCCAATCCTTTGGCCACAGTTTGCTTTCACCTAGAGGAGTGTGCAGTACACCTGGAACCAAATGTCCCGGGGGAGGAAACACAGTCCCACCATCTGCCACGGACTGATCCAAGCAACACTAGAGAAGGGTGAGGCCCCAAAACATCTGCAGTACATCGATGACATGATCATATGAGGGAACAGAGCAGAAGAAGTCTTTGAGAAAGGAGAGATCATCCAGATTCTCCTGAAAACCAGCTTTGCCATCAAACGGAGTAAGGTCAAGAGACCTGCCCAAGAAATCCAGTTCCTGGGAGTGAAGTGGCAAGATGTCATCAGCAAGATCACAGTGATGTCACCAGTGAGCAGAAAGAAGGAATACAAGCTCTTCTAGGCACTGTAGGTTTCTGCACATTCCAGAATCCAACCAGATCGTAAACCCTTCTCTACTTTGTAACACGCAAGAACGATTTCCAGTGGGGCCCCAAACAGCAACAAACCCTTGAACAGGTTAATCAGAACATTGCTCACACTGTAGCCCTTGGGCCAGTCAGGAAAGGACCAGAGGTGAAAAGAATGTGCTCTACTGTGCAGCTGGGGATAATGGTCTTGCCTGGAGCCTCTGGCAGAAGGTGCCTGGTGAAACTTGATGCTGACCACTTGGATTCTGGAGCTGAGGCTATGGAGGGTCTGAGGCCAGCTATACTCCAACAGAGAAGGAGATTCTAGCAGCCTATGAAGGAGTGCAAACCATCACAGAAGTGATTGGCAAGGAAGAACAGCTTCTCCTGGCAACCCAGTGCTGGGGTGGATGTTCAAAGGAAAAGTTGCCTCCATGCATCATGCAGTAAGTGGATTGCCTTGATCACACAGTGCACCTGAATTCGGAACCCTAATCGGCCTGAGATCTTGAAGATAATCACAAATTGACCTGAAGGTGAGAATTTTGGCCTGGGAGATGAAGAACAACAGGTGGCATGTTCTGAGGAAGCTCCACCACACAACCAACTACCAGAAGATGAAAAGCACTACGCTCTTTTTACTGATGGTTCCCGTCACATTGTAGAGATGAACCTGAAATGGAAAGAAGCCATATGGAGCCCCACACACTGGGTTGCAGAAGCCACAGAAGGATGAAGTGGGTCAAGTCAAATCACAGAGCTCAGAACTGTCCAGCTGGCTTTGGATATTATCAAATGAGAGAAGTGGCCAAGACTTTACCTCTACACTGACTCATGGATGATGGCCAATGCCCTGTGGGGGTGGCTGGACAGATGGAAGGCCAATTGGCAATGCAAAGGAAAACCCAATTGGGCTACTGAAATGTAGCAAGACATCACAGCCTGGGTAGAGAGGCTGATCATGAGAGTCCACCATGTAGACGCACATGTACCCAAAAGCTTAGCAAATGAAGAACATGGCAACAAAGTATAGGCAAATCGAGTTGCTCACATCAAAGTGTCACAGTGAGATCTTGACTGGCAGGAGAAGGGAGAGTTATTCCTAGCTTGATGGACCCATGATGCCTCAGGTCATCAGGGAAAAGATGCCACCTATAGGGGGCACAAGACGAAGAGGTGGATTTAACTCACCATGGACACCCTCTCCCAGGTTATCCATGACTGTGAAACATGTGCTGCAACCAAGCAGCTAAGAGAGTGAAGCCCTTGTGGTATGGTGGGCAATGAACTAAGTATAGATATTGAGAGGCTTGACAAGTTGATTACATCACACTGCCACAAACCCACCAAGGCAAGGGCTATGTGCTCACCATGGTTGAAGTAACCACTGGATGGCTGGAAAATCACTCTGCCTTATGCCACTGCCTGGAACACCATCCCGGGACTGGAAAAGCAAGTTGTGTGGGAACATGGTACCCCAGAATGAATTGAGTCATACAATGGGACTCACTTCAAGAATAGCCTAGTTAGCACCTCGGCTAAAGAGTGGATTGAGTATTGAGCGGGTATATCATATCCCCCTACCATGCACCAGCCACTTGGAAGGCTGAACAGTGTAACTGACTGTTGAAAATTACTTTGAAGGCATTGGGTGGGGGGACTTTCAAGCATTGGGATCAGCATTTAGCAAAGGCTACTTGGTTAGTCAACACTAGAGACTCTGTCAACCAATCTGGCCCTGCCCAATCAGAGCCACTTCAAAACATAGATGGAGATAAAGTCCCCATAGAGCACCTGAGAGGTATGCTAGGGACAACGGTATGGATTAGTCCTGCCTCAAGCAAAAGCAAGTCCATTTGTGGGATTGTTTTTTCTCAAGGACTGGGTAATGCAAAAAGATGGAGAAACAGGATATATACCTCAAAGGGACCTAATTTTGGGGTAAACATTCCATAACACTGTGCTTGTATGTGCATATTTGTAAATGTGTATATAACTGTAATATGTATGTATGTGTATAGTTGGAAAGTTCAAATCTGATAGAACATGATGGCATGGGAAAAATTTGGCCTGGATAATGTTATGATTTAGCTAAATGAAGAAGATTTTCTTGCTGAAATTCTTCATATCATCATGTGGTTTTGGAGAAGAATGGGAGACACCTTCCCTCTCTTCCCCCTTGCAGGGCAGGGGTGGGGAGGGATGAAGGGTCCTGCCAGGAAATACCATGAAAACTTAATAGGATAAACTTGCTAGCAGCAGAAGAACATGCTCTCTCTGATCCCTGGGACTGTAGGTCAGAGGGAGTGACTGGCTGTGCCGCCTCTTCGCTGCTGGCCCCACACCCCCTTCTTCACTGCTGGCCCCACACTGCCTTCTTGCTGCTCACCACTGGCACTGTTGTGCACACCAGTACTGCCCCTGCACTGGCTCTGCATGTGGCCTCCATCTGGACTGCATTGCCATCTCAGTGGCATAAACTCAGTGGTTTTAGGTGACATTTTTTCTGTTTGAGTTTTATTTTGTTCTGTTCTGTTCTCAGTTTTTAGTAAAATGGATTAATTTTCATACTTCACTCAAACACCATTTAATTTTAAAAAAAATTCATAATCTGCAGAGAGTGGGGGTGGTGTTCTGTTTCATCAGATATCCCACCTCCTGGGACATATTGTCAGTAAACCAAGACAAACATGGACAAACAACTAGAGGAAGGATGACTGGGGGTCACACATACAAGACTGGGTCTTTTTCCTTGGAAAGCAGCAGCACTGAAAAGGCCTCAAGCAACTGTGGAAACAACGTGAGCTTGGGCCTAAGCTCCCAGGACAAAAGAGAGCTTAGTTGGCGAACAGTATTTGGTGCTTTAGCAGAAGGACAGCAAATAGAGGGGAAGCAGCCTATCTCCAAGTATGGTCAGAGCAAGTCCATCGCTGCCATATGGGTACAGCTCTCTTGTCAGCTCTTCAAAGCAGTTGTTGACAACATGCAGGAAATGCAGAAGAGGGCACAGGCATATGTCCAGGTCTAGAAAAGCTGCCTCTGCGTAAGAGGCAGCAGCAGCTTTGGGTTGTTGGAGAGATGCTCAAGGTGTGGCTTAGCCTGCACGCCTGCAAGGAGGTGTTTGAGAGCAGGTGGGGTTTGGTTCTGCAGAGAACAGGTGGTGAAATGCAGCAGACACACATGCTTTGCAGCAGGGAAAGGAATAAAATATGGTAACGAGTGACCTGGGGACCTGGTAGATCACTGCTTCTCTGAGCTCAAGACTGGTCATCCCACTTTCAGCCAGTTGTGTCCTGGGTTTGGCCATAGATCTGAGCCTGGGGTGTGGAAAATAATACCATAATCCTGCAGCAAGTTCCTGGAGGAAGGGAAGGCCAGAGAATCAGAGCTGTCCCCCTGTGTCACACTCTCCACTTTGCACAGCATAGAGAAGAGATAGCTCAGGAAGGTGTGCAAGGCACACAGTCATTTTTTTTTTTTCAGACAGAGCCTTAGATAAAGAACAGGGTCAGGATTAACACAGCTACTCTCCCCGGGCCAAATGCACTACAGATTTTGCTGGAGCAGAGCAGGGTGAAGCACTCAAGCCTGCCCACCTTTGTCTGGAAATCGATCCAGAGGCTTGTCCCTACCCAAATACATGGCTCCCTGGCCCAGTTCGATTGCGTGTCTTCTCCAGCGCCTGCCTTTCAGCCATGTGTGTTTCTGACAGCTGGTTTTGGGTGTCTGAAAGCCCTCCTGGTATGGCAGGATATGGAGCTGGTATTCTGACCCTCCAGCCATCTACCCGATAGTGTTATCAACCCAGTGTGGCCTCAGGTTTCGCTGAAGCCAGTGCTGTCCATCAGGATTTGCAAGGGAAGAAATCAATGGGGCAGCAGCACTGCCACTGTTCAAGGGGCCTCCGTCCTCCTGAGCAACCTTCCTCACCCCCATGGGACCCCCAACCCTTCAGGGCCTGAGCCACTGGGCAGTCATGCCTGAGTTGTTACAGGGGCTCTCTGAGTATCACACCAGCCAGCTCTCTTCATTTCTCCATGTGCATGCCCTGCCCTGCCTGCCCCACAGTCTGTCCCAGAACCAGCAGCACATACAACCACTCCAGCAGCACAGGAACGCCTCTGCATCCAGCCTTGGGCTCAGCCATAAGCAAAAACAGTCTTTGAGGAAACAAGATACTAAGAAAAGGCCAAGTAACATCAGAATACAACAACTGCTAGAGCAATGGGGCACAAAGAAAATTGAGGTCACTCATTCTGCCCTCTTGTCATAGTCAGCAAGACTTGACATGGATCAGCAGAAATCACAGAAAGAGAAATGCATGCCCCAGTTGTGTTTCAGATACCACCCAGATGCCAGACAGTGGACGTTGGGTGAATTTGTTCCCCATGGTTTTTTATCTGCTTGTGTTTTGGAGCCTGTAATGGACCTGGCTTTCACCAAGCCTGTATAACAGTGAGTGCCACTCTTCAGTTATACACCACAGAACGACCCCTTCCTTTAGCTGGATTTACACCTGCTGGCATCTCCCCTTGGCATATCGGCTTCTCCACCCATTCTAACTTACAAAATTACATTGTTGCTCAGTCTGTGACAAAATAAGACCTTTTAGTGATGTGGATTGTCAGAAGCTTTTGGAAAGTCAGGGACAAATTTCCCAGTGACTCTCCCTGATTTACAAACACGTTTCTTCCTTCAGCTCACTGCCCTGGAGAAGCACCAACTCTGCAGCAAGTACTCATTGCAACCTTCTTCCACATGAGCATGCATGTGTCAATTCATTTAGCTTTTTATTATAATATTGATAATTTTTTCAGTGCACAAGTCAGATTCACTGACCTTTAGTTTCCTAGGTCAACCTTTCAAAAAACTGATATAATATTTACCTTTCTTCTGGGACAGAAATTTAGACAGCAGGACCAACTAAACACCTAACTTGACTCCAGCCATGGTGAGTTCCATATGCCCTGGTGACTTTCTGTCCAATTTATCAGCTCATTTTGCAACTTTCCAAACTGACTCCTTAGCACCAGAAAATTTCTTGGCTCATTTTTCCCAGGGAGCAATGCTGCAAACTCCAGAGACAGATGGAAGTTGCCCACACAGGTGTGCTCACCTCTTCCAGTGGTGGGCACAGGGCACCTCCCTGCCCAGCCACCATCACTGCTGGGATACCTACAACCCCTCCCTTGAGGAAGGAGCCCCATCACCTCCTTGGATCTGCTGTGGGACCAGGCACCATCCCCCAAGCAGGGACAGGTCCCTACCTAGCCTTAGGGGGCAGGATAAACCTCAGCAAAGAAAAAAGGCAATTTCCAGATGCCGATTTCAGCATTTGCCCCTCTAGTGGCTGCAGGAAGTAGTCTGTTCATACACTCTGCTTAGCCCATCCCACCATGCAACCCCCAGATCTTCACATCCCTGCTGACTGTGATATTTCAGGGTGGCAAGGCACACCTTTTCACATGCCTGACTCTGCAGACAAGCCTGGGTGTGCAAGGTGTGTATGTGACCCATCATTTATAGATTTTGTGTCCCTCAGTGATCCAGGCAAGGTGTTATTCAGGTACAGCCCTTGCTCACACCTCTCCATGGATATTACTAGAGCAGAAGTGAGTTTCTCGCATGCCAGGACCAACATTAGACTAAAGAAAACCCTTCCTCTCCTTCTCCATGGGCAGGGGTTTAACACTGACCCACTAGCTCCCTAGGAGTAGGGCAGGTGAAGCCAAATACTTTTGCTAATCCCAGCTCTAAAGAGCTACTCTCAGGTTACAGGCAATGTGAATAGGATCTATGTTCCAGGGTGATCAGACTTCCTGGAATTTCTGCAGGACCAGTTATCTGTTCCTGTAACCATCTGCAGCTGAATGTGCTGGTATGGCACAAGTCCAAAATGCCCCCATCTCCTCAGAGCCAAACTGAAGTCTTTGGGTGAAGCACGGCTGACAGTGGGAAAACTACCCTGCAACCTCAGACTTGGGTCTCCCAACTGAACAGCCCAGAGCACCTCAGAAACCTGATCCCCACAGCTTTCCACAGCCCAGATGAGAAGAGACAAAGAGATCTCGGTCACCGGATGTGCTGAGTGTGACTCCCTAACTTATATCCAGCCACAACCTGACACTGCCTGGGGAAATTCATTTAGTGTTGACTCTGCTCTCCACCATCACTGAGAGCTTGCAGCACTCCTGAAATGTCCCCAAGCTGTCCTGTCCCTGGAGGAGTGTCTCAGATGAAGAGGAATCCTCACGTTGCAGCCTGTTCCTCTCCTAGTAGGTCTGATTCCTCTTTAGGGATGTCATGAGGCCCTGAGAGCTGGGCTGATGGTGGGAGCTTGTCCCTTGCTGAAGGCAAAGACAACTGCAGTGAGCAAACAGCTCAGGATATGTGAATCCAGACAGTGAATTTCTCTCCACACACTTTGCAGAAGTCCAGTCTCCTCTGTAGTGCAGACCACAGTGTTTTCTCCCCATCACTACCTGTGCCGACTTTCCAGAAAAAGTCTTAAGACTTGCAGGCATCAATGCCGGACATGTGTACCTGTCCTGTGCACCCTGCCCATCAAGCAGCTTTCAATCCTCTGAGCACCTCCATATTCCATGGCCTCCCACATTACAGTAGCAGAGGTAAGCAGAGGTGAGCAGAGGTGCAGTCCATCGCTCAGATGTGCCTGCTGGAGATCAGAAGATGCAGCTCTGCCAGCTGAACAACACTGTACCATCTGCATGAAAAATGGGTCATGCAGCACCTTTGTCCAGTCTTGGACCTGACCAGAATAGCAGCTTACAGGCAGGAGATGATGCTGAGCAGCTGCGGTTCATGGGATGACCTCATCGCTGCTCCCCGCTGCAGTCGCCAGCACCGGTATGACGGGTAGCACAGCAGTGCTGATCCCAACCTGGGAACATGCTGTGTGCCCTTTCTAACATCTGTCATTTCATGAGGGCTCCATTCCCTCCCCAGATCATACCTGAGCCTTCATAGTCTTGTAGCTGCCTCTCTACTAGGGACTCCACTTACCATGAATTTGCCTCTCCTCTTTCAAGCCTCAGGCACTGTGGGCAGGAAGAGCTGTCAGGGAATCATGAAGAAAACATCCTCTTTTACCCCATTTCCCACCATCCTGCAGCTCTGACACTGCACTTCTCCATCCTTTGCAGCCATTGTATACATGGTGACATGAATCCCTAGGGATACCTCTGATATCCAGATAACCAGCCTGTCCTCCCTTGGCAAATGCTGCTCAGGTCTGCACACACCAATGGACAGCAATTCATCATGGCTAGGCTTCACGAACGAAGATTTGGGAAGAGCTCTACCCACGCTTGCTGCAATTAACCAGGTGAAAAATGACAGAAAAGTCCATGAATAGAGCAATACTTTGATTTGTGCTTCCTGCTCCTCAGAAAAGCATGCTCTTTGCCAGGGTTTGCAGTGGAGAAAACACTTCTGCGTGGGAGAAGATGTGTCTGGCAATAGCAGCCTCAGCAGCATAAGATATAAATCTGATGACAGAATATCCTTAGCCAGATGACACCATCCTGCAAGAGCTTTCTCTGCTGCTCCTGGGACAAAACCACACAGAAGGACCTGGAAACAGCTCATCAGAGCTTCCCAAGGAGAAAAGAACAGGTACAGATCCACTACCAGCAAACCCAAATCCTGGTGCCACTCTAGACCTTCAAACACCTCAGTGTCTAAGTGGGGTTTCTAGGAGAGCTCCAACCTCGCCACTGCAGTATAGCTCCCAGAGAGCTGTCTGTGTTCTGAGGAATGTGGCTCTTGAACTGAACTCCAAAGACTTTTGCAAGCCTTTCAATCCCAAACACAGGGCCTAAAACAGAGTGAGTGCGTGGAGAGAGGAGAG
>JAWWEU010000055.1:158384-175935 GCA_035583155.1 Acropternis orthonyx | reverse complement strand
AGGAGAGGAGAGGAGAGGAGAGGAGAGGAGAGGAGAGGAGAGGAGAGGAGAGGAGAGGAGAGGGATTAGAGCCAGGACTAGTGCCCTGGTCTCCATAGTGGCATCTGAGCAGGGCAGGAAGAGATCAGGATTAGGGGAAATCCTTTCAGACCAAGGGAGAGTTAAGCAGCAATCTCCTTGCACACATGGCGGGGGGCACCCCCAAACCTCTCCCCTGCAAAAGACTGTGCTGGGGGCAGAAGTCAAGGGGCAACCTTTGTCCCTTTGATTAAAAGCAGAGGGCAATTAGGTGATGGACATAAAGCCCGGGGAGCACTACTCCCTGCCTCCACAGGAATCTCTCCCTCTTTCTCAGCTATCTTTCATCCTCCACTCCAGCTCCTAAATCTATGTTAGGCCATTAATAGAATTAGCCCAGCACCTTTCACTGGGAACAACTTCAGAGTATTTCAATACAGTGATTGCTTTTTACAGCTCCAGATGGGTTTTACAGCAACCACAGGGCTAAGTTTAACACATGGAAATTTATCCTGGGTGCCTCTTACACCTGAAGTACAGTAGGTGCTCTCTTAAAAACCCAGCCTCTGGAGCCCTGCAACAGCCTGGAATCACAGGTTTCATAAAAACACACCCATATTTCAGGACTTTGTGAGAAGATGGAGCTTGAAACAGGAATCACAAAGGGAGAACCCAGAGCCTCCAGTCTCTGTATCTCTGAGGACCTGATGGCCAGCTGTTGCAACACTGAACGTCACTACAGGTCACTTGGACACAACTTTGGACACCACAGCACCCCCACAAGGTTCAGAGGCATGGCTCAGTGGGGCCAGCACAGTGGGTAATGCAGGTCATGTGGGGCTGGGAAGGTGCTGCTGCTGCTGTCCCCGTGACTGCCTCCATCTTTTTCCACTCCTGTGGTGGTAGTTCCCCCACCCCTGCAGAGATGCAATCACTGCCAGGCATTTTCTGCTTCGCAAGCTCCTCTTCCTTCCACTTTGACACATTCACATGGGATACCCTGAGAGCACCTCTGCTAATGCCCCCTATTTTTAAGTGAAATCAGTTTTCAACATGATAAGTCTGACTGAAAAGATCCTTGCAGTCCCCAGGCACTTTGGGGAGGAACTTTTCTTGCATACATGTTGCACAGCACAAGGGAGGGAGACCAAGGGACCGCCACACATGTGCTGCTTGCCATGTGAGATAGGGAACTCCTGTCTCTTACTCCCCAAAGGGACTGTCCTCAGCAAACAGAGATGGATTTCAAACCAGCCAGACCCACACACTGCAACTGCACACAAGACTAGTATGTTTCTGCTGGCTTGTAATTTTTGGGTATGCTACAGAGGCGTTGAGAGAGGTGTATTAGTGATCCCTGCCAGGGCAGCTAGTGAGGAGGTGGGCTGTAAGCAAGACTGTCTGGATGGGTTTGCATGCAAATCAGGGCTCTCCCGGGCTCATCCACTCAAAGACAAGCCTGAGGAAACACCCTCTAAACCACAAACATCCTCACCCTGACTGACTGCTGCCCACAGTGGATTATGCAGCAGTTTTATCAACAGGAAGATGGTATCAAACCAGTTTCACACTGCCCCTTCTCCTCCCAGTTTCCTATGTTCCTTGCCTGGCAGCATTTAATAACAAATGCACCATAGCATGGGATGGACATGGGGTGGACAGCCCCTGCAAGTGAGCAGCCTTGCTCTGGTCAGATTCCAATCTCTGCTTTAATTTAGTCAAGGACAGGGACTCTGCCACTGTCTGGGAATGGCCACAGACCCACTTTGTGTCCATCTCCATTCCCAGGTCAGCTCTGAGAGACCAGGAGCCCTGCAGAGGCAAAGAAAGATGCTCCAAATGGCTCATGAGAAACAGTCTGGTCTTCATCTAGAGATTTCAGCCCCCCATGCTGCTGCACCCATCCCATGAGCTGCTTACAAGAAGGCACCAAGGATATTTTTAACAAGAGGAAAGCAAGGAGCAGGTAGACAGAATTGTGCGATTCACAGGCTGAAAACAATTTTCTTTATCCCAGCCCAGACATATTTGTTATGAAACTCTTCTACCTCTGCTCAGGCTCAGCTGTGTCGTCCCACACCCAGTGCCCTTGTTCCTGTGTCCCCTGGGAGGGTCAGTGCCAGAAGCTGGGTGGTGCTAATAGGATTTGGAAGCATCTGCAACTGTTATCATACAAATGCTATAATGGGGAGTGACCCATTGGTCATTTCCACTTAAGGATGGAGAAGACCCTTCCACCCAGTCCTTCCTTTTCTCTTGCATAGCTACATGAGAGACAAGAGCAGGTAGACTTTGGAGGAAATGAAAAAGACATGGCAGATTTCAATGGATTTCCTTTTCATCATTCCAAAGCATTGTGTCCACATTTCCTCTAAGGCTGAGATGCACAGTTCAACATCCATCCTGCCAGACAGCTGACAGCAGTGGCATCTCACCCTACTCCTCTCAGCATCTTGGCCAGGGTTGTGGTAGGTTTGACTGGAGACTGAAGGCAAAGAGTAGTAATGGGGGAATGCAGGAGAGGCAGCCAGACATATGAAAATGCAACATTTTGCAGCAGTAGAAGTATGGCTGATACACCTGAAAATCCAAACATGACTTGAGCAGTCTGCCGTGTTATAAACTCATAGACAGTGAAACAGGCCACATTCATTATTGCTGTGTTTGTCACAGGAGGATCATGGAATCTATAAGATCTCTGTTTTATATAAAGACGCAGCATATTTCTGCTCCCTGTCCCCCCCCCCCATACACATTCACAGCTGCTGAGGAATCTCACTCATGTGAACACAGCACTGCATAGGCACAACCTTGTATTGGATAACCTAGGAAGGTTTGCGTCTCCTGATGCTCCCATAGTACTTTTTCCAAGCTCCACTGCATGCAAAAACAAAAAATCCAGGTCTCTTTTTTGGTGCTAGAAATGCACTCAGAGTCAGCATAAGGTAAAAAAGTATTATTACCTAGAAACTTCTTCACAATCTCCGGGGGAACAAATAACAAATTCAGGAGCTGAACTAACCTATAGTACACTCCTCTCTGATACCTTAGCTCCAGCCCACTTTCCCTCTCCTGTAATCGCTCAGTTAATGCACACAGGTGTTCTGGGAAAACTGCAGGTTATACCTTTAGCTGCACAGCTTGTGATTTGCAAAGCAGCATGTGTACAAGGAAAGATGCCTGGGAAGAAGCAATTTGCAAATCATTTTACACAATGAATTATAGAAATGAATAAAAATGTAGATCATATGGATGCTCTGGATACGTCTTGTCCAACCCACTGCTCAACAAAGGGCTAAACCTGAATTTAGATCTGATTGCTCAGAGCTAGACTTTGTCTAGTTGAGTGTTGAAAACCTCCAATGATGGAGAGGCTTTTTGGCCATAGTCTCTCAAGGCCTCTCTCCAGTGCTTGACTACTTCCAGGATGAAGAAATTTTCCCTTATGTCCCATCAGAATTTCTCTTGGCCCAACATGTTCCTATTGCCATCATCCTTTCTCTGTGCACCTGAGCTTGCTTTTTCTTCTGTACAGGTGTCTTTAGGTAGTGGCATGGGCAGCTAGATCCTCACCAGGATCCTCTTCTCCATATGCAGCAAATCTGCTTCCTTCCATTTCTGCTCAGACATCACATCCTCCAGTCCCCAAACCAGCTGGACCCACCTCAGTTTGCAGACCCTTTTCTTCTGAAGGAGAGCCCAAAATGGGGAACAGGATGCTGATTTGTCCTTCCCAGCTTCCTTCTGCATAAGGATAATCCATCCTAGGATCTGCATTTGCCCCAAATCTCATGAATTTCCTGTCAGTCTCCTAATGTCCCTCTGAACAGCAGCTCTGACCTCCAATGTATATACCACTTCCCTGTATTTGGTGTCACCCTCAAACTTGCTGTGATTGCATTCCCTCCGCTCGTTTACATCACAGTTTCTTCATTTTATCCTCTTGCAGGAGCTTGCTGGGTGATCTTTCAGATCATGGTGACCTTCTCAGCAAGAGACCTGGATCATGCACTTCATCAAGCACTGGAACAGGCTCCCCAGGGCAGCACTTCTTCTCCCAGGTAGTGGTCAGGCACTGAACAGGCTCCCCGGGGCAACAGTCACAGCCAGAGGCCGCCAGAATTCAAGGAGCATTTGAACAATGCTCTCAGGCACATGGTGGGATTGTTGGGGTATCTTGTGCAGAGCCAGAAGTTGGACTCCTTGATCCTCGTGGGTCCCTTCCAACTCTACATATTCCATGATTCTCTGGTTCTTGACAGGTCACAGCTTGGTTTCATCTCTGAGGAGCTGAGATTGTACAAGGAGTCAGTCAAAGAAACTGCTGAGCTGCAGCTCCTTTGCTCTCTATGGGAAAAAAACAGCTCAAGATGGGCAGCCCAGCCTTCTCTATTTTCTCCTTCTCATCTAGGGGAAAAAAGGGGGTCTTCAAGGGCAACAGAACCTGGGAACCAGAGACAGCCACATCCAGGAGGAGAAGCCCTACAAGGTGCGAAGAAGTCCATGCCACTGCCCTCCAAGTACTCACACCACTCCCTGCCCAACTGCTGGCAACCTCAGACTGGAGCAGCAGCCCCCAGCCCCCGCACCCTGAATGCAGGTACAGGCAGCAGGGTGAGCAGAGTGCAGGCAGCAGTGAGCTGGGGAGAGGCAGCAGTGAGCCTGGAGCAGGGACCCACGGCCGGGCAGCCCACAGCTGAGAGCGGTCAGGGTCGGCTGGCCAGCCCCTCTGGCAAAGACATCAAGGGTGGAGGGTGGGAAGAGGAGAATAGCCCTTTTTGGACTGAGTAGGAAGGATCCTTCAGAGGAGAGAGACTGAGCAGAGGACAGAGGCTGCAGGAGGAAGAGGAGGTTTTGCAGGGAGAAAGAGTGTGCATGGTGAGCGGAAGATGCATTACAGTGAAGGGAGAATCTGGGCTCTTCCAAAGCAACCTGGGCAACTACAGAACACTTCTGCCTTCCCACATATGCTCAGGACAGGGCAACATGAAGCACTGAAACCCTTTTGTGCCATGCCAGGAAGTTGTGCCACGGGGGAGACCCCAAAGTGCCTGGGGCTGGACAAGGCTAAGGGCCCACAAATAACATCAGAAACCAAGGAGACATCTAAAACCTGTCATGTAATCACAGATAAACACATAATCTGCTGAGGTTACACTGAGGGGAAACCACAAACCACGAGCAGATAGGAGAGGAGAGAAAAGCCAAAGGGAGAAAGAAAAATCCACCAGGAGAGATGAAGGCAAGTCAGTAAATCCCAGGGGCTGTTGCTCATCTCCTGACCCTCTTACTGTCTCCCCAGTCCGAGAAACTTCATCCTTGCAAATTTTTCAAAAAGGAGCTCAGAAACTGGTAGTATGAAGCTCAGGCAAGAATCTGCCTCTCTAACAGACATCTCTGCTGAGCTGGGTGGAGAAGTGCATGGAGATACACTGCTGGGCACTCAGGGCAAGAGGGATGGTGACCAAGCCCTGCAGTCCAGCAACAGGCTCTGCTTCAACAAACCAAGGGTCTTGGAAATACTTTGGAAATAGCCATACTGATGGAGAGGATCAGGTCCTATTGCAAATCCCAGTTCACACAGTAAGGAACCAGGGAGTATGCTGTAAGCAGGGCTGAGAGGAGACCACCATTCTCATCCAGGGAAAACTTTTCAAAGAGTGTTCAGTTGAAGATGTGCAGATGGTCTGCAGAAAGAAAACTGCAGGCATTTCCTGCTTTCCTGTCAGTGCCTCCTGCCCAGCCCTTCACTGGTCTGCAGGAGCCAATTCACAGATGAGTGCAGGCACAGGAATGTAGTGGGAGTAGAGACTTCTTTGAAGATCCCTGCCATGGCATGGCTGGTGGGAACGCATAGCTGGAAAGGCCAAGCTGGGAGATAGCCACTGCTATGAGATCTGCCATGAAATCAGTTCCTGGGAACATTCCGCCAACCAGCCATGGCTTTCCCAGCAGGAGTAAGCATTCACCGAAACAGAAGATTTTGCTCTTCTTTTAGAAACATGAAAGTAAATACAATACAAGTCATACCTTCACCCATTGTGCTTGTGCCCCAGCCCTCTGTGGCCTGGGTGAGCTTTAGCAGGTCCAGGATGTTGGGGGCTGCTTCCTGGAGGGGAGCCCTCCTCCCTCAAAGAAATTGCCACTGGCACTGAACACTCCACCAGTGCTGTTGCCATCCCCTTGCCCTTGGGTTCCCTTAGCTCTTTTCATGGTGCAGAGGTCTCCAGGCTGCCAGCATATTGCATTACCCTGACAGCAACAACTCAGTGAAGCCTGTCACAGTTCTGCCTTCTCCAATACCTAGCAATGTTACCAAAACACAGACAAGCTGGAGAGTTAGGCTTAGCCTTTTAGTGACCAATGTGAGGCAAAAAGATGACTAGTAAAAACATGTGAAATTTCTGACTCTTAAGGCACTCGAGGACAGGTACCTGCCCAGGTGTCCCCATCCAGCAGGAGCCCAGACACCAGAGCGGGGGGCTCTGTACTGACAATAAAGCATCCTCTCACCCTGGAAAGCCAGGTAGGGTCTGGCCCCACCATGGGGTGTGTAGTCCTGACCTTCCATATGCCAGTATGGAATCATAGAATCATAGAATATCTTGAATTGGAAGGGACCCATAAGAATCATTGAGTCCGAGTCCTGGTCCTGCACAGGGCAACCCCAACAATCCCATTATGTGCCTGAGAGCAATGTCCAAACTTTCCTTGAGCTCTGTTAGGCTGGACTCTGGACTGCCCCTCCGTCCAAATGCTGCTCCAGAGGAAGCCAGAATATTCCCCTTCTCAGGACAATGGGTGGCCTGCATGCAAGTAAGTGATGCTCCTCTGGGATCCAGCTCCAGGGCTGCATCAAGGATACCCAGAGCCAGTTCCTCTCTGCCATGTTAGCAGGTATACAACCCTCCTCCCCACCCCCCATAATATCTAAAATATTCCCCAGCCATAAGCCAAACATCCCTCCTACTAAATGCATGACCTCTCTGCATTACCAGCTTTCTGTAGAGACCACACATAATGCCCGTGGATAAATTTCCCCTCTCCGGTTTCCGTTTCCATGAGGCCAAACTGCTGGCTCACACCTTCCTCTGCTCTTCACGGAGCATCATGCCCTGAGAGAAAAAAAACACCTGCTACTTTTCTTCCCTTCTAAGACACCCACAGAGACTACAGCCCCAGCCCCCACCCACCGGGGTGCCCTTGCAGCCTGGGCAGTGCTTAGGAAGCTCCAGCATCCATGCTGAAGGATACTGTGAACAGCAGGATGGGGAGGACATTTGTGAAAGCAGAAGCGCTTACTTTTTGCCTCTCCATGGAGAGAGAAAAAGTGTGGCTTTCTCCAGTTGCTAAGTGAGGACTCCTTGCCCTTTTCCTGGAGACTTCCTTGACCTCCAATCCAGATGTAATCATCCGTGGGGCAGGAGATCAGACCGTGCAGCCAGAACCACCCCAGCTGGGTTTGAACCCTGTGGGAAATGGGAATCGGTAAGGAAAGAGGATGTGGAAGCATGTCAGATACTGGGGTGGTGGGTGGGTGCACCCCAGTGATCAGAAAACTGGGGACAGGGAGAGGGTTGTCTGGCTGGACCAGGATCTAAGAGTTGAAAGGAGGAGACAGTCTGAGGGAGCATGGGAGTCCCCGGCTGGCAAAGGGCCAGAAGTTGCTGATGGACCCCCTATGCAAACACGACGGGAGTTGTTGATAGAGGGGGTGGGAAGAGGTCCCACCAGGGTCTGTGGATGGAAGCAGGGTTTCCATGTCCCTTGTTCACAGGAGGGCAGGCAGTCCCCCATTACACAGGCATCAGTTCTGGGTGGCATGGGAATATCTCCTGAACAAAGGTCACAAGGCCAGGAAGAGCCCAGCTTCCTGTATTCATCAGCTGCCTTAGCTGAGCTGACCAGAAATAGATGCAACACACCTTCAAATAACCAGGCTGAGTGTCTTTGCAGCTTAATCCTGACCAAAGAGGCTGCAGAGACCATGAGTCAGCTCTGTATTAATAGCAGGGCAGAACCTGGGCAGGTGTCAGGGGCTAACAAGGGCATGACAGACAGGACACTCCCCTGGCCTGAGAAGTTACTTCTCTAAGGAGCGAATATTTCCCATGCTCCAGCCATTTCCCACCTCCCTCCTTCTTAGGGGCTGAATAGGTCTTGCTTACCCCAGCAGCTCCTATAACTACTGCACTGGATGAACGCAGCTTCCCACAGGGAGAGACCCAACACCACTGGCAGCATCTCAGGCAGTGGAACAGATTGCAGAGGGTTGTGGATCTTGTTCCCAAAACAAATCCTGGGGCAGGGAAGCTACCTAAATGCACACCCCCTGGCCTCTCCCATCCATCTAGTGCATCCCACAAAGGCCCTCAGCACGCTGTTCTGGAGGGCTGGGAAAACCTTAGCTCGCACATGCTGCCCAGAGCAGACTCCCAGCTCACTTCCACCTGTTTCTGATAAGCTCACTAATCCGTCCCCATAATGATTCTTTATTAATGGATGCTTCTTTCTTCATTGCATGCCTTAATTAATGTTTCGTGAGCAAATTCAAGGGGATAAGATGCATGTCACATTTTCCAATGGGGGGTTTGTGCACAGCTACCAAAATAACTTTGTCTGTGAAGCTGTTTCACCCTGCCCATGAGCTACTGTCGAGAGAGTTGTTTCTGCCTAATCCAGCAAGCAAGCTGCCCACTGCCCAGCCTCCCCACCCTTCCTCCCTGGCTCGGTTCTCTGAGCTCCCACAAGCCAAGATGAGTTTCAGTCATGCACAGACTTGAAGAGAGATTTGTCATCAGGTGTCAAAAATATCTGTGTAAGGTCTGGACTGCTGCTGTCCTGCTTGCTGGACTGCTCTCTGCCGGCCATGGTGTCTGCCTAGAGGTGGATCTGAGGGCAATTGGGGTTGCTGTGGTCCCTGCTGACCCATGCTGAACCTGCTGCTCACTCAGGCTTAAAGTTTGAGGACGTTCCCTATCTTCCTTGAGGAAATGACAAAATCCCACCAGAGTCTGCTTTCTCCTGGCCCAGGGGCAGGGGTAACCTGGGATGGCTCCAGCACAAGAGGACTCACGAAACAGCATGCCCAGTGAAGCAGCATCGGCCATGACCAGCATTTCTGGGTAGAGAAGGACTGGCAGGAGCCAGTCCCATGCAGGCAGTGACACTGAGATGGGACCTGGCTCAGCCAGCCCTCAGCTCCACCCAAGATGGAAAAAAGCCACAGCAGTTGGCTAAATGTGACCAGCACCATTTCAGGTGTCCTCCCCTGGCACAGGTTGTTCTGTACCTGGCATCCTTCTGAAGTCAGCACAGTCCCTGGCCCCCATGGGCACTTTGGGACGATCCCCTGCTCCTCACACATCTGAGAACACACGCAGGGTCACGGCACAGGTGCCTCCGTCAGCCTGACCCATGTCTTGGACTGGCTGCCATCCCACCAGAATAGCACAGTGAGTCTGGAGACTCACAACTCCACACGGCCCTGACCCAGGTCTGCAAGCCTTTATCTGGATTCAATGGGTACGCTGATGCCAGGCCTTGGTGTCAGAAACTTCCTGAAATCTAATTTCAACTTTAAAAAACCCCACATTGTTGCTTGTCATTTGTGCCTGAACTGTTTGCAGTAAAAGCCCGAGGCTCCTCCTGGCTTATGCCTGATCCGAGGGTCCTTATGACAGAACAAGTCAGAGGATCCTGTTCTTGGGGAAGCTCTCCCACATGAAGTAAGCAGGGATGCTGGGTCTGGTGCATGTCAGTCCTGGCTGCATTACAGATCTCCAGGTGCTGCAGTAGTTCCCCCTGCCTTAATCCCCTGACATCCCTGCTAACACATTTTGGTTCCATTAGGGCTTTTCCCATTTTCCACAAGAGTGAAGTGAACCAAAACTTGCCCCTTCATCATGGCTCTGAGGAGAATTTAATTCCAAGGTTCAAAGCTTCCCCATCCCTTCCCAGATAAAAGGGTGATCAGCAAAAGGGGATGAGTTGGTTAATAAAAGCCAGAGAAGAAAGCGGGACTGAAGGACTGAGCCTATAGAGCACGACCCAGCAGGAGAGAAGCAGCTTTTCTCCATGCAAGCCTTTCCTCAGTTAATAATTACAAGCCAGGCCCGCCAGTTCCAACCCACTGCTCCACAAGAAAAGGCAATTAATTTAAGACTAATAGGATTTTAAATTCAAAACAATCCCAAGCGGGTTTTTGTGGTGGGCTGTGATTGCACTGGAGAGCCAGCCAGCAGCAGGTGGGACAAGGGCTGGATTTGGCAGAGCGGACGGAGGAATTAAGGGCCAGGAGATGAAATCTTGTCTCCTGCAGATGCTGAGCTGGTGATGGCAGGTCCCCATTCAGCGAGCAGCTTGGTCGGGGGCTCTCCTCAATGGGAAGATGATGAGGAAGCATCTCATTGAGCTTACACTAGGGGCAGTGGCTGAACACAAAGAGGAGCCACCAGCTCATGCTGAGCCGAGACCACCCCTGACACTGGGACCAAGGGACTCCAAAGCCTGTCCCCACCAGACACAACTATTCATTGGCCCAGGAGCCATGACCATCCCCTGTCTCCTCAGAGCAGGTCCTCCACAAGCATGCCCCAGGCATTCTCCCTCTGACCTGGTGCAGAAAGAGTGTCCTAGGAAAGTCAAGGTAGGCCAGGGGCTCTTCAGAGACCTGCAGCCCAGACTGCAATGGCAGACATGCTGTCAGCCCCTGCAGGCACCTCATGTCTGGGTTTCCACCTCCCATCCTAGATGGGCTGGTATGAAATTTCCTCCCAGTCCCCAGAGGGCTGTCCAGCAGCACCCAGCCAGACTGAGCTCAGAAAAAGGGAGCCATGACATCCTATGTCCTAGGTTCCTCACTCTTCACACTGCAACTGTGCAAGGTCTGGGAATTATCATTGCTGCAAAGAAATGCCCATCTAAGGATGACTGAAACAGCACCCCCTGAAGTATTTTAGCATGAAGGCATCTCTTCAGTTTGCTCCAGAGCAATTGTAGGTGTGGGTTCAGCCTCATAAGGGGGTTTAAATGTCACAGCGTGTTCAAATACCCTCATGAGCCTGGGTTTTGGCATCTGGTTGTCACTATGGCAATTACCTGCTGTGTCTCTAGGGACTCTGGGGACACAGGGACCATCCTGTGCACCTTTGTGCCATCAGCAATCATGAGACCATCTGCCTCTTGCAGTGCATGTTCAAGGCAGGGAAAAGGGAGGTTGTGTTTTGGAATACACACCTCTTCCACAGGTGTTTGAAGAACATTTTAAGAAGGTCCCCATGCAGTCAAGAGGATTAGTATTAAGCCATCTCAAGATCCCAGGGAGCTCAGCCTGGTAAATAAAGCCCATTGGTGTCCATGTGTGGCCCTTAATCAACCTCCATGCCCCTGAGCTGTGGAGAACCACAGCACTGAACTGAAGCAACGCTGTCCCCTGGCAGGTCCCCGAGAGAGCACTGTCCAGACAGGGGACTGACGTCACATCTCACACACCTACAGGGCAAGACAGTTGGAAAAGATGGCCCTTCACCAGGCATGGGAAATGTTCAAGAGGATGATGAAGAAGAGCTTCCCGTCACCAGAATGTTCATCCTCCAAATTTCCATAGTCATAGGCACCAAGCCTGTTCCAAACCTAGGTCACACAATGCATTCCTCTTGGCCTTATCATGAGAGATCATTTTTACCCAATATCCCACTTTCTCCAGGAAAACAAACTCCAAACACCAGCCTGGGGACAATTCTAGCCTCAGCTGTGAGAGTTGGCAGGGTTGCAAAGCATTCAACACCACATCTTTCATTGTGGGAAACACTGAGTGACTTTGTGTGGTGGGTGGAGTTTCTCCAGGCAAACAGGAAGGATTTATGGACCTGGCCACAGTCTGGAAGAAAGTTCCCATGAAATGTCTTTGTCACTAGCCACAGGAAGGACATGACCTATGGTGCTGCCCTCACATGTCAAGGGTCTGCATGAAGCAGAGGGGGCTGGTTCTGCATGGTGGTCTCACATGAATGAGATAAAAAACTGGGGATGTTCACTCAGTTGCTAAAATTACATGAGTTCTAGCAGGACACAGTTAGTAGGCAGATAGAGGAATGAAGAAGAGTGAAACCCCAAACATACGAGACTGTGACTACAGAGGAAGATGAAGGTGGACAGGTTTGACTTCACTGCAAAAAGTTGCTGGCCGTTGCAAAGCTAATGTAGAAAGATGTTGGGATAGTAGGTGGAAGTAGGACAACAGACAAGAAGGTGCAGTGGAGGGGGGAAGGAGAAAGATTCTGAGGGCCTGAGGAAACAATCATTGCCAAGGTTCCCCAAAATCTTGCTGCATCCTCTCATGTGAAAGGACCAGTGGGAGGAGAAAAATGCAGTGGTTTGTAAGATGGGCAGAAAGTCCTCAAGAAAAAGGCCACAGGGTTCTAGCAGAGGAAGAAAAAAAAGTCTTTCTTTGTTGCAGGTCTTAATGAGGAGGGAAGGGAGAACCATTCCACTAATCCAGCACTGATAGTCAGACAAGGCACCTCTGGGCTGATTGGATGTCAATGGGACAACAATCATCTGCTTCTCTTCCTCTGGAGGGATGAAGCTTTGACCCACCTGGACGTCGTGGTGAGAGAGGCAGCATCCAAAGCCAATCAGGGTGCTGCTCTGCTCACACCACAGTGTGCAGAGGCTGGGGACCCCATACAAGTCTAGGACTGGACATGAAGAAAGTTTGGGGAAACCACAGATCCAGTGTTTTTTTGGAGCAGAAGGAGGGCTTCACAGTCAGGCCAGAGTGTTATTAGAAAGCACCCCAGCAGAGAACAGCAGGAGCTCTTTCAATCTGTGGCTTATGCCACTACGGGGAAAACTGAAAGCTAGCGAAGAAGGCAGAAAGAAAATACACAGCGGTTTCAAGAGCCAAAGCAGTAAAAAGCTCATGGCTGGAGAAGAGAAGCCTATCAGGATGTGACACAGAGCTCTGCTGCTGACACAGGGTCAGCCCAGCTGAGAAGAAGCCCATTCTCCTGGGTCAATAACAGCAATTGGATTTGGGATGCTCAGAGGACCAGTGACAAATGCTGGCCACCAGCCATTCAAATAAACAGTAGGCAGCCAGTTGGCTAGTGGCCACTCAAATAACCAGCCCCAAGCTAAAAAAATACAGTAAGCTGGTAAATTTAGTAACCTAAAGAGAAACATTTCTCTACCAACCAACATGCAAAGAAGCCAGAAGGGGATATAGAGCTGACACAGTCCCCTGTTCGGCTTTTGATATTTTATGGCCCTTCTCCAACTGGCTGCCAGTTGGTTATTTGCATTGGAACAGGAAACAAATTTTTCTCCTATTTATACTTCTTACCTCAGGAATAAACTAATTACTGTTATAAAATCCCATTCCCACAGTGTCCAGCACACATCTGTAACCTCTGGAAGGGACAAATGCATACAATTTGGCAGCTGGACTGTCCCATTGAAATGGCCAAATCCCAACTCACTGGCTCTCTCCACTGGATGATAAAGCCAAGCCTTCCCTGCAAATACCCCTGATGCATCAGCTGTTTATCCTGTTTATAAACAGATCACAGCTACAAAACACTCTTCCAAAGCTGCCCAGCACACAGCAAGACAACCTAAGGGACAGTGAAGAGGAGTAAGCAGCAATCTGCTGGTGTATCAGTTCTTGTGGCCAAGGACAAGGCCAGCTGATTGCTCCAAGTGTCCAGGCTGTGGAGCAGCTGGGATGGAGGTGGTGTGACCACGCTGAGGCCCACACATGTCACTAGATGGAGTTTAACAGTGAGACAGCCCCGCATTCCTGTCCGGCTGCCAGGATGGTCTCCACTGAAGATGGTCTCCACTGAATATGGTCTTTGACTGCACTGGTAGAAGGGCATTTCTGAGGTCCTACAGTGGCAAAGTCCTACCACACTGGAAGCCATCCCATCTTCATGCACATATGCAAGTATCACACAACATGCTCTTGAAGGAGAGGCCCTGCGGTGCCTGACACCTTTCCTAGCATGGAATTCCTACCCAGCACCTTCCCACCAGCTCACACACAAGAGGAAGCACCAACATCAGCCACTGCCCTGTGTGCATGAAGGGACACAACAGCCACGGCCATGCCCATAACCCTCAGTCAGGATGGATCAAGCAACGTCCAGCAGTGCAGCAAGAGACCAGGTGTCCAACAGCATTGTGTTCTGTCCAAGTATGCACATTTTGGAAGATTTGCTGTTTCCTTCAAGATGCAGCTCATGGAGTCAGGGAATTACCAAAGGAAGATGGAATTCTTCCTCTGCATCCCCATCCACAGGGACTTTCTTATAGTGTGCCACTGTCAGATGACATCTAAAGAGCATGTAGAATGTATGCTTTGTTTTCATCTCATTCTTACAGCCAGACCGCCAGGTCCTGACCATGAACATTTTGCAACCACAGTTAGAGCCACTTTCCTCACCCCAAACTGCTTGCTGTCTTTGGCTCCCTGCTCGCACAGAACTTGCTCCACCTGGCAGAGGGAAAATGTGCTGTGGTTCTCCCTTCCCAGAGCTCTGCTTACCTAAGCCAACAGACCCTCAGATTTCTGTGGGGTCCCACACTTTGGCATTTCCTCTGCAGCAGTCTGCAGGGTTCCACATGGCTCCCTGGATTTGGAAGCAGGGAAGAAGTGATGGGTGATACTCAGTCCACTAGCTAAGTTGCCTGCAGGTTCTGGCAGATATACCTACCAGGCATGGCTTGAAGAGCTGCTCCACACTGGCTGGGAATGGGTGTAATGGAGTGCAAATGGCAGGGAGGCAAGTTCACAAGGGATTCTGAACTCTATCTTACTTGGGATGCACCTCATTTGGCGGTCTCCATGCAAGCTTGTGAAGACAAGCTACAGGAACAGACTAGCAGAGACGAAGTGAGAAGATGAGGAGGAATGAGGATTGGGGGGACAAGGAACACAGCACCAGCTAGATACTGCACCCACAAGCTTGTCTGCTGGGATGTGGCTGGAGCAGCAAGGATAGCCCTGCTCTGGGATCATCTGGTTACTGAGAGATGGTGATTTCCTCTCCTTTGGCATTTAAGTACTTTGGCATTCTTGGCATGCCAGGTGTGGTCAGGCAGAAGTGTGCATGCATCTTCAAATAGGGCAACACCGATGGGGACAAGTATAATTTTAATCAAAATGTGCATGGCTGCAAAGGGCACATTGGCACTCGGTGGTTTTGTTGGAGTTTTTTTAGGTTTTTGTGGTTTGTGGGTTTTTTGGAGGGGTTTTTTGTTGTTTGTTGGTTTGGGATTTTTTTCTCTTTTATGAGGACGGAGTAGTCTTTTCACACATTCAGAAAACATGTTTCTATTTGTATGTTCTGAGATGCCAGGAGAAGCCACATCAGGAGAGATCACACTGCTGTGCTGATCAGCCTTTTCACATCTGGGCAAACACTTTCTGAAAATACCCGATTTCTCTTTCCACTCCCAGCTATGGGCTGTTTTCCATCCCCCCTCTCTTTTGTCTGTCTGTCTGCTGTCTACATCTGTCTTCCTGCTTCTATTGCCCAGAGCATCAGCAGAAGGAGAATCAGAAAAACCTATCTAGTTTGAATGAAGTATCAGTAATGACCCATACCAGTAAGCCTGGTCTGGATAAACCCCTCAGTGCTCTGTGGCTCTTTCATAACAATCCACAGTCATCCCAGGAAGGTGCCCTGGCACTGGTTCTTACTGCGGACATCAGATCCAGGAGAAGGCTTGGGAAATACAGAGTCTTGGAGTCCTGCAGAGCAGCTTTAAGTGTTAAGGGCCTGGGTGAGAAGATGCTGCATGTCTCTAGCTCATCACCCAGTTCCTGCTGGAGGTCCCCTGAAGGCTGCTGGCTGCCACAACCAGGACATGATGTCTGTTTAGCCACTGGGCACCCAGACAGATGAAATTAGCTATAAAGAGACACAGACAGATAAATCCAGTCCAAATGGCTTGCTGAGCTGACAAGCAGGCCCTCGCAGAAAGCAAGACTGACACAAGCTGAAGGCACTGTCCTGGTCTTCCTTGGAGTGTTAGACTTGCAAGAAACTGGGACAGGAGAGCAGAGTTCACAGGTGGAGAGAAGGAGTGCCCCTTGAATTTGGGAAGAGTGCAAGGAGGGCAATGGCAGCAGCAGAGGTGGGGTAAGAGCAACCCGTGCTGCACAAGGGTGGCAGAAGAATGAGAACATGTAGGATGGAGCCAGATGAAGCTGGACTGTGGGAAAAAATAGAGACTTGTCATTGGAGGTGTAGGCAGGGCGGATGGGATAGGTGCTCAGCTGGCCCTGCAGAAGGTAAGCAGTAGATGAAAATGGAGTCAGGATCTGTGATGGATCAGTGATCTACCTGGGTCCATTTCCCAGTGATGTGCTTCCCTATCATCCCTCCTGTCTCATGTCCACCGTGATGTATTTTCCTGTCATGAGCAAGGCTGGATAAGAAAGGCACCTCCCAGGATCTTTGTCACACAGGGCAACCAATTACCAGGACAGAAGGTTCCCTGAGCTGACTGCAGCTTGGAAGCTTTGTGCTGCAAGATTTGTGCTATTTCAGAGCTGGCAAGACAAACCCAGCAGAATGCCAAACCTCCCTCACCACCTCCAAATCCCAAGTCCAGACAACTTTCCTGGGTCCTGAACAGAGACAGCACTTCCTCAGGGGCTGAAGTCCACCCTAGACAGAGAAAGAACCTCGGAGGCTGCGGGAAAACATGCAGAAATGTTTCCACTGGGCTTCCCCATCCAGCACCACTGCCATCTTCTTCATGAAACTTCTTCACAGTGATGCTCCCCTGAGTGAGTCCCCAGCATCCCCCAGGGTTATTCATGAGAGTCAGATGGACTCAGACTCAGAGCTCAGGGCCCTCTCAGATAATCCTAAACAAAGAGATAGAAAGCTGCAAAACCGGGAGCGGAGTTTGCATTTAGAAGATATCCCTTGTCAGGAGGCCCATGGATGGAGGTACACAACATCATTTCCTCTCTCCTGCCCATGAAGAGGTGCACAAAAGCCTTCTCTCTCAGCACACTGAAGAGAAAGCAAAGCCTGCATATTTGCCAGAAGTGCTTTTTGAAAGGGTCCTCCTGCAGGGTTTTGGCATAGGGAGAAGACCCAAGTGGCTCAAAGCAAGAAGAACATGAAAGCCAAAACTGGTGTGACCAGGACAGATGGTATTCACAGGGAAAAGTCAGTCTTGGGGACATCTGATGGCTCCAAAGTCAACCTTGAACAAAGCAGAATGGAAATAGGCATGTTTCTCCTCTGCTTTGGCCACAGAAACATACCCGGTGAACAGGACTGGGGAGTCCACATGAGACCATCAATACTTTCAAGTTCTGCAGCGATCGCTGTGGCCATGGAGATGGTGGAATCATAGAATGACAGAATTACAGAACATGTCAAGTTGGAAGGGACCCACAAGGACCCTCAGCCCTGCACAGGCCCATTCCCAGGAGTCACACCCTGTGCCCCAGAGCATCATCCAAACCCTCCTGCAGCTCTGGCAGCCTTGGGGCTGTGCCCAC
>JAWWEU010000055.1:109886-140970 GCA_035583155.1 Acropternis orthonyx | reverse complement strand
CAGCGCCCGCCGCTCCTGCCCGCGCCCACCCGTGGCGGCCGCTGCCCCGGGCGGGGGGCGGCGGGGCGGGGCGGGGGCGCTGCCGCTGCCGGCTCCGCGCGGGCTCTCCCCGCCTGCCCTCCAGGATGAGCCCGGAGTATTCCCTGCGCTCTTTGCTGCTCATCATCCTCGCCACCTTCTCGGCCAACGCCAGCAACTGGCTGTGAGTAGCCACGGGGCGAGGGGGACGCGGACACGCCGCCACTTGTTGGTAGCCCCGGGGACGCGGAGCAGGTGCCGTGGGGTCGGACATCATCGGGGCGCAACCCCCCGTAGCGATGCTCTTCGGTCCCCGGCGGGGCATCCAGCGCTCGTCCCCACCGCACCGATCCCTGCTGTCCCCGCTGACTGTCGGCGCGGTGGCGGTGGGGTCGCAGCCCTCATCAGGCAGGTGGGCGGCAGGGGATGCCGACCCTCTCCAGCCGCTCGGGGACGGTGTGTTATCGCGGCTGGTGGGACAGGGGCTGGTTATCGAACCCCGTGCCTTTTTTTGTCCGTAACTTACGAATCCTGACCACGCCAGGGGCCGACAGAGGTCGGGGCATCGGGTCGGAGAGGGGCCGGGGGGCTGGCGAGGTGCCACGCAGGGCCAGCGCCCCCGGGGAGGGTCCGGCGGGGCTGGGGCGGCCCGAGCGAGCGGCCCCGCGGCGCTGCCCACGCCTCGGGCCGCCATTCCCGGCAGGAGGACGGTGCCGGAGGGCTGTTGCACACCGCAGAGGAGCCCGATGACATCGGGAACCCACTGTACAAACACTGAAATAATGTGTAAGGTAAACAGGGGCGGAAATCGTTCTGGAAAATTCCTACGTGTTTGCCAAGGCGGTGGGACTGTTTTCGGGAGATTCCCCCCGGGGCCGAGGGGATGAACAGCACTTTCCCACCTAACTTTGAAGGAAGGCGTCGGTTCCTCCTAATAAATCTGCTCTGGTGGGAGTTGGTGCGTCCCCTGCTCCCAGGGTTGCCGGCTGACGGGAACTAATTAGTTCCTGTGCACGCACCCAGCAGACCCGCTCTCCGGCTTGGGAGCATGTGGTGCCTCCATCTCACCTCCGTGGGTTTCTGCCGTAAAGGACAGGTACACCACGGCCGCGCAGGGAGTCCCTGAGGCTGTCAGCATGAAAGATCCTGAGTGGCTTGTGCCTCTCCCAACACCTGTGCTCAGGTGGCCACGGTCCCACAAGCACATTCCCCGTGCAAGGAGTCCTCTCTGCATCCAGATACGGCTCCCATCTCTCTTGCCTTTAGATTCTGTCTCGCTGGAGGCTCTGGGACGTGGGTGGGTTTTGGAGGATGTTCCCTATGCCTGGGGAAAGCGCCATGTCAGCGACATTCCCCGAGTGTCCTGCCTGTGGGAAAAGGTGCTCGCCCAGCGGGAGCTGCCTGCGATGCGTTAGTGCTTAGTCCTCCTCCCCTCCTCCTTTGCCAGATGGAGCGACTTGCGCGCCACGCGTCTCCGGCAAGTGGTGGGTGGATCGTAGCCGCTATCAAGGTGGTCTTTTAAGCTGTCAAGCTTCTGGTGAAGGTATATTGGGAAGTGTGGGAGTGTTTTTCCTGCAGGGAGAAACTTCTGCTGAGGAAGCCCTGGGAAATGATGGCAGGAGAGGAGAGGAGCACCCTCGGCTCCCCTGGGACGGGCACGGAAGAAAAGGGGGATTTCATAAAGCGAGGTCAACAAGCTGCCCCGCACGGATGCGCAGAGGTTGGACCCCCCCGATTCCCGGCGCCGCACGCAGCTGGGATCGGATTTGGGAAGCGAGGCGAAGGAGAGGTTCGCCGCAATAGCCGGGGAGGGCTGTGTGCAGCCGTCCGTGCTGGCGGAGCAAGGGTGGGCCCGGGGGGCTTGGCGGCACAGAGCGGAGGGCTCATTCCTGCCAACAGGGGAGGAAAAGCAGATACATTTCAGTGCGTTTGAAAGGAAGGGGGTCAGCTTTTTTTGATGTTGCAAATATATCATGATGAAAGGATCGTCCCCCGCTCAGTGCCTTTTTTCTTTGCCTTTAGGATTAAGACAATTCCCATTGTTTATCTTCTCACATCAGAAACAAAGACTGCCGGAGGCAATAAACAGAGTTAGAAGGATCCCAGGAGTTATCAGATATTCGAGGAATGAGTGTGCCTCGTATGTCTTCACGCATGTGGGCTTGGCATGCTCGGCGTTAGCCCAGAGTCGCTCGGGCACTGCCAGCTTGCGCCCAGCACACGGGAGGGATCCAGCCTCGCCGGGTGCATAGCTCTGCAGGGAGGTGTGTGCGCTGAGTGGCAGCGCTGTGAAGTTTGCTTTTCCAGAAACCTGCTGGATTAGTGACTAAGCTCGGTTGTGCCTTTTTTTCCCCCCCCTAAAGCTACTTTCTACCTGTCCAGACTCGCATTCTCCCAGTGCTTTGGAGAGATGCTGCTTGCAACGCTTGAGCTGAAGGGTTTCTGTAAGCCTGGCTTTGTGGGGAAGGGCTCGTTTTTGCCATGCAATGGTGTCCACTGAGCTGCCCCGTCCTGTATAAAAAGGAGACCGTGTAGGGAATCTCTCAGAGGGATACATCTGCTGCAGAGGCCATTGAGCTGGAAGGGATTTTGCCAAATCTTTTCATTATACAGACCAAGCTACTTTCTCCTTGGTTAGGAGGCAAACCTCAGGTGTGCTTTCTCAGTGTCTTGAGTTTGGGAAGTTGCTGCTTGGCTTGTTACCTCTCCAGAAAAACCTCTGTTCTCCAAATCTGGAGATGCTCTATTCCCCCTTTTTGTGAAAGCCTCAGGCTTGCTGTTCCTCCTGCCTTTGAAGGCTCAGAGAGTTTTAAAGTTTTGCCTTCTGCCTCTTGAGGCACTAGTTGTAAAATTAAATGAAGGACATCTTGCTGGCTGTGCATGAGAAGGTCCTTCTGGCTCTGGTTTCAGTGGCAGTCGTTTCGTTAGTTATTCATTTATTTACTTATTTTGGAGGGAGGGAAGACCACCTGAAGAGGTGAACTAGAAAACGTGCAAAGTGGTGTGTGGATGTAAGCATGAGGTACCTGGGTTGCCATATCTGTAGCTGTTTAGGGGGTCTGAATGATGAGAATCCAATTCCCTGCCCAGAAAACATTGAATAACTATCTGGGAACCATTACCGCCTCTTGCAGCTAAAACTGGCTCTGGAGGAGGCTCTCCATACGGACATGGATGGTCTGAGGTGTGGTTATGCCACTGCAGACCAGGGTGTGCCACCAGCAGCTCCGTCTAACCCGTATTTACAGGAGTTTAAAACTGCCATCAGGCCTTGGGACTTGGTTTAAAGGGCCAAGAGCACAGATGGGGTTTTAAATCCTTAAAAAACTTAATTTGAGCACTCTGGTAAAGTTTGAAGTTGTGAGTGTCCAAACGAGCCTGTCTAAGCAGCTGCTCTCTAACCACTTTCAAGGCTGGGGAGGAAGGGATAAAAGAAGTTTGGCTTTCCCTGGCCCCCTTTCATCTCAACATCACAAGGTGCTTTGCAAATGCAGGGCCCAGTTCTGCATGCTCATCCCTGCCAGCTTTGCAGCAGGGATGTTGCAAGAGCAGCCCGAATACTCATTTGTGCCTATTTGGGTCATTGTGCAGGGCAGAGGATTTGGGAGGAAGCATGCCTGGGTCCTACATTTGCATCCTTCTGCTTTTAAACCAGACTTTTTTAAGGTGAGTCTCCATGGCTTTGGCCACTTCTGACAAAAACAGCTAATTTTAGCTCAGCAATGAAAATGGACCGGCTACGGGTTGCACCCTGCAGAGGCAAGAAGCCTCTGCCAATCCTGGCACTAGACTTCCAGCCAGTTTGGCTTATCTCTGAGCAGTAGTCCTGTCTGGCAAACACCCTTCAGGGCTGTGCTTGCCAGGCTGTAGGAAGGCTCTGTGCTCTCTGGCTCCTCAGTGGTAATGGGCATTTCTGTCATTTCCTAAGAAAGCCTCAAATAAAACTACACCCCAGTCTTTCACAGCAAAGCCTTTTTCTAGGAAGGATGGACATGAGGGAGATAAAACCACTCTGAGCCCCAGGTTGTGCACAACTGGATCCACTCCAAATATGAGCAACAGCAACACAGGGCTTTTTTGCAATGGTTTTCTATGGCTCCACGAATCAGAACTAGACTTTTTCATTGAAGGAAAAACATGTTTCTGTTACTCGGCTGAGAGCAACTGTCCTAATTAATTCATCCTCGTGGATAAGGAGAAATGCATTACAGCCGCTTTCTTAAAATGATAAAATTGCTGAGCAATCCTGAGGCTAACAGTTTCCAGGAGGTTCTTCTGTATTTCCTTACAAGTTCAATGGCACTGGTTCTTACAATGCTTGGTGATTTTTTTTCTTAAAGCTTGAAAGCCTTGTGAATCCAGAAAACTCTCTGTCGTCCAAGGCTGTTCGAATGACAGACTCTGCTCTGGATACCCAGTGTGGGTAATCTGTTTCACCCACCCTGGGTTGGTCTGCCCCCCACACCTGTGAGTGACCCCCAGCAGCATCCTCCAGGTTCTTTTAGGTCGTGCAGGATCTGGCTGGCTCAGCAGAACTGAAGCCAATATTGTGCTTTCATGAAATTACTTGGGGGGAAAAAATAATTGAATCTCTTGGCTGATGGGGAGCAGCCTGAGGCCTGTTGCAAGTTGTGGGCAAGATCAAACTAATCCTGCAGAAGGCTTCTCTCACAATGTATTTGCAAATTCTGATAAAAACTAAAAACTCATCAGATTTTATCCAATCAGGTCTAGCCTGGAAGTGCTGCAGGAGGGCAGTTCCTACAGCACTTGGCCTGGTGGCCTGCACTTGCCTCCTCTTGCAACAAGGCGTTGCTGTTGTACCTGAGCCCCGGAGTAACTTTTATTGACTTGTAAAGGAAGATGTAGTAAAGGATATTTCCTTCACATTCAAAGCAGATTTCCAAAGTGAGTGCTGTTCAAGCTGTTCCCAGCTTTCATTCTGCTCTTCCCCGTTACAAAGTGGAGATTTTACCCCGGATGCTCACAAAGCTAATAAGCAGCACTGGCTTAGGACTAGCAGATGGGTCACCTCATTGTCCCCAGGGACTTGTGATCAGGAAGGCAGGCCACCACCAGTGGCTGGGGCATGGGCAGGTGGGTGTTTGCTGGGTGCACATGGTGTTAGGTGCAGATTCCAAAGGGTGGGGGGACAGGATTGAAGGTGTAGGCTCATCCTTGAGCTGAGAGGGTGGAGCAGATCATTGTGAGCATAGCAGTGCCTCCTCTTGGGAGACTGTTTTGGCAGCTGTTAATTGGAGGTGGAGAGTAGGTGTGAAAAGTAAGTTTCAGCCAAGAGATGGTGCCTTAACTGTGACAGGAAGGACTGAGGCAGAGAGCTGCATTTCTTCCAAGGAAGAGACCAGACAAGGCTCTCAGAGGATGACTTTGTCAATCATGATTTACACTTAGAAGGGGTAGAAAGGCAGGATATCTAATCTCAGGAGGGGGCTGCCCAGTCCCTGAGAGGAACAAGTCCTGCTGCAGAGTCAGCAGCTGGACAAGGACAACCTTGCAGTTCACCAGTAAATCCTGACAGGAACATGCCCAAGTTGGCAGACTTGCGGAGCTGTGCCAAGGATGTGGTGGTCCCTAGTAGACTGGCCCTGTTGGCACAGGGAAAGTGGCACTAAGCCCAGTGTGAGACACCACAATAAATTATGGGGACTCTCTGGCCTGCCTGGAACATCATTTGACTGCCAGCCCTGGGACATCTCTCCATTGCTTCACCCTGCTTGGAAGGGGAAAGCAACAAGGGAAAGATTATCCACTTCTCCATAGCTGCAGGATGGCTCCTTGCAAAGAGCTACAACAGTGGTCAGTATCTCTCCCTGCACGTGTCTGTCTGCATAGATAGATGCATGCGGGGATGCGTGGGGTTGTTTCATGTTTTTTTCACATCCTAAACAAGCCTTTTGTTCTTCCCCAGAAGAAGCCTGTCTGCACAAGCAGTCTCAGTCCTCAGCACAATCCCAAGTCACTGTTGACTGTCCCTGCAGCCTCAGGAGGAAAAGAGATGCACTTGCTGACCCCTCCATGAGCTGCCTCTCAGACAGGAGCAGAGCTGAAGCATCTTTGCAATTTAAGACTTGGATAAGCCTTTTGTGACCTTGGTTGGGAAGGTTGAGTGTTTGCTGAGCAGGGTGAAGGTTCTGAGCTCACTCGACTTCTGAACATCTATTGAGTGGTTTATCAGGGATGCCACTGACCTGGGTCTGACTGTTCTCATCTTCAGGAAAATATTCCCGAAATGAGACAATACAAAGAGTTCTCACACTTGAAACTTACTTGTTTATATCAAAGAAACACCGAGATCTCTGCTTTCTGCAAGACATCTGCTGCATCTTCCCTGACATGCCTCTATTGAGTATTTGTTAATGACTGAAATTTCCACACTTTCCCATGGCAAACAGTCTCCTCTCCTCACTTCCTGGCTCTGCCAACTGCTGTGGCTCTTTCAGTGTCTCCTTGTCATGCCACTAGTTATTCTTCCTCCTGAAAGTATTATCATCATTTTTATTTAAGCAGGTCTTCCTTGCATTCCCCCCTATTTCCAAAGCTTCCTGGATTTGTGGTTTACTTACTTGCCATCTTGCAGAGTGGATTAACTGCAGCTGCTTAAGTTATGGGGTTTCATTCCTGAACTCAATACTGTGGATGGAAAAAAAGGAAGGTCTTTCTGTCAGTTTTGTCTGACGTCAGTGACTTCTATTAAGAGGGAGCTTGTTCTGCAAGTGATTTGCCTAAATTTTAAAGGCAAGAGAGAAGAAACATAAAGGCCACGATGAAGCAAAAAGTCAGAACTTGAGCAAATGGTGTGGACAGCAGTTTGAAACATTTTTTGCCCAATCTTGGAAAAGGAAGAAAATATGCCATTATTTGGGGTTTTTTTCCACAAGCAGGGCTGTTTTGAGGCTGCATGTGAGCCTTAACCTCAGCACAGTAATCATGATGTGATAACACAATGGAGATCTGCACCAAGACCTTGCAGAGGGCAAGAACCGTTTGTTGTGTTCCTCCTGCTGTGGCTGTCTGTCTCCTCATGCAGGTAGACAAAGGCTTTGTCTGTGGTTTCTACCACCTCAGACGAGGAAAACAAAGTTTCAAGCAAAGTTCTCATTCAGGACTAGCCAAAGTGCTAGAGCCAAGTTTCCATGGGGACTGTGGGATGCCGCGGATGGGTTTGGTGCCTTGCTTGGGCTCCACAGCCCTCAGAAACATGCCATGAGCTGTGGGGTGGAAGCATCTCTGGTGAGGGCAGAGCACATTTCCCAGCTCCTCTCTCACCCTTCATCTGCCCCAGAGAGGGAAAAGGGGATGATCTGTTCCCACCTGGTGCCCCTGAATGTGGTGTGAAGAGATGCAATGTGAGAGCCTCAAAGCTGAGGTCCTTCAGCAAAGGTCCTTCCTTACATTCTTGCCTCAACCTCTGGATCCATCCTGGACCAGGGATCAGGATGGGAGCTTTTCAAAAAATGTATCTTTTGGAAAGCGGGGATGGTTCTCGTGGACTGCTAATGAGTTGAGAGTGTGATGGGGCCACAGCATTTTAGGCACAGTTACCTCCATCCCAACAGAGGGGCTGGCAAGCATGGGCTGAGAAGGGATGATGGGACACAGAGGACCTGCCAGAGGGAAGAGAGCACCATTCTGGATACTTTCATTTATTTGCGTGCTTTACAAAACAAATTACCAGACTTGTTCTTGGAGAGCTGTACCTATCTTTGAAGCATCCTTGGCCTTTGTTTATCATCCCAAACAGCATTAAATGTGGGTTGGGGAGGCACCTTATCAGGTGCATTTCATTGGAAAAGCTTGAAAGGCTCACGTCACGCTTTTCATCATGCATGCTTTGAATTTATTACTCCACATTGCCTGGAGAATCTCAAGCTGGTAAATATATTAGAAAAGGAGATGATGCTCCATCCTGAGCAGAACTAATATTAATGTGACTGCTACACCTGCAGCAAAGCACCCTCTTGCCAAGGTGCCTGCAGTTGGAGCAAGCACTAACTCATCTGCAGGACCAACCTCACAGCTTTGCAGGAGCTGGTTCCCTGACATGATAAATGCTACTAGAGTTACCGGCAGGGAGGAAGCCAAATCAGCACTGGAGGTTGAATCTGATTTTTCTTGGCTTCCAGGCTCAAAACTGAATCAACCAGCCTACACTGTCTTGGGATGAATCTCACAGCTCTGCTGTGTGTCAGCTTCCCCATGCCCAAAGTGGAATGATGCCTGGACCTGCAAGGGGACAAAGCTGTTACAGACACTCCATGTGTGCTTAGCATCCAAACACCCTTAAAGCTCCCAGACGTAGTTTGGTGCCTTCACCCCGGGTCAGCCAAGTGCAGCAAGATGTGAGAACAGCAGTTGTTGCAGTCCATGTCTGCACAGGAACAGGGATACTCATTGCATGGTGTGGAGGTCAGCAGAAAGGTGACAGCCCTGCGTTTGGCCACGGTGGGTTTTCTAAGTCACCCATGTACATTAGGTCCTGTTCTCTGCAAACAGAGCTATGCCTTTGGAGGAGCAGGAAGCCTTGGGCAAAGATGCTTTGCTGGTACAAAGGCTAGAAAAGCGCTTGGCTCTGAAAGCTCAGCAGCCTGCTGCTTCCTACTGTCAGAGAAACATTGCCTCCAGTGATCACACGGAGGGAAAGCTGAATGCTTTTGACATCTTGCCATGCAGACTCCCCATGGACACTGCAAGGCAGGACAGCTTTCTCCCTGGCTCCCACAGCCCCCGAGTTGTGAATAATTCTGCTGATGCACAGAAGAGAGAATCCTGTTCTCTCCTCCCAGGGCAGACTGGCAGTGTTAATGAGAGGAAGAGGTTGTGACAGCTTGATTTTTGTGGCTGAAGTCAGCAGATCTGGCTCCTGGGACACATGGGAACAAGGCAGGGAGCAGGAGCCACTTTTGCACAGTCACTTCTCGGAGGCAAGCAGGGCTTCAAAGGAAAAATCCTTAGCAGGATGTTGCAACTTGGAAGGAGGAGTTAAAAAAACCAAGCAAACAAAAAAACCCACAAGCTCTGTTGGGCTGGGAAATGCATAGTCAAGGAATGAGGTTTCCAAAGATCCTCTGCTTGGTACTCACATCTCGTGGTGCAGATGTGGCAGCAGCATGAGCTGGCGCTGGCAATTCCCAAGGATGCTAAAGCTCAGTGTGGTCAGTGGGTAGGTGCAAGTGTGAGTTATGTGGCTGTTCCATGCAGAGGCCCCTCCTTGTTCATGGTAGGTCAGGGCTTCACCATGGTAGGGCCACATGCAGCAGTTGCCAGCAGCCATGGGAAGGAGGGATTCTCTTATACACACCTGCCAGCACAGGTATTGATATCTGCAGAGTATCTTGGATTATCCCACAGCCCTGTTGGATAATCTGACTGGGTCTATCTTAAACTATCTTCTGTGATCCAGAGGCTGGGGCAGGAGGATGAATCCGGGAAATGGGTGACATTGTGCCCACAAGCCAAGGGGGTGTGGTGGGTTGGGTTACTGGGATGTGCAGCAGGGACCATTGTGCCCACACACTGGGCAAGAAGATGCTGAGAGCTTTCCAGGTGCTTTCCCCTAGAGGATAAGCTCCCTCATTCCCCTAATGCTGACACCCAAGAGCAGCTCTGTGACTCCTTCTGCTGAGGATGGGGCTATGGAAAGCAGAGCATGTGGTCCCCTCTGCACAGGGCCAGTAGCAAAGACCTCATGGTCCTGTTCATGAGCTGGACTGGTGGGGGAGGTGCCCAGTCTGTGCAATTTTGCCCCAGCAGGCTCCCAATTCTCTCTTCCCCACTTCAACCCCTGCTTGCATCCCAAGTGACAGGAAACCTGGCTGCTCCCAGAGGCCATCCTTGCCTGATGGGGGCTGGGGCAGCTAAAAGCAGGCTCCAGAAGGGAAGTGGTTTGAAGGGCAATGTTTGCTGGTAATGAGCACACAGCCATGCTGTGAGAGCAGTGTGGCAGATGGAGTTGGCAGCCAAGTGCCTGTCCTGCTTGTTTTGGCTGACTTTGGAGACCTCTGACTTTTCCTAGTAGCACTTGGATGTGCTGGTACTCAGGAGACCTGACCAGGCACATTCAGACAACACTGAAAATATCTTCCTTGCAGGCAACAGAGGCAAAGGGGAGCCAGCAGCTGGACTTCCCAAGAGACAGGGACTAGGCTGTAGAGGGATTGTTGTTTTGCTTTGGGCTTGCTCTCTGTCAGCCAAAAACACGTCCTGTGGAGCCACCACTGTGGTACGTTTAAGGTGACCTCAGATAGGCACCAGATCTCAGCTACGAGAGGGGGAGAGGCTTGGTCTCCTCACTTTCTGCAAGGCAGGATATCCCAGCTGAACATGCATTTGTGCTCCCCCAGCCCTTGCCTCCTAACCTGCTGTGCTGGTGTTGCGGTAGGTACCTGGCAAAGCTGTCTTCAGTGGGGAGCATCTCCGAGGAGGAGACCTGTGAGAAGCTGAAGGGCTTGATCCAGCGCCAGGTGCAGATGTGCAAGAGGAACCTGGAGGTGATGGACTCTGTTCGACGTGGGGCCCAGCTGGCCATCGAGGAGTGCCAGTACCAGTTCCGCAACCGTCGCTGGAACTGCTCCACACTGGATACCCTGCCTGTCTTCGGCAAGGTGGTTACACAAGGTGAGTTGGGAGGGTGTGTGGCTGGTATGATGCTGCTGGAGGAGTAGCTAAAAGAGCAGCCTGGTGGGCTGCAGATGGGTTTTGCCTGCTTGTGCCTGAACCAGTGGCTGGGAAGAGTCAGGAATGGTCCAGTGCTGGATCTTAGGGCATATGGATCCCTGGGCACATCAGCAGGGCTCTTTTCACTGTGTTGAGGACAGCATATCCAGACCGTTGCCATTCCTCAGCTCTCCTGAACCTTTTTCACACCCATTGTGTGGAGGCACCAGCCCAGGGTATCAGGAGACCTTGCCAAGTGCTTGCCAAGTTTGAGCAGGGGTCCTAAAGTCATCCTGTGGTCTCAACTCTTCCCCACCAAGCCCAGGAGCTTCACTCCACAAAGCCATGCCTGCCTTTACTCAGTCTCTTCTCTGGGCAGTGGTGAAGTGGAGGCTGCTGCCAGACTGGCCTGTGACCCCTCTCAAGCAGAGCATCAGTGAGTGCCCTCAGGAGGACAGCCCGCTACCACCTGGCACAGGAAAAACACTCGGCAGCTGGGCCCTCAAGGACAGCAGCATTGCCCACCACCAGCCAGCTGCCTGCCAGCCTTCGGTGTATGGCCAGGGCAGTCCCCCGCCCCCCTGTTGCAACCCCCAGTTGCAACCAGGCTTCCCAGAGGCACAAGACTGTAATCAAACCAGAGTATTGGGGTGAGGAGACAGTGGGGAAAACCTCTACACACCCATTGGAGATCACTGAAGCATCCTTTGCCTTCCCTCAGGTGCCATCTCTGAGGCACCATCTCATCTCCCATCCCAGGACCCCTAGATCAAAGCATTTCCTCAGCTCCTTGTTTGACTTTCCTCCCCTCAACACAGGGGTGAAGATCTCTTCTTGTGAAGGTTCAGGGACTGGAAATACCGTAAATACCAGAAACTAAAAGTCGTCTCTTTTTAGGCAGCCACAGCACAAACCGACCAACATGATCCTACTATTAACCTTAATTAACTTGGAGGTGGTTCAGTCCCCATGCTGGCTGGGTCCTCCTCAGCCACTGCCAGTCAGGCCACCAAAGTCTGGGCTGCGACCACCAAAGTAGCTGCCCTCTGTCCGCCCAGCGAGCTGGGGTGACTTCTGCTTGCAAGCCATCCTTCTGCACCAAGCATGGGACCACCCCAAATGCCAGCCCTTCTTGCTCAGAGATGGAGAGTCTGTGTCCTCAACCAGCCTTGGAGGACAGTGGGGATTTGGGGGTTGCAAGAGCTGATCCCCTGGCCATTCCACCCTGTGTGTTCACACCCAGGGTGCCCCCAACTTTCCAAACAAGCTCTTCCCCAACCGTGTGGCACCACATAGATAGACCAAAGACCAGGGACAGGCCTGCACCCTTGGGACCAGTGGGGTTTTATAAGGTGCTTTGGGAGCAGAGCTGGGTTTTGCACAGTAGTTTGGAAAGTGCTGGGAGCTACAGGACCCTGTGTGAGAGGACGGCAAGGAGCTGCAGGGGATGTTCCTGGATGTGGAAAGCAGCCAGTTATTTGAATGCAGGAGGAATTTGATGGTAGAGCTGCCCTGCAAGTACCAGGCAAGACAGTCTCTCCATATAAGCTCTGGAGAGTTCTCCCCACAGAGGCAGTGTTCACCTCTGCCTCTCCCATCACCATCATTCATGTTTTTAATGTTACGGGGCAGTTCCCAGCTCCTTCACTATTGCAAGGGCCCTCACTGCTGCAAAACATGTCCCAGTGCTGAGGGGTCTCTGCTGCATTTGGTCCAGGCTTAGCACTAAGCAAATAGTGTCCCTGAGGATAGGGCAGATGACAGTCTTGCATGGGGTACTTCATCCTGGAAGGAAGTGACAGAGCAAAGGGCTTAGCCTAATAGCTCTGTATAGCACATTTTGCAAAGACCCAGCTTTCAGACCAGTTTTTCAAGAGGATTTATGTGCCACACCAGTGTTAGGAGGGGAGAGGAGAAGAGACACACACAACAGCCCACCAAGTACCTCTGGCTGCCTGGCTGGATGCCCCGCAGAAATCCCACTCACATTGCCTTGGACTTGCTGCCATGTTTCCCCCCATGGTTTGTGCCGTTGCAGGGACACGGGAGGCAGCGTTCGTCTATGCCATCTCTTCAGCAGGGGTAGCCTTCGCCGTGACCCGTGCGTGCAGCAGCGGCGAGCTGGACAAGTGTGGATGTGACCGCACAGTGCAGGGAGGCAGCCCGCAGGGTGAGTGTCCAAAGAGGGGGGCAGCTGCATGGGGACGTGAAATAGCTGAAATATCTGCAATTCAAACTCGCTCTCTGAAGCCATCCAGAAAGGAGGAAAAAGTTTGTTAGTCCACATGAGCCCTTCAAAAAGGCACCTGGGAGCATAATTCACAGGGCAGAGAAAGTGTCTTCTCCATGTGTCCCTCAGGGCCACACTCCCCAGCTTCCCCTATTCCCCAGGCAGGCCAGTCAGAGGTGGGCAGGCCAGCTGGGTTTTAGGAAGAGCAGGGCTGGAAAGTGCAAGAACCACAAGCTGGCTTAACCTGTCTCATCTGTGCTCCATGCCTCAGGCTTCCAGTGGTCAGGCTGCTCCGATAACATTGCCTACGGCGTGGCCTTCTCGCAGTCCTTCGTCGACATCCGTGAGAGGAGCAAAGGGGCCTCTTCCAACAGAGCGTTAATGAACCTCCACAACAATGAGGCAGGGAGAAAGGTAATGGCAAGGGGGAAACCTGGGCAGCTGGCACAGCTCTACCACATCCCAGCTGTGTTCTGCAAGCCATGGCTTGAGCCATTTGGGTTTCATTTAATGCCACAAGCTCATACCCACCAGCAGTGCTTGCTATACGGCTCTCCCTGGCCCCATCCATTGGCCTCTCCCTGCTTTGTCCATCTGGTCCTGACTTCCGGCTTGTTCTTTGTGTCTGTTCTTCCAGGCGATCCTGAACAACATGCGGGTGGAATGCAAGTGTCATGGTGTGTCAGGCTCATGTGAATTCAAGACATGCTGGAAAGCCATGCCCCCCTTCCGCAAAGTGGGCAACGTCCTGAAGGAGAAATTTGATGGTGCCACGGAGGTTGAGCAGAGCGAGGTCGGATCCACCAAAGTGCTGGTGCCTAAAAATTCCCAGTTCAAGCCGCACACGGACGAGGATCTCGTCTACCTGGACTCCAGTCCTGACTTCTGTGACCATGACCTCAAGAATGGGGTGCTGGGCACCAGTGGCCGACAGTGCAACAAGACCTCCAAGGCCATAGATGGCTGTGAGTTGATGTGCTGTGGCCGCGGTTTTCACACAGACGAAGTGGAGGTTGTGGAAAGGTGCAGCTGCAAATTCCACTGGTGCTGCTCCGTAAAGTGCAAACCCTGCCATCGAGTGGTGGAGATCCACACTTGCCGGTGATGCACCCTCTTTAATGACCCTGCTTCTCCCTTGCCCGATGGCCAGGACTGAGGAAGTGACCCAGACACTGCAAGGAGAGCACAGCTCTTTACAGAGACAGAATCCCAGAGAAAAACAGATTTTAAAGAAAAAAATATTTAAAGTTTAAAAAAATTGATCATTGTTGGCTTTTTTATTTTTGTTCTGTATGCCTTGCTGTATTTATTGCTGAAGCCAGAGCCCTCAGGGTCCTGTGCTCTCTGGTTGGCTGGGGACCTGCGTATTGCCAGCTCCCATCAGACAAGCTCCTGCTGACTCCAAAGCACTGCAGACAGGAGGTGTTTAAGCCAAGGGTAGTGCAGGATTCAAAATCTTGTGTCACTGTTATTTTTGTGTGTTTAAGGCATGTGCTGAGCATCCAGGAGCACCACTGCCCTGGCTGAGCCTCAGAAGGGGATGGAGCAGAGCCAGGTGCATGGCAGGGAATGGGCAGGTGGTGACAGGGTGGCACTGTCCCCCAACACTTAAGTTCCATGTACAGCCCAGCCAGGGTGATCAGTTTATAAGAGAAACATGGGACACTCTTAGCCCTCCTAGCTGTGGGATACCTGATGGCCTCCTGGGCATTGGATGGATTTTGGAGCAGTTCCAGTGACCACTCTGATTTACAGAAGCTCCTCAGTGGTTGCCCAGGGCTGTTGGAGGATGTGATGGCCCCACCATGCTTCTCTTCCCCCTGTCTTCTCCAGCACCTCATTCCATTGGAAACAGTGAAGGGCAGTGGTATCTGCAATCCACTGACTCTTAAGGGAGCTCAGAGCTGATGGAAGGAAATGCCAGTGGATTTCTTTTCCTCTGTCCCATGATTCACCCCACCTTGCTCACCAGCATCCCGTAACAGGTCTCCTCTTCCTCCTCCACATACCTGTTCTCCTCACCTGGGAGGGATCTGGGGGACAGTCCCTGTCCCACTGAGAAAAACAAAAGTATAACACGGAGCAGTTGTTGGCTGAGTTGTTGGGGTGAGGGAAAGATGCTGCTGGGGGAAAGGGAATTCTCATGCTCTGCCACTTTCACTGTCTTGTCCTTGGGAAGGATGAGAGAAGGACTGAGCCAGAGGGATGCTTGCCATGTGTGCCCTGGCCACACAAATTTAGTGCAGCAGGGTTCCATCTGCCCCATTCTGCTCCCTGGAGTGCTGCCATGAGGATAAGGCACTGTCCTACCCACTGTGGCTTCGTTCTGCCTGGGACTGAGTGCAGAGTCCTTGCTGTTGGGCAATGGGACAAAGTATTTGGAGAATTAATAAGCAGAGGGGCACTGAGAGGGGAGGTGGAAAGCAAGCTGGCTCCTCTCTTCCCTTACCCACTGGTCTGTGAGTTGAGAGGCAAAAGGCGAGCAGAGAAAAATCTCAAAATGGCACCTCAAGCCAACAGGAATATCTGCCCATGATGTGGCAAAGAATCAGCATGGGGTGAAATTGACAAGCCCTCCTGTGTAGGAAGGAGCTCCCTGCAGGATCCAGGAAAGCCCAGATCTTTAGCTGCCACCCTCCTCCAGGCTGAAGGAGGGGTCCCAACAAACCTGCAGTTTTATTTTTCTTCCATGAGAGGGCAAAGGTTGCAGGAATGCACAGACATATGTGAAATCTCGTCTATGCCATGGCAATGATGGGCTGGGGGAGAGCCTGTGGTTGCTGGAAGGTCTCCAGACATCCGCCGGCTGGACAGCTGCTGACAACTGACTTGAAGCAGTGCAGGGTGAAGGAGGTTTGCACACCCCAACTGCCTCCCTCCCTCCTGCCTGCTCAGCCCCAGTTCCAATAAACCTTCAGCAAAAGGTGCCGAGTTGTGGTGGAGGAGGGGACACCCAGGTGACCCTGAGGTGGAGCAGAGTGTGTTGATCCACTTCGATGCAAACCAGAGATCTCACCAGAGCAGGCGTTGCCTCTCTCCATTGGCTCAGTTGACCAAGGGTGCAGCATGAAATCACCAGGGGATCTAAGTTTCCTGGCTCCATCTCTTTAGTCCCTCAAGGCTGCAAGTCCCCAAGTGCCTTATGGACTGTTCTCTCTCTTCCCAGCTCACACAGAGGAGGTCACAGACCTCAGGCCACTGGCCAAGCCTTCTGCTCTTTGTCCATCTAGGATAAGGGCCAAAGCTGAACAAGACAACCCGGATCAGTGTGGAGATGACCTGCACGAGATTTTTTCAAGCTGTGATGGAAGCTGAGCCCTGCAAATGTCACCCAGAGATACCCTGGCTCAGCAGCACTATGGCTCTTCTCACAACTGTAAATTTCAGCATCAGAGGGGGTCAGGAAATGCCTTTTCATATTTACTTTGTCTATTAAATAAGTTTGTTCTGAATAAGGCACGGCATTTTCCTGTCCTGAAGTCAGTTCCACTGGGCTGTGTAAAACCAGCACATGCTGCAAACACCTCCTGGTTGTTGATCTCCTCCCAAGAGTACTTACCTGGGAGGAGAGGTGCCCACATGGTGTCTCCTAACAGTGCAAAGAGAACACGAAGGCTGTCTTTGTCCCTCTTCCTGTCTCACCTCAGGAAATGCTGGCGTTTGGATCACAGGCCACATCCACACTTTCCCATCAGTGAAAGGACAGCTCGCTCTTAACCATTTGACATACTGCTAGCTTAAAGGCCACTTATCTTTGATTTCAGTAAGTCTGTGATCTCCTGTGGAGAGGGTATTGATACCCATCTGCTTAGAGAAGTGCTCCCTTGCCCTGCCCATAGCCAAGGGGCCTCAGCTGCCTTGTGTGCTGCTGGAAGCATTCTGCCAGTGTTTTTGAGGTACATTTGGGCTGGGAAGGAGAAAGAACCCCCCAGAGATGCCAAGTAAGGGACTGCTGCCTCTTGCCCCCATCCCTGACCTGGAAGTTGCTAGATTTAAGAGGATGCAGTGCCAGATACCCAGGCATGTTCCAAGCAGCCCTCAGCCTATTGTCCCTTGTTCTTCCCCAACCCAAGAGATTTGGCTGCATCCTTTTCACACTGCTCCCTACAGTCTAGAGCTACTTGCTTCAGCATGTGTTGCTGCTGGGTCCAGCTGTGCTTACACTCTGCCTTGCTTCCTTGCTTTAGTTGCAGCTCTCCATTTGTGTGCTTGCAAAGCTCATCTTTCCACAGGCTCATGATAAAACTGACATCTTTTCTCCTTTGGCCCCTGTGGTCGCAGGGGTTCAGGAGTATTTTGTTAAGTTCAACTTAACAAAAGACTTGCAGAAAGAGGGTGGTAGGAAGGGAGAAAATTATGCCTGAGGCTTCCAAAATCCTTTTCTTCCAACAGCTTATCTCTTCCTCTGGTAGATCCCACCCCTCCAGCCCTTCTCTTTCCCACTCCAACTTCAGCCTCAGGTCTCCACTGAAACAAAAGATGCTTCAACCTCCTGCTCAAACAAAGTGCAGGGAGATGTGACCATGGACAAAGCAAGATGTTCATGTCCTCCTTCTCCAATGCCCCACCTGCTCAGCCTGTCCACCACCCACACACTTCAGACAGCATCCTGCTATGCCTCTCCTCACCACTGCATCCCACCACATGCTCAGCCCTGTCCCAACCCCACAGGCCCTGCATTAGGTGCTTGTCCTCAGTGCCCCAACACCCTCTCCCTGGTGAGCACATCCATCCTTGAAGAACTCACAAGGCCAACATCTCCACCCAGCCTCTCCCACTTGTAAACCTCCCCAGGTGTCCCACTGCCAACTCGAGCATCATGGCAAAAACAGGACATCACCTCCAAGTTCTCCCCACCCTGCTCCAGCAGATGGGTAACTCTGTGATATTTTGCCTATTCCCCAAACTCCCAGCTTCATCACCATGTTTTGCTCCTTCTTTTTTCTTCACTTTTTCTACTGGAAAACCTACTCCATGTGATAGGCACCTTCAGCCTCGGCTACTCCATGCTCTGGGCTTCACATTTGCCAACTCTCCATCCATCCCTCATCCAGTCTGAGCATGGCACAGCCAAGCGCATGGGCAGAGCTGGTATTTCTCTCCAGCTGTTTTGACCACACCAGCCTCATGCCCGTTACTGGCCATGGACACTTCCATTACTCCCAACTATCTCATTTTCCCTCCTCAGGCATGTTCATCCTCACCCTGCTCTCACCATGGGTGATATTAATGGTGCTGATGGAGCGTGAATTAGCACTCTCGTCCTTTCCCTCCCCTCACACCATCAGGAAACATTACACCAAATCCCTTTGAATATTTCTCCAGCAACGAGCACAGTACTTATCCTGTATCTCCTGCTCTCCCTTTATGCACATGAGTTTACCTGTAGGGAAGCAAGGTGATGGAGACAGCAGGAAAAAAAAGTCTACAACCACCAAAATGATATTTGAAGGACCTAATGCTGTCTCACTGCGTGGACAGGCAGCAGAAGAGGATCAGTCCTTAGAGCTGCCACGCCACAGTAATTGGGAATGACAGGTCTCACCTCAGACTGGCACAAGAACACCCCTGCTGGGGTGACCATTGCTCTCACCTTGTTGAAGATGTCAGCAGTGCCTTGGCCACCCAGCACATCCTCCATCAGCATGAGACTGCAGCACAAGGCCATGCTGAAGGACGGATGCACGGTGAAGCAGAGCCTTTGACAGTAGTGTGATACTGTGACAGCAGGAGGGCACCCAGCCAGCGCTCCTCAAAGAGGCCTCCCGACCCTGACTGCCAAAATCCTGCTTTAAGCACAGAAAAATAAATTGTGCAACCTGCCTTGGACTGGATTGTAACACTCGCTGTGGGTGGAGGGGAGGAAGGGGCAGGAGCCGGGCTGAGGAGCAGGCCCTGCCTCGCAGCATTTGTGCAGGACCACACTAACATCTGGTGCTTGAGAAGCACCTGCACTGGGTGCTGCCCTTCTCATCCCTTGCAGATATGCCCAGGGTGTTTCTGCAGCCATCAAGCTCCTCCTCAAGGACCCAGAGATGTGGCCACATCCAAGCCCCATCCTTGGGCCTGTGCTCAGACCTCAGGAGCTACTACCTCTCCTAGGCTGGCCTCCAGATCTGGCAATGCATTCTTTCCCCAATCCCAAATCTGACTGTTAGTATTTCCTCAAGCACATGAGCAAGGCTTGCTGGCTGGATGAGCTCTGTACCACTGCCGATCCCCAAATTGCTCTGGACAGTGCCTCAACACCAGATGTTTGGTCCAAAGCAGGTCCATTGAGTTCTTCTCCTTCCAGCTCTCCATCTTTCACCACAAGTGAAAGTAAAAATTGCAAGTCTTAATTAGAATCAGTTGCTCAAAAGTGCAAAAAACAAACCACCCCAAACCCCTTGGTGGCTGTTGATCCCACTTGTCCCTCCCAGTTTTGGTCTAGGACAGTTGTTGCACTATCACAGCTTTGCTCTTATAATTTACACGGGCAGATAGTGATGGGACATGAGGGAACAGTTTTAAACTAGAAGAGGAGAGATTTAGATTGGATGTTAGGAAGAAACTCTTTACCTAGAGGGTAGTGAGGCTATTACAGCAAGGCATAATAAGAAGGGGTTGGAAAATGCCTCTTCAGGTGTCCCAGTCTCCCTGAGCTGGGGGTAGCCAAACTCAGTTCACAAGAAGGTCTCCAGCCCTTTCCAAAGAAAGGCAAAGCAGAAAACCAGCAGGTAGATAACCTGCCTTCACAGGTGTACAGACCAGGAACCAAAACCATAATGGCTGGTCACCTCACCTGCCGTATCATCTCCAGTTCACCACAGGTGATCTCACAGAGGTACATGAACCACTGACAGAACAACGCACCTATTCCTTGCCCACCAAGTCGGAGCTCAACAGGACTGTGACTTCTTCCCTACACCATAATCTGAGAAGTCATGAGCTTCTCCAGCTTCTATCCTTTGGTCTGCAAGATGATTTCAACTATCTGCATGTATATCACTACTTCACTGGTCCAGAAATAAGAGAGGCACAACCCCACCACAAGTCAAGGAACCATCAGAAAAAATGTCATAGCCAGAAAAGGATGTAAAAACCAGAAGTGCTACTGCATCTTCCCTCATATCTACAGCTTTCACCAAAGACAGTCAGGAGACTCAGCATCTGACAGAGCCTGAAAGCCTCCACTTTTCTGAAGGAGAGGAAGATGGTATTCAGAAGTTTATCAGCAAATGGCTCTTGAACCCAAGAATTAGAAATTTAAAAGGGAGTTTACAGGCTACTTCTGAAATAGACAGTCCAGGCATCCTGTTGTACTGCAGAGTTGCTTGTTGAGGAAGGAAGTTGTGCAGAAAATTAAATGTAGCAGAATTACAGAAGCCTTCAAAGTCCGCTGTAAAACAAGATGTCCAAGAATGACCACAGAAATATAGAACATGTTCAGAGCAGTGCTGAGCATCAAGGCACTGTGGTTGATATGTAGCTTAATTTGAAGAGTGAAAAACCATGGAATTATGGGGGAAAAAAAGGAACATGAATATTCATGTGGCCTCCCAGAATACCAGGGATAGCAGACAACATTCCTGAGAACAACACAGGGTGACTGTCTGCCTGCAGCCACTTCCAAGGACACCATGAAGATCACAGAATCACAGAATCACAGAGTGGTTCAGGGTAGAAGGGACTTTAAAGCTCACCTCATTCCAACCCCCTGCCATGGGCAGAGACACCTTCCACTAGCCCAGATTGGTCCAAACTTCATTCAACTAGCCTTAGACACTTCTAGGGATGTGGTAACCACAGCTTCACTGAGCAATCACAGCAGGATGATGACACGCTCAACAAGTCTGGGACCATATGGGAAGAAAGTGTGGGACAGACCAGACCCCCAGGATGTTGTTAAGAAAAATGAACTTTGAGATGACCATGGGGAAAGACAGAACAACCAAAGTGAGAAAGCAGCAGTGGAAGCCCTGCAGATAGCTCATCTGGAACCTTAGCTGGGGTAAGTGCTCTGCTCCCTGACCAGCCGGAAAACCTGCAAACATTTAATTTCCACCAAGAAACCCTGAATATCTTGGAGAGTCTCAGAGCTGAATTAAATGCAAAATTAATCAGTCCTTTGTGACCTGTTTCTCAATAAATTCGCTTTGTCATCTCCATTTTCCATGTGGCACAGCTAGAAAATGTCAGGCTGATAAGGAATGCCACTGGGATGATGGTCACCTTGGAGCCCTTGCTCTGGAGTGATTGCAGGTTCAGGAAGTCAAGGCATCAATTATACCCTGCCCTTAGGCTTTTTCTTTTACCTTCTCTTGGTTAGGGAAGGCTGGTGTGTATCATTGTACCTGCAAACCACATGGAAGTTGGAACACAGTGCTGGTTTCCTTGGTGAGTGCCAAAGGCACAGGAACAAGGATGAGAGAGGACAGTCATGCAATGGCAGAGCATCTTCCAACACCATGGCTGTGAGAGAGCTGCCGTCCAAGGGCTTTAGGAGGTGAAGGTGCTGGAGGCAACAAGATATCATTTAGGGGAGGAGGCAAATGGAGATTTTGGAGCTGAGGAGCCTGTCCAGGTAGAAGGCTCTGGACAGAGGTAGCAGTGTAGGTGCTGCTACTTCCCCAAGCCCTCTCTGAGTTTCTCAGCCAGCTTGAGCTGGAAATGTCCCAGAATGGGGCAAACAACCCAGGAGAAGTTGAGCTCTAGGCTAGTGGGGATGGTGCCTGGAGAGCAGATGAAGCCAGTGTTGTAGAAGCCAATTAGAAGTGCGGGCACTGGGTTAAATCTATTTGAAATCTTCCTGTATAGCTCTGCCACAGTTTAAGAGCAGCCCTTTGGAGGTGCACAAGTTCTCCTAGCAGAGCAGTTTCCCAGTTGCATCACATGCATTTTCCCATGGTGCCAAGTCATTTGTTTATTAGACGGGATTTTTATTGTACTTTCAGAATTAAGCTCAGGGACTCTGTTGTATCAGCATGCAGAACCCATGCTGGGTTTGGCTGGAAAAACATGCAGTCTGTTACCATGTCCAGAATGTCTCTGAACATGGCCCTTGTGCTCAGATGACCTGTGAAACACCCAGTGCCATCACCCATGTGGTTCTTCATGAAGACAACCTCCCAGTGTTATGGAGGCAAGAGCAGAAGCACCTGGTTGGGCTGGTGAAGAGTAGTTGTTTGATCACTGCTGAAGAAGTGCTCAGCTCACTGGAGATTTGGGGGAGAACTCAATTCTGTCATGGGGCTGAGCACACACGTCGCACTGAGGAGGAAGCTCAGTCAGGGATGGCACTGGGTGTTCCACAGGTCATCTGAGCACAAGGGCCACCTCCACAGACATTCTGGGAATAGTATAACAGTGGACACATTTTTCCAGCCAAACTCAAATCAAGAGGGTCTGTTCTGTTCCCTGATACCGCAGAGGCCCTGAGCTTAATTCTGAAAGTACAGAAAAAATCCGCTCCGGTAAACAAATTCACAATGGTTATAATGATAACAACCCCTTTTTTTCCTGTGTAGCAACCAATGGGCAAGCCATCTCAAGTTGTTTTTTCCCTATCCTATTTCTGACTCCATCTCCCATTCCCTTCTATCCCATATTACCTTCCAAATTCCTACTCTGATCCTCAGATAATTCAAACATATTGCATTGCTTTACAAACTGTGTTATTTTATCCCTTTCACCTGCCACTTTTCTTTTAGATAAACACTCATAACTCCCAACATATCACTTTAACTCTTTGACCATCACTGGATATTGAACCAGCTGAGATTTTCATGGGGGAAATTCTTTCCTCTCCTTTTCTTCTCTGTTCTGTGTGTTAAGCCAAGAAACAACTCACCTGCCTTAGCAGTGTCTTCAGATCATTTTACTTAAGCTGTGTCTAATAATTTCGCCGACTTCTGGCATTATTGTATCTGTCTAGGACAAACTTGTGGTGTAAAGCTGCCTTAATCACAGCTTCTGGTTGAGAGCTACTTATTTCCTGCCTCAATCAACACCTCTCACAATGCGAAAACCCTGAGTTGTGCACAGCATACCAAATTCGAACACATGCACACCCTCAGCACATCTCACACCAGTTTCCCATTCCAATGCAGTGGGCACGGACAGCACCATGAGCAGAAGCTGAGCAGAAACTTCCAAATGAGGATCATTCTCCTCATGCTCTTCCAATAACACTGCCATCAAAGTCCAGCCCTGCCTCATCCTTGCTGTTGGATCTGAGCTGAGAGCTGCTTCAGCACCACCTCTTGCACATCAGCAGAGTCAAGCCATTGCGGAGCTGGGGAACAATAAACACAGGGGGCAAAGGGAGAAAGTTGCAAGCTAGAAATCCCATTTTTCCTTACAAAACTCAAAAGCACTTCACTCATTCTCACATCCATCACCCAGGGATCCCTGTTCAGCACCTTGGGCTTAGTTGTGCCTGCCCCCCTCTTCAGGGCCCAGATCCACCTCCTGTAATCATGGGATAGACTAAATCACCTCAAATCCTTCAAAACATCTAATCCACTCAGTCTTTCCAACTTCAATCTGTTTTCTTTTCCCTAACTTCCTTCAGGACACTCCATCAAAGGGGGTTTTGATTGAAGTTTGCTAAGGCAGGGTTTTGCTTTTGCCTGCAAAACATCCTGTTGGATATCATTTGGCCAAGTGCTCCTTGCTGCTGGGCGACCACAGCCACAAGTCTGGTCCTCTGCCACCCATGCACCACCACTGTGTCCTTGGTTTGGGTGCCATCCCAGTCACAAGGGGTTATGGGAACATGTCACGCATGGGGCAGGGAAGGTGGAGTGAAGTAACTTGAGCACAACTTTCGTGCTCCCATGAGAAGGCCTCTCTTGTCAGTGGATGGTGGGCTTACTGCCACCTTCACCAACACTGGGACACCATTTTGAGAGAAAAGAGTCACAGCATGAGGGTCTTGCGAGGCCTCACACCTCCTGGCCTGAGCATTCTGCTGTGAAGCCCATACATTGCATCTCCTTCCCACCAGCATTGTTCTGAAGTAGATCTCAGAAGCTACCACAGGGACTACAGCCCTGCCACAGGGGATGGTTGTTTGAAAAAACCTCACAAATCAGGGGGATCCCACAGCCCTCTGAAAACTGCTGCTGACTGTTTTGCCATGAGCCTCAAAAGGCTGCCGGGAGGCGCCTGGGTTAACAGGGCTGCTCCACAGAGATCCAGCCCCTCAGCCAGGGTCACAGCTGATCTGTGTCGCAACATCTCTCTGAGTCATCCACTTCCTCCCAGTCACTGAAAATGGCCTCAAAGTTTGTACAGATGGTGCTTAATCCCCGTTTGTACAATGGGCGTTTGGGCTTTTAAAGGACAATTAGTAAAGGAAAGCAGGGGGAGGAAGAGGAGGGGTGGGAGAGGGCACAGGCAGGACGGCAGGATGCAGGCCAGTGGGGCAGTGATCCAGGAAGGGCTAAGCATCCAGCAGGGATGCAGGCACAGGACAGGCAGCCTGGCTTGGCCCACAGAGGCTCAAAGAAATAGCCAATGCTAAATCTCAGAGAGATGAGGACCAGAGGACCATGTCCATCCCAGAGACCTGAGGCTACCTGGGGATTCCAGTCCTTGATCAGGCATAGCGCCCTCTCCCTGCACATTGCTCTGAGGTCAACATGCCATGGATCAACAGCATGGTCATGGCTGCATGAAAGGCAGGGTTGTTCGCCTCTTCTCAAGGCCAGGATAGCACCTGGCAGAACTCCTCCTGCCCTAGATCCACCTGGCTCTGGGAAAGGACATCCCCTCCCACCAAGATGGACAACTGATACTACAGGAAATAGTGGTGAAGTTGGCCCACTCAAACGGGAATGATGCTATGTCCAGCCTGCAAAGGGAACTGTTCACAACCAGCACCTACTGCCTGGGTGCTGGCATGTCTGGAGGTCCCAGAAACACTCCACACAATATGTAGGGTGGTGCTTTCAATGCCTGTACACTCCTACCTGCCCTTAGTTAGGCTCATATCAAGGTGAGGGAACTGGACCCCTCTGCACAACCACTCCAGCCCTGAAGCTATGGCAGGATCAGGTACAGCAGAAGGACAGGGATGGAGGGGGTCAGCCCATGCTGAAGTGAGTGGGAAGCCCTTCTATGGGGCAAAATCCTCCATTCCCACTGCTTGGCCTTCCCAGCCACCAGTCCCAGCAGTCAGAGCACTCGGGAACTTAGAAACAAGCACAAGAGAAAACCTGGGTGACACAGGGCAGGGAGAACCAGAAGGGCTCAGCACAGGGATTTGGGGCTGGGAAAGCCACCTTCCCATCAGTTCCCCCTCTTCAGCCAAGGAGAGATGACATGGGGCAAGGAAGGGGTTGCTCTCTCTCCACTTAAAGCAGAGCATTTCATCTGCACACCAGGGCTCCTGGGAAATGGGGTCATGGCCAAAACACCTCCACTCCCTGCAGATTCAGTGGGGCTGATGCAGCCAGGAGAGGTGAGATATTGCGGTCTTAAGAGCACTGAGCAAAACAGCACGGGCCCAGCCTTCCTCTGTGGCCACGCTCACTGTCCCCGTCATATGTCTGTGTCCATTCTACACAACTCCACGCTTCAGAATCAATTAGCAGCTGAGTTGAACTAATTCCTGGCATGGCAGGTCCAACACAAACAGTGCAGGCTGGCCCATGCCCCACACCTCCATGCGTTTTGGAGGGCCGGGGTGTCCCTGCCAAGAGCAACACAAATAACCCACTGCTCCTTCAGGTTAAGAGGCAACCCTGGAGGGCTGGAGTGCGGTGGCTGGGGCCGAGTGCTGCCGTGGGCTCCTACGCTGACAGAAAAGCAGTCTCTGTTACCCACCGGGTCAGGAGGGAGGCAAGCACAAAGATTCGTGTATGCAGTGCCTGTCCCAGGGGGCAGTGGGAAGAGGAGCAAGGGCGGGAGGTGGGTGGCGAGGGAGCCCCAAGACAGAGTGTGGGACATTTTGGGGAGAAGGTACTTGCAAACAGCACCTGTGGGGTGTTTGTCAGCCCCACCAAGACTCCAGCAGCTGAAATAACAACTTGGGGGAGGGGGGTGAAACACTGTTGGGACCCCTTGCTCCAGCCTTGCTCTCCTGGGTGCTGCTGGGATGCAGGCTGATGGATCACCCCACCCCTTCTGGAGCCAGGGATGTTCCTGGGCTTGGTGACAGTCTCTGGCAGGGGTTTGGGCCTCAGCTGAGGCCACCTGCTCATGTTAGAACCCCATGATGCTGCAGCACAAGCAGGGCTGACAAGCTTTTCTGAGGCATGTTGCAATTTTGGGTGCAACAGGTTAAAACCAGGCCCCCTCTCTCCAAGAAGAGAGTGCAGGACACATTGTGTGACAACAAAGGAACCCAGGCTGCTCTCCAGATGAGTCCACTGACAACTGAGGACGGAAGGGATGATGGCAGCAAACACTGCCCTTTGGCATGCCAGCCTGCATCAGGCCAGCTCTGCTTGGAGCCTTTTTGCACTGGGCACCACACGGCTACTGCCAGGCCAAGATGCCACTCATGCATCCCCAGCAGATCATGCCTTGTGCAAGCATCCTGAGACAGCCCCAGGGCAGCAGCCAGCAGGAAAAGGAGGCATGTTGGGAGAGAAGCCAGCAGGGTTATGGCAGTGACAAGCACTGTATCTTGGCTGGGATTGGCAGGCACTGGGGATCCCAGATGGCATCAGAGAGGCTGTGATCCTAGAGTTCCTCCTTGACTTTCAGTGCTCCTATACTGGAGCTATTCTTATCCCATCCAGCATCCATGCCAGGACATAGCCAGAATCCTGTTGGGGGCACTTTCTGGAGAAGAGGCAATGAGAGCTGTGTCACCAAGGAGAATCCTCCAATCCACATTTCCCATGTGTGGCCAGGGACAAAGTCCTGCCTCTGCAGGGTCCCTTCAAATACACTCGAACAGGCAGGGGCTTGTTGCTCATTCTGCTCGTAACTCCCCAAGCAGCCCCATGACGGAGCAGAAGAGTAACCACACCCCCCTGTAGAGCTGGGCTCAGACAGCTCATCTGGATACAGGAACCACTGTCTCCCAAGGTCACAGCACACACACAAGCCTTTGGCCCACAGACACTCAGTCCTCTACTGTGAGCACGGGTCACTCCAGCCCCTGTTGCAGTGCATAGCCAGGGATCTACCTCAGTGAAGCATTGCCTGGCTCAGGACACATTCCCACACGTGCTGCAGAATCACAGCCACTTCCTCAAGTGGGCGATGGAGAGCTCCTGAGGTCAAGTTGTTAAGCTCCAGTCTGTGCAGAGCCTTAACCTGTCCTGTGATCCCAGCAAGGCACACCCATGCTGGAGCACATGCTGGAGAAGGGCTTTCAGTAAATGATACCTCAAAACAATGCAAGCGCCCCAAGGACTGGGGACTGACAGAACTAGGGGGCAGTGGCAGTAGGCAGAGGACTTGATGGCTGCCAGCTTGCACAAAGCACCCAGCCCATTTTCCATCGCAGCCTAGTCCTCGGGCTCCTTCCCACAGTGCCTGTAGGTGCCAGCAGCTTCCAGCCTCTGAATGCATCTGATAAACCACGGGAGAGGAAAATGTGAGGGAGCCATGGCAGAGGCTGGATGGATGGAGGGTTGGAGGCATATTTTGGCTTCAGTGGGAGAGCCAGCTTGCTATGCCTGGCAGGACTGGGCTGTTCCTGGGCACTTACTCCAGGCAGCAAGACATGGGAAGAAGGGCTGGAAGGAGGATCTGGGAAACTACAGGCCTGTCAGTCTGACCTCAGTGCTCAGGAAGGGTATGGAGAAGATCATCTTGAATGCAATCACACAGCACATACAGAACAACCAGGGGATCAGACAGAGCCAGCATGGGTTTAGGAAGGGCAGGTCCTGCCTGACCTACATGATCTCCTTTCATGACGAGGTGACCCACCTGGTGGATGGGGGAAAGGCTGTGGATATGTCTACCCGGGCTTCAGCAAAGCCTTTGACACTGTCTCCCACAGCACTCTCCTGGAAAAGCGGGAAGTCCATGGCTTTGGACAGGTGCAGTTTTCGTTGGGTTAAAAACTGGCTGGATGACCTGGCCCAGAGAGTGGTGGTGAATGGAGTTAAAATTCATTTGGCATCCAGTCACTAGCGGTGTCCCTCAGGGATCAGCGTTGGGCCCAGTCCCGTTCAGTATCTTTACTGATGATCTGGGTGAGGGGATTGAGTTTACCATTAGCAAACTCATGGACAACATGAAGCTGGGTTGGAGTTTTCATCTGCTGGAGGGTAAGGCGGCCCTGCAGAGGGACCTGGATGGGCTGGATAGATGGGCCAAGACCAACAGCACGAGCCTCAATAAGACCAAGTGTTGAGTCCTGAACTTTGGCCACAGTAACCCTCTGCAGCTCCAGGCTGGGGGTAAAATGGCTGGAAAGTGGCCCAGCAGAAAAGGACCTGGAGGAGTTGGTTGACAGTGGCTGAAAATGACCCAGAGTGTGCCCAGGTGGGCAAGAAAGCTAATGGCATCCTGGCCTGTATCAGGAATAATGTGGTCAGCAGGATTAGGAAAGTGCTTCTTCCCCTGTTCCCAGCACTGGTGAGGCCACTCAAGTGCTGAGTCCAGTTCTGGGCTCCTCAATTCAGAAAGGACACTGAGGTGCTGGAGTGGGTCCAGAGAAAGGCAACTGACCTGGTGAAGGCTCTGGAGTGTACATCCTATGAGGGGCAGCTGAGGGAGCTGGGAGTGTTTAGCCTGGAAAAGAGGAGGCTCAAGGATGATCTTACCACTCTCTACAACTACCTGAAAGGAGGTTGTAGCCAGGTCTCTTCTCCCAGGCAACCAGCAATAGGATAAGAAGACACAGTCTTAAATTGCACCAAGGGAGGTTTAGGTTGGACATTAGGAAAAAATTCTTCACAGTAGGGATGATGAGATATTGGAATGGGCTGCCAAGGGAGGTGGCAGAGTCACCATTCCTCGAAGTATTTAAGGAAAGACGGGATGTGGAACTTTGTGCCATGGTCTAATGGACACAGTGGTGCTCAGTCATAGGCTGGACTCAAAGATCTCAGAGGCCTTTTCCAACCTAAATGATTCTGTGATTCTGTGATTTAGTGTCTCCTCAGTGTATTCCAGTGTGTCCAGTGTCTGGGATTCAGCTGCTGCCACATCCCCAGGGTCTTGTCCTCAGCAGGGTGGGCAGGAGAATTAAGGAAGCTGTAAGTATAAAACATTTCCTGAAATGGTCTACACAGATGCCACGCCAGCAGCAGCTCATTTCAGGAATGTTGTGCAGGCAGCTCAACTCCTAGGACATCCACCTGTATGATTCCCACCCTATCCACATAAGGTCTTCAGGGACAAGCAAATAGCCAGGGCCACAGAATAACAGAACTCTTAAAGCTAGGACTGAACAGAGTCTGTGCCCAAACTCAGGCCAGCTGGGTCTGACCCCATGTGCTCTGCCACCTGCCTTTCCAGTGAGCAGACTAACCCAGCACTGCCACAGCTGCAGACAGATGCATGAAGTGGCAGTGCCACTGACGTCCCTTGGAACTGGGGACCCGCTCTGCAACCACTGCTCAGGCTCATGAAAGCTTGAAAACAACTGTTTCCATTTTGCCTTGGTTCTCCAGTTTCCAGCACCACCACAAAATAGAGGAGATACTCCCAGCCAGAGATGCCAATATACAGCCAGCCAGGTCTCAGCCTCTGGTGTGGGCTGTGGCGAGGTCTCTCTGGTTCTTCAAGCTCTGACTGCATCTATAGAGATCCTTGTTGTGAAAGTTTGGCTTGGCTCTCTGCCAAACTCAAACTCCAGCTAGACAGATTCCCCCCTCCCTCTCCCAAAAGGAAAAAAAAGGCAGCAAAAGAAAATTGTAGGAATATATATATATTTACATATATTACATATATTACATTTATATACAATTAAACACTACATACAAAGCAACAAGAACCCCAAACAACCCCAAGAGGGGAAAGGGGAAGGGAAAAGGAGAAAGGGACACAAAAAGGTGAACAACAAACAAATACACACAATTGAAACTTAGAAATTAGCTGAATAAAATAACAAACACAGTAGAAATCTCACTACTTCCCTTAGGAAAAGCAGATCCTTCAACTCCGCTGCCAGCCCAGACAAACAGCCCTCGGACAGGCCCCGCTCACGCAGATAAGCAAGACGAAAACCGAGACTTGTCACTGAGCTCACCCGAGAAGGAAAAGAGAGAGAGCACCTCCTCCAGCAGCTTTTATACACCTGCTTACGTAAAGGAAATGGGATGGAGTAGTTCCTATGTTTTGACCTGGTTACCAGGGAAGGCCTACAAAAAACCCATCACACTTGTTGCCACTGCAGCAACATCAGGACAGATATTTGTGCTCATTCTGCCCATGCCTGTGCCTTCCAGCAGCCCTCAGGAGGGAAGCAGGCAAGGAGACAGAGCTTGTGAGCTCAGCAAGCAGGTTCAGGAGCTTTTTGGATGGGACAGTGTCAAAAAAATGACAGACTCAGCTGGATACCAAAGTCCTGGTTCCCTGAGCTGCTCCCAGGAATGAAAACACAGTCACACAGACCTTTCTAAATCAGCACTCTGGTCCCACCACAGGCCCATGGGTCATCAACACCTGCAGTAGCTCCTCCAGTGTCATTTGTTTTCATGCTCCCCTCTTACTCATCCTTTCTCCAAGACTCCAGGACCCAGTGTTGGTCTTTAGATAAATACATCGCTCATTGAAAGCTGCAGAATTGCTCAGGTGCCCAGAAAGGAACCCAGGTCCCTCCAGCTTTCTTGGGGCACCTTGGGGATCAGCGCTGGGACAGAATGGGGTCTAGTGATGAACCCAGAGCACATGGAGCCTTCTCTACAGCTCCAGTTGTGGCAGGACCTGCGGGGTGCACCATGCTCCTCCAGCCTGACAGCTCCTAACTCCACTCAGGACAGTAATAAAAAGCAACTGGCACAGGATCATGGTTTCACCCCAGGCTGCCCCCAAGCCCCTCACAGCTGCTCACTCATTCCCTCACCGGCAGGACTGGGGAGAGAATCAAAAAAGTGAGAAAACTCATGGGTTGAGATAAAGACAGTTTAAGAGGGAAAGCAAAAGCCACGCACAAAAGCAACAAAAATCAAAGAATTAATGGCCCCTTCCCATGGCCAGGCAGGTGTTCAGCACCCCCAGGAGAGCAGGGCCCCACTCCATGTGACAGTTACATGAGAAGAC
>JAWWEU010000055.1:66042-105466 GCA_035583155.1 Acropternis orthonyx | reverse complement strand
CCTGTAGTTTCTGGGGTCTTCCTTCTTGCCTTTCTTGAATATTGGGACAACATTGGCCAGCTTCCAGTCAGCTGGGACCTCTGCGGATTCCCAAGACCAATCAAAAATCATTGTGAGAGGTTCTGCTGTGACATCAACAGCTCCTTGAGGATTCTGGGATGAATTCCATTAAGAGGCATAGATTTGTAGGGATCCAGCTGGAGCAGCAGATTCCACACAATTTCAGGGTCAGCTGGGAGCTGATCATTCTCGCAGTCATGGTCCTCCAGCTCAGGGTACTGAGACCCCCTTGGTCCATCATTCGTGTTGAAGACAGAGGCAATGAAAGCATTAAACTCCTCTGCCTTGTCTCTGGCCCTCTTTGTGAGGTGACCATTCTCATCCTATAGGATGATATTTCTATACTGCTTTGTGATGGTTTTTTTTGTAGGCCTTCCCTGGTAACCAGGGTCAAAACATAGGAATTATTTCATCCCCTTCCTTTATGCAATCAAGAGTATATAAGGCTGGAGGAGGAGATTCTCCCTCTCTTTTCTTTCACGGCTTAGCTCAGTGACAGGTCTCAGTGTTTTTGGTGTTGCTTATCTGTGAGGCCTGTCTAAGAGCTGTTGTCTGGGCCGGCGGCAGAGGTGAAGGATCTGCTTTTCCTAAGGGAAGTAGTGAGATTTCTATTGTGTTTGTTATTTATTGAGCTAAATCCTAAATTTCTATTGTATATATTTGTTTGTCTTTTTCCTTTTTGTGTGCCTTTCCCCTTCCCCTTTCCCCTCTTGGGGTTGTTTGGGGTTCTTGTTGCTTTGTAGGTAGTGTTTAACTGTATATATTTTCTACAATTTTCTTTTGCTACCTTTTTTCCCTTTCAGAAAAGGGAAGGGGGAATCTGTCCTGCTGTCCTGGAGCCAAGCCAAATTTTCCCATGCTTATTGCTATCAATATATTTGAAATAATTCTTTTTATTGTCCCTCACGTTTCTGGCAGCTTCAACTCCAGCTGAGCTTTGGCTGCACAACATCTCCCCCTACAGCAGCAAGCAGCACCTCTGAATTCTCCCCATACCATCTGACCATGCTTCCACTGGGCACACACCTTCCTTTTTTGCCTTATCTCCAAGACAAGATCCCTGCTTAGCCAAGCTGGCCTTCTGCCTCGCCTGCCTGACTTCTGACATTTGGGAATTGTCTGTTCCTGTGACCTCAGGAGGTGATGTTTGAAAAGGGACCAGCACTGATGGACCCTAGCACCTGCAAAAACATTTTCCCAGGAGACCTTACTAATTCTCTGAGCAGCCTGAAGTCTGCTCTTCTTGTGTCCAGAGCTGAAGTTTTGCTGGCACTTTTCCTCCTTTCAACAGAGACTATAAACTCGATCACCTCTTGGTTGCTGTGGCCAAGACAGCCACCAATCTCCACTTCATTCACAAGATCCACTCTATTGACAAGCAGCAGATCAAAGAAGGCATCTTTCCAAGTCAGCTCCCTTAGGACCCATTCCATTGAATTGTTTAGATTGGATAACAGGGAAAATGTCTTCCCTGAAAGGGTGGTCAGGCATTGACACAGGGAAGTAGTGGAGTGGCCATCATGCTGGGGACAGGAGTCAGTGATGGGCTTGGCAGTGCTGGGTTAATGGCTAAAGCTGATGATCTTGGAAGTCTTTGCCAATCTTAATGAAGCACAGAAGCAGGGATGCAGAAGGGGCTAAAAAACATTTTTAGGAGTAAGATTTTCATTTTCCCAGCCAACTTGGCTGCTGGCTCAGTTAAAAATTGCTTGAGTTGCTCAGACCCATGCAGGTCCACTTCAGTGTCTTTAGGATAGTAAAGGGCACAGAAAAAGAAAGAAAACCACACCATACAGCACTAATGAGTCAACTGCTTAAATTTTCACCCCAACAATAATTCCTAAGGAGGAAAAACCAAGTCTGTTCAGTTGTAGTTAAGGTTGAATAAACACAGCAATTAACACTTTTGCTTTGCCTCTTGGACAACACTCATAAAGAGTCATATTTTGGGGAAAAAAAATTGAAAAAAGAAAGGGGGGAAAAAACCGCACAAAACAAAAACCACCAACAGTACCAAGACCCTGGGAAAGTTTTGAAGAGCTGATGTCACTTCATGCTACCAAGGGAGGGGATTAAATTCTGCTGGATGCCGAAGCCAGCAGCCAGCTCTCCCCGTTGCCAGCCCAGCTCCAGCTCCCTTATGTTCTCCAAAAGGCTTCACCAGTGCATGACCTGGCAGGCTCAGGGGCACAGCTATTGGCAGATGCCCAGATGGCTGCAGGAAGGCCTAAGCACCTGGGACCTGCTCCCTGGCAGCACTTGCTGGCATCTCTCCGTGATGCTCACACATGTAGGAGGCAGCTCAAAGGCACAAAGGCAAAATGGGGATGGGGGGGAAAAGAGAAAAGGAAACAGTGGCAGGAGGGATAGATGGAAAAGGAGGGATTGCAAAGGCTATGGGGAGGTGGAAGGGGTTAGAGGTAGAACAGACATAAGGAACAGGGTCAAAAGATGGTGAGAAGACACACAGGGGAGGAAGATATAAAAGAAGACTGCCAGTGGGAAAAGGAAGGACAGAGGGAAATCAGCAGGAGCTTTCCCCTTCTCTCCTCCAGCCTCCCCAGGATGTTCCTTGCAGCTCACTTGGGGTAAGCTGGAGCAACAACACCCCCTCTGGAAACCCCAGGATGGCCCTGAGCCGCTCTGTTCAGGTCACCAAAGATTTGCCAAGTAGCCCCTAAGGAGTCATCAATCAGCACCCACAGAGGAGGAGGCACCTTGCTCACCTTCAACCCCTTCACTAAACCCAGGCAGGTTTATCCCACAGGATCCACTGCCATCAGAAAGCAGGCTGGCACCACCTCCCTTCAGATGCCAGTGAGTGCCTTCCAGCTTCACCCAGAGCTCTGGCAACAGTGACGCAGCCACCCCACAGGTGACAGAAAACAGAAACCCACCAACACAGATGCTGCCTTTGATCCCAGGGAAAGCTCCATGACCAGAGGATGGGACCCCACAGTGAGGCTGGCTGCATGGGCCTCAGCAATCCACATGCTGAGCAGCAGTGAGAAATTTCAATTTACTTCCTGTGGACAACTTCATCTCTGCCTGGTCCCCCGCTGCACGTAGGTGACAACTCCCCATCTGTTATCCAAGCACATCCCAAATCAGGGTGATCAGTATTTGTCAAATACGGAAAAGAAGATATTGGGCAAAACATTTCCAGGTTTAATTTAACGAGGCTTTTGCTGTCAGTCAGCACCAGGTTCATAAGCACTATTTGGGATGGTTAGCCCTCATTTGCCTCAAAAGACTCATTTTTCTTTGGTTTTTCCTTTTTCTTTTCATTAATTCAAAGAAAATAAAAATAGGCCTGCAGCCTCACAGCACCCCTGAAACTTGGGTACCACCTGCAGAATCCATGCAGCAGCCCAGATTTATCCACCCAAGGTAAAACACACGGCCAGCCAGCCTCAACAGAGCTTGGTGGGCTCATTTCTTTGTCCTGTTACCCAAAAAGCACCCTAGACCTGCAAACACCATGCCTACAACAACCATCTGGTTTATCCTCAAGAGCCCCACTCCTGGTGCAGAACATGGGCAGGGAAACACAGCCTCATGGAAAATGCTTTTTCCTTGTGCTTCAAAGCCAGATCTTTGGAAAGCTGCAGTTGCTGCTGGGCACTTTGCTGAGCTGGGCAGAACAGAGGCAATGCAATACAGGACAAGCCTCAGAGCCACCCACAGCAAACTTCAACAGCAAGCAAACAGTGCAATGTCACACCAGTTGTGCCCATGAACCTCTACAGGACCCACTGAGCTCCTGTCACACAGCGAGTTCCTGTGATTCCTGCCACACAGCAATGCTGGAGAGCTGAGCAGACTCAGTCCTCCACCAGGACCCAACCCTGGACACAGTCATGGCTGATTCAACACTCATTACCTCACCCTTTACTGGCACAGGAAGCTCCAGCTCCAAAGCAGGGCTAAATGTCTCCAGGGATCTGGAGCAGCTGTGGCTGCTCCACCCCTCGAAGTGTTCAAGGCCAGGTTGGGTGGGGCTTGGAGAAACCTGGTCTACTGGAAGGTGTCTCTGCCCATGGCAGGGGGTTGGAACTAAATTATCTTTAAGGTCCCTTCGAACCCTAACAATTTTAGGATTCTGTGATCTGCCATAACCACTCCCTGGGCTCCTGAGTATCCCCTGCCATCAGCAGTGACCTCAGCAGCCACCTGCGTGTGCCAGCACTGCCACCAACAGAGATGAAGTCAGGGATGTTGTGCTCCAGGGTGGGTTGCCAACATTTCTTAAAACCATGTTGGACAAAAGCAGAGAGCAACAATCATGCAGGCCCATCACAGCTCCCCCATCCCATTCCTCTACCCTCTTTCCTGTGCCCACTCTGCTTTTCAGAAAGCAGAGTGGCTTTTACTCCACAGCTGTGCTGCTTAAACACAGCCAGATCTCAGAGCATGCCAGAGACCCATCCCTCATGTCTGCTCCCAGGGAACAAGCCTCTCAGTTGCCAGGACAATACCTCAGCGGTTTCTAAAAGTGATGCCCAACTCAGACACTCCTCAGGAGAAAGGAAGAAGCCAGAGCAGGTTTCCAGGGCAAGCCTTTCCCATGTTGTAAGCTCCCACATATATCGAAGTATCCCACTGCACTCAGCACAGCCCTGCACCTCTGTGGCACACAACAGGCCCTGCAGCAGGCAGGCAGGAAGGAGCTGGCTGCACTGCCAGACCATGGCTGAGCAGGCTGAAAGACTCCTTGAGGGCCAAGGCAGTCACTTACCTCACCTGGAAGACATCAGGTCTCAACTCCTGCATGAAGATATCCATTGCGAACTCCCAACCATTTGATGTTTCTGGTTTTGCCCTCATTAGCCCTGGCTGCATTTAAAAGGAATTGCTTCTCACCCTACACTGACCCTGGGATGTAAAGAAGTTTCACAGCGCAGAGCGGAGACAAGCAGGTGACAGACAGCAAACAACTGTGAAAGCAGGAGCCCACACTGCTGCGAGCTCTGAGAAGCATGTAGCACTGTGCTGGCATGTCCAGTTCCCCTTGGATACCTAGCTGTGAGAGGTGGGAGGCAGGAGACTTGGGAAACAGCTGTCTCAAGCCAGGACTAACTGCAAAGAAGGAGGGCAGGGCTTTTTGAAGGCTCCCAACTGATAGAAAGAAGAGAAACGCCTTCAAACCAGCAGAGCATCATGAAGCAGGGGGCAAGATTGCAACCTGCTTCACTGCTGCCACAGGAACCTCTGCTCCAATCTGAAGGAAGGGCCAAGAGCTGTTTTTTTTTCTGGGTAAGCTCCCCTCCTGTAACCTTATCAGTGGGAGCACAGGGAGGTCATCACAGCTACATGAGGGAGAGCAGCCTAGACCTAGGTCCTATGCTAAATTCAAGGAAGACATAGGCAGCACTCCACTTCTGATGCCTCCATCCTTCCAGAGTTGGATGTCGGATAGAGTAACCAACCATTCCCCTCTGTGAGAACATGAAAAATTTTCCCCCCTCCCCATGCAGTCACAAGTAGGCTTTGGTGAGCATCATCACCCCAAAATAAGAGACATTAATACTCTCAACACATACTGCGCATTTGCAGGTCATCAGTGTCCCAGACCTGTGCAGAAGCCACTTTTATCCAGAACAGAGGAGCTGGACTATCCAGCAGTGACATTTGCTGGGACATCAGTGCGGTTCCTGCAGATGTCCTGTTTTGGTGCAACTCATCTGCTGTAGCTGCTCCCAGGGAAACAACTGCTCACTAGACCACAGGCAGACAGGTCTAGGGTCACCCAGTAGGAGAAAGCACACAACCCTGCACCATGTGTCAAACTCCAGACAGTTTCTTCAGCGACTGTACAGACAGGACCAGTACACTCCTTGTACCGTGGGGTTTAGGCTCTTTCCTGACACATTTAACGCATCATTCACATGGGCACTTCTCCAGGTTGAGAGGTGCAGCGCACAGAGGCACAGGGGGTAAGCAGATGCACAGACACTACCCATGTGTGCAGGCAGTAACGCCAGGCTGGCATACACAACCCTCAGCAGTATTCTGATTTCTTCAAAACCAAGGAAAAGCTGGAAATTCAAAACTAACGGAAGTATTTTCGCACATGCATCAAACCTAAAGGTCAGGAACTCAGTAGGCAACTAGTTTAATTTTTTGTAGTTTATCCCAGCACAAATATTGACCACAAGATTAAAGGTGATGGCAAACCTGTGCTTCAGAGTTCAAGCCTATTTCTCATCAGAGCCCATGAAGAAGCTGCTGTAGCAACTTTAGTTTGCAATTTTCTGCTCCAGAACTCCATCACCTCACCCTGGAACATCTGGCCACCTCCCATGCAGAAACCAACCTGTATAACTCTTGCAATCCATTTGGTTAGCACCTCCTCCAGCTTTATCAGCAGCACCCATAACCAGGCACCATTGCAGGTCACCAAGGAGGCCCAGAGGGCTGCTGGAGTCAAGCCCATAGTGTCCCACCCTGCGGGCTCCCGCTTCAGGGGTCACTCAGCTCCAGAACACTCCGTTGGCAGTAGATACTCTCATGAACAGGTGACATCAGGAACACAGGTCAAATTCCAGTCTCAGCCCTTCTGTCCCAAACCACCAGAGGGCAGGTAGAAATGCACCATGGACTGGTGCAGACGCGGTGAATGTTCCATTGCTGAGCATTCCCCTTGCGCAGCTACTGCCCCACAGAAACTGAAAAGACACCCCAGTGCACATTCACTAATCTCCAGGTGAGAGAAGCTGCCTGTCCATGCTTCAGGGAAGCCCCAAGAGTCTGACAGTACACACTGGACAGGGTCTACATCCATCTGGTCTTTAGCTCTCAGAGCTCACCTTGAAAATTCAAGCTGAAAACCTTCCTGTGGTAAGGAAATGAGTTTAGCAATTTCCAGGGACCACCAGATTACAGGGTTATCAGAGAAATACACCCTCTTCGTTACTCTGAATTTCTGCCAAAGCTGCGAAGTAGGCAGAGGGCTGCAGAATCAGGCTGAGTTTCAAGAAATACAAAATCTATACCCAAGACAGCCCCTAAACTCAGAAGCCCTGATGCAGGTCAGAAATTCCCTCCCCCCTAATCCATGCTCCTCCATCTGAGCTACAGCCAAGTCTAAGCCCATGATAAATGGTACTTTTATCTCACCTCACTTTATAGTGAGGAGTTGGTCAGTTAGCACCATCTTCCAAAGGAAGGGGAGGGAGGAGGCAGGGCAGCAGGATCTCTAGCTGAGATAACCTTCTTGCTGAGCTCCAGCCTGGGCCCAACTACCAGTTTCTTGAGCAATCCTGGACAAGTCATTTAGGTCACGAGTTCATAGAGAGCTCCAACCAACTCCTGGCTCACAGTTTCTTTTTTCCCAGACTTGGTTTCAGGAACTGATTCAGCTCTTGAAAGTAACAGATCACTACTGGGACCAAGGTGACAAAAACAGCAGAAATGCACTGCCAGATGGAGGGGCCTGCTCCTTTCACCAGCTGGAACTAGTTTATTCATAGTTTAATCACCTCAGGATTATTCTTTAATTCTTTCAGGTTTTGAAGCCGGAATTTCCTCTTTCATGCTTGATCTTCTCTGTTTAACTACTCACCACCAGGAAGGTCTCTGGGCACCCAAACAGTGACTTGCATTCCTCAGACAGGAGCGCAGGGGTTGAAGAAGAACAGTGAGGAATGTTTCTCAGAGAAAGCAGAATGTGGGCAGCCAGGGAAAGAAAGGACACACACCTCCCCAGCACAGTGCCCCAGAAGCACTCCACAGAAAAGAGCTGCACAGGGTGAGAGGGGGTGGTTCACCTGAGTTAAAGCAGCAGGAAGGTCTGGGTGGGGCAGTGCTGACAATGCTCTTGCAACTCCCACTTGGAGCCTGGTTTTAAAAGGAGGCAGCTGCTGCCAGCTGCAAACTAAGACTGAGGTCAAGTACCAGAGGACACTGCTGCATCTTGGGAACACATCAAAATCATCTGTCTGTTTTCAGCTGTGTACAGCAGCAAGTGGCAGGAGCAGGTCTGCCAAGCAAGACCACCCCAACAGCAACACTCAGATTTCAGGGCCCTTCAAACTCCCTTCAGTTGCATGCAAATGACCCAAACTCTACTGACTGCTGGAGGGCAATATCCATTTACATTTTACCTAGTACAAATCCCACTAGCACACTCCAAAACCACTCTGGGATGTAGAGCACATAAAGGAGAGACAACTCAGGAGATTTGTACATCCATCCAATGTAACACTTAAGTAGCTGCACCCTGTCAGATTTCCCTTCTGAGAGGTCCTTAGGACAGGAAGGTCAGAGACAGTGAAGCACGAAAGGAACTATCCCAGGTCGGATGAAATAACACACTGCTTGGAAAGCCCTTCAGGCCACAAGCAGCAGCTACCTGGTGGTATACAACAGTTTGAGCAATGCCATGACTCTGACTGCTCAGCAGCCTGACTCAGTTGTACAGTTGCAGCCAAAAGCTCTTCTCTCAGAGGTCTTATCAAATGTGCTCATCATACCCTCCCCATACTTCAATTAGGGCCACACCTCACTAAGTATAATGCCCAGCACTGACAGCAAGAACCAGCACATTACCGGGAAGGAAAGGGATGAGAGGAGTGAAGAACAGAGCTGAGCAAAGGAGCAGCCTCCTGGGAAAGCTGCAGAGCTCAGCCTGTCTCACTGATCGCCCAAACACTTCCAAAAAGATGGCCATCACTGTATCTGCTTTCAACAGCATCACTTCTTCCAAGGTGTAACATAGTTTTGCATTGCCCCACAGGGAAACAGGCAAGGGAGAGCAAGAAAAAGCTCATAATTCCAACATGGCACAGCGCAGGGAAGCTTGGAGAGAAAAAACAGCCACTAGTTTAATATAATCAGCACCAGTCTGAGTTACAGCAGCCATGCAGAGTTCATGCCTGCACTACAAGCTATAGAAACAGCAGGATTAGCTGAATCACCTTATACACAGTGGGAAATTTCCACATATTAACTAAATCAGCAAGGGAGGGACTGAGCAAAGGGTGTACTTAAAGTTATCTCCTGCTCAGGAAAGCAACTGCTTCCCTGGTGCACTCTTCCCAGAAGTAATCAACCCTGGAGTCCAGCCTCTTCATTTGGAATTCAGATGCAAATATGTCCCCTAAAAGTGGCAGGACTTTTCTCCACATTAACTACTTCCCTATTTAGCTGACAGTCCTCAATTTCCATATTTCAACTTCATTGACAACAGCACAGTGGAAAAATAAACTGATTCATGCTGTTTGTCACCACAGCACACAGGAGTTTACCTGGCACAGCTGAAGCGGTCAGACTGTGGGCATGCTCCCACCTCCTCCCTAACCCCCTATCTGCTCTCCTGCCTCCTTCCCTTGCAGTTATTTTGGTATCATCTAGACCGTGAAAAACAGGCAGTAGAGTCCACTAGTTCACCAGGAAAGTACCCTGCAGGATGTCACATTTTCGTGCAATTCCTGAATGTAAACATCTCCCTGTACAGCTTAATGGAGCTGATGTGAAGGATGTGTGGGAACATGCAGCCCAAGCAGGCAAAGGGGATGATCCCTGCTTCAGAGACAAGGAGCTGATGAAGGCACAGAGCCACTTGCCTTGAGCAGGCAACCAGAAGCAAGAGCTCTGCTCACTACCTGATTTAATGTTAGGAACTGGAGGTTCATATGAGAGCCAATCAAAACCCCCAAATCATAAATCTACTTCTTGTGCTGGAAGAAGTGACTTAGTAAAAGTTACATGAATAACCCAAAGATTTCATTATGACATTGCTGTGTGTCCCAGCCATTAAAACACATAGCTGCTTTTCAGCCTCCATGCAGCACTCAAGTCACCCCAACAATTTTAATATGATTCTCAGCTATCTTCCCATCCGATATGTTTGGCCCTTTGCAAGGGACCCCATTAGCACATGTGAGGCAAGGCTGGATGGGGCTTGGAGCAACCTGGACTAATGGAAGGTGTTCCTGCCCATGGCAGGGTGGTGGAACAAGATGCCCCTTCAGGTCCCTTCCAACCCAAACCAGTCTGGGATTCTGAGATTCTATGTAGCAGCTGGCTAAGCAGCCAGCCCAAACCTCATGTACTATTTGTGCTCATGTGCTGCAGGTACCTCAGTAACCTTCACAGGTGAGAAGACGACAGCCCTGAGCTGTGAGTGCATCTGTGAGGTGAGTCCTCTGTCAGTAACATGAGGGAATCTCAGCTCACACCACAGACTTTCTTGCCATACAAGGGTCAAAGGAGGTGCCACATATTCCCACCTGCCCCTAAGCCCTGTGCTGTCAAACTCACTAGCTGAAAGTGGCAGTTCCGGAAGGGGAAGAAAGTGGTTGATTTGCCTGCTTTTGCCAGTTTTTCATGCTTTCATACAAGAAGGCAGAGTGTCACCACAGAGATCTTATAAGAAGCTCATATAATTGGGCAAGACAGAGTACACCTCGCCTCACCTGAGACAGACCTCTCTACCAAGCTCCATCAAAAAACAGGCACAGTGTGAAACAGCTCAAGAGTTCTTTGTGTTTGTTTAACCAGTCCCAGGACTGGGACAGGTATGTCTTAGCAGATCCAGGGAGCTATCAGAAAGACTTCTGCAAAGCTAATGCAACACTAAGAAAAAGGAAGCAGCACCGCTCCCTGAAAAATATGACTTTCCATCATCCAGTGCCTCCTGGATTCCCTTCAGAGCCAAGTTTAACCTCGTGGCACTGATTTAACAGAACACACTTTATTCCTTAGCCAAAAGGACTTGCACTGCCATGAAGATGTATGCAGAGGGACCACTTAAGTACGTAGCCAAGACAGAAAAGGCTTGACAGGGTAACCCTGCAGAAGTCCTAAGAGGTTCCCCCTCCACTCCAGAGGCAGTTTCCTTCAGGCAATCTCTTGGTCACCAGTCTAGCTGCTGGCTTTAGATACAGGAATTAGGATTAGCTGTCAGAACGTGCAGAAGCCTGTTTCAGCCTGCTGTAAGAACACAGATGAGCCACCAAAACTGTCACCAAAAAGTATCAGCAGAAACTTCACTGGATGCCCTGGGGCTCTAGGCAAGCCTTCCCATAGAAGACAGCAATTAAAAATTGAACTGCTAAGTTTAACGGCAACACTAATCACTACCACACATTTTATACTAAGCTTTGGGATTACAGTACCCACAAATCAGCTTCTTAAGATAAAAGTGGCCTTTGGAATTTGTTTTAATAATTAATACAAGTTATTTAGCAACAGAGTAAGACTTCACTGCTCCTTTGGAGCATTAACAAAAAGGTGTGATAAAGCCTTTTAGGTTTTGGAATAAGTATGATGTCATTTGTTCCTTTAGAGTTTTTGGCATCTGCGCATGAGCAGGGAACAAAGGAAACATCTTGACAGAAGAGATGCAGGAGATCAATAAGGCCCAAAAGCCAACTTCTACTATTTAGGAGCATGCACACCAAGTATTCCTTTCGTTAAGAACCACCCAGCCCTCTCTTCAGAGCTGCATCTGACAGCAAAGATGTTATATCAAAGATCTGAGCAATCTTGACAGGACTGAGGCCAGAAGCAGAACTGGATTAAACATTAAGGAAAGACCCAAGCTAGCTTACAAGGAGGAGACTGGGGCTCACAAGGGATAAAAGCCATTATTTACAAGTCCTTCACACTCCGGAGAAAAAGTAAAGGAAATAACTACCCTCAGGCAGACTTGTGAAGATACTTTATGTTTAATACATCTGAAAAGAATGCATATACAAAGAACTTAGACATGAAAAAGCATTGGTTCAACACTAATGAGTCTACAAGAAATCGGAATTTTGGAAGATGGAGAAGATTCACTAAGTCTTAAAAAACTTTGAATTTGCAGGCCAAAATACATATTTGGTAAAATCCTTATGCACTGCAGTTGGTCTGCATACAGACTCTGCGTACGATCCTCAGGGGCTGGAGCCCATCTTACAGGTTCAAGGTTACTCATGAGCAAAACGCAGAAAAAGGGGTTTCATTAACTGGTCCCGGTATGGTGCCACACTAAACACCAGAAGCCCCTTCCTGCAGTTCCTTCCAACTGACACAGGTCTGTCTTTCCACCCCTCCCTGAAGGATGCCAAGCCATCCAGTAAGAGATGCACCATCAGAGCCAGCTCCAAAGCCCATGGCTGCATACCCTGGGTCCCTTCAGGGTGTCCAAGCAGCAGCGTACATGCAGATCATTGTAAGCATTTCTCTAATAATTAAGGACTGGCAGAAGATGGATTTGTTAAAAGCCAATTGATCCAGCTAGGCATGCTTCCAAAGGTGCAGTTACTTCTTTATCATGAGTCAAAAGCTTATGACGGCAAAGGCTTAGCAAGAGACTGGCAAGTTAGTTTCAAGTCTGATGGTGCATTCAGAGAAAATGATTCTCCTATTCCTAAGGCTTCATAACTTAGAGGATGGGGTAGAAATTTATGAGCTGCACAGTAAAACGCCAGGGGAAAAAGATACAAGGCAACTTCAGGGGAGATGCATTTTCTACACTCCTTAGAGAAGCACCAGCTTGGGACATCTTACTTTCCTAACTAAAGTCTGCTCACACCCAGGCTGCTGGCTGGCTACAAAACAGCCCTACCAGGTCCTGAAACCAGAACCAAGTCTTGCCAGATAAGCATAAGGGGCAAGACTTCAGTAAAACAGTCTAAAATTAGTCTGTTACAGAAAAAGTCATTGAGCATGCCTTGATGTTAAACAAAAAACCCCAAAATTAGAAACAATAAACAAAATAAAAAACTAGTACTGATCAGTGTTTTCTGATAATACATAGTTACTCGAAATTAACTAGTTTAACTGAATTGAGGGGGTACTGGGGAATAAACACTAACATTCTCATCTCACACAGGGATCATGTGGGGAAGATGGGAGTGCAGGGCATTTTTAATTATTGCAAAAACAAATTTTAAAATTTGTATCTTTAGTTTGATTTAAACATTGCTTTTAATATGACATCGAACACCAGCTTTGCAGAAGGGGCTGTGGAGGAACGTTCATAGCAGCACACACCTGCGAGTCTTCTTCGGCTCCGGGGGCTCCAGGGCAGCCAATATCGCTTCATCAAATACATTCTTTAGGCCTTTCTGAAAAGGGGCAAAGAGAGAAAGGGGCAGTCTCATTTTTGAGTTATCACACAAGCAAAACCCCAGAAAGCCAAGCAGCAGTCATACCCCACTACAGACAGGTGGAGGTTTGCCATCCACAGCTCTCAGAGCCTGCTTGCCTGGCAAGGCTCTGTCCAAGCCGCACTGCTACACTCAGTGGCTCCTGAGCACAGAATCTCATTTTCAGAACAGGAACACAACTCCTCTGAAAGTAGACCAGTATACTTCACACGAAGCAAAACACACACACCAAAGTGATTTCCTTAAGGCAATTTTTATGATTAACTGGCTACTCACACATTTCACACGCTAATGACAAAGCAGAAAGTGCTGCATTCAGATGGAAGAGGTCTACCTGGAGCACATCTCGGACAGCAGACACTCAGGGGTGGAAGAGACAGGGCAACATGCAATGATAACCTGGTCCAGTATATGCTCTTGTTGTGCATCCAGCCCTAAACACCCCAGGGTTAGAAGCAGCCAGGCAGAGCCCAGAAGCTGCCATGGTAGCAGAGAAGTGGAGCTGGGAGGAGTACACAGTGGTACCATACACTGCATTAAGGACTAAACTGGAGCCAGAAGATGCAATTTGAATAAAGCTTCATCAGTCATTTATACAAACAACTGCAATTTTTAATTTCAAAATTTAAAGACAAGCTACAATTGATGTTTTCTCCTTAAAACAATAAAAATCAGAAGCACGATCGTAAGCAGCAGCTTTACATCTTACAGTAACAGGCTTTAAGGATCTATTATTGAAATGAAGCTCTACCATGTTAGTGAAAGCAAGAATTTTAACAGTTCATAAAGCAGTAGCAAATACATTGATATTTCCTTCCCCCAAAGGACTGACAAATACTCCACTATAGCACAGACAGCCAAAGCAACAGCAACAGAAAAACATCTCACTGCACACAGGAGAACCAGAAAACCCTTCACATTACAGCATCACTTGCAAATCACTGGTTCAAGTACTTTTGTCATGCAAATACAGTTTACAAGTTCACAAGCAGAAATTGAAAACACACCCATTGTTCCTTCCAGTTGGATTCAGGAAGATCAAACATCATCTCTTATTTTTGATCTTTCTTTAAATAACAATGTAACCAAATCCCTTCCCCCAACAGCCTGAATTATAAATCTAGCCACATTTGGCAACCCAAGCAGCAGGGAGTTAAGCGAGTCCAGTTCGTGTTGCACAGTCACAGCATTTTACTAAAGATCTCAAGTACTGTTTTCAGTCCAAGGGCTAATACAGAGGTTGCTTTAAGATGGTAAGCAGGCACAACAGTTTTCAATCAAGGTGGTTTGATGCATTTTTAACCACGTTTCTACAGTAGTGGGACAGAGGAAGCAGCAGCAAGAGGGGAAGAAGAGAGTTTAGAATATACAGCACTTCCTTTTGGGCTGAGTTTCCGGAGGCTCGAGGGCAGCTAGGATAGCCTCATCAAACACATTCTTCAGACCTCTCTACAAGACAGAGGGGAGGAGAAAAAACAGCAGCCAGGTTAGAGGATTAGAGAAAAACAAGCAGATACAAAGAGCATTCAGGATAGAGCAGGCTGAATTCACAGAAGCAGTCAACAGATTTACTTTGCAAATAAACAAAGTAGATCCCAGGAGGAAATCTAATTTGGATGACCCAGAAGTCAATGACAGAGACAGACAGAACATTTGAAGGACCAAATCAGCAGAGCAGAGGCAGAAACACAGCAAGAACAAGGGGGTGGGAGCCCCACAAAGGGTGGAAGTTTCCACTCCACTGCTGTACGTACACTGAGGAAGTTTACAGTGGAGTAAACGGAGCAGAGAGAAGCCTGCCCCACCATAGGGACCCAAAAGGTCAGGTAAACCTTTTGTAGTCACCCACAGTGGGTAAACGAGCACCCTGGATGCACCAACTACTGCCCCCAAATTCCCCAGTGGCAGCTGGGCCAGAGGAAAGGCTCCAATCAACACCTCTGCTTTGTGAATTCAGCCCCTGAATAACTGAAGGTCTCAAGATGGCTGGGAACACACAACCTGGGATGGAAGCAGGACCTCCCTGGTAAGCCACTGTCACTGGCAGTTAGTAACTCTCAGTCTTCAGAAGTGATGCAATACCTTACCAGTGCTACTCTGACACTGGGTGCCAGCATGTAAATGGTGCATTTCAGTTATTCAGTTTAGTTTCCAAAGCAAGTACAGCCACAGGAAGACAGAAATGGCGTTAGGACTGGAACAACTGGGATCTAACACCACACAAGCAGTCACAGAGCTGCAGGACTCTGCAGGGGTTACACTGGAGCATGGAGCATGCGCTGCATTTGCTGTAAGCACAACAGGAACACTGCAGGGTGTTACCACTCCCACACACCTCTGACAAGTTACACACCACACCAGAAGTAAAACCTGGCTCAGTTTAGGCTAACTGGACTCGCCTAAATCTACTGCAACCTTCATAAATTCAGGAGAACTGCTTTATGACAGCTAAAGGCAAACAGAAAAGCTTCAATTACATCCTGCAAACAACTGCAGTCTGTGCAAAATTTAGACTTTCTTTTTTTTAAGATCATTCAAATGCAACTGGTTTCTCCGTCACAGATTATACTGGATATATCCCTTTTAGAAGGTCTTTAATCTTGTTTTACTGAGGCACATACATGGGGGATCTCTAAGCAAGTTCCATCTGGAAGCATTTAAGGCCGTCACATTACATACAAGATTATACTTGTATATATAATCTTGTTTAAGGAAACTACGGTGTACATCCTGTACATTCTGTACATCCTCCCCAGCAACAACTTCTTTTTTTTAAATGAGTTGCAACCCATGCTGGCAAAAGAGCTAAAGACTTGAGACAAACAATGCCTCTGAAGTCTGTGTACTAACTACAGTTCCTTTCTCTCCAAGAACAAGGCTGCAGCATAAACTCAATGATGGACTGTTAGACAGATACAGAACCCATACAGGGGTTCGTTAGTTCTCCTACTCAGGGACTTAAATTTTCCTACTGCACAGAAGAAATTTGTTCAGGAGCCCGAAATCTGGGATTTGTGTTGAAGAACTTAGCAAAAACGTTAAGAGGATCAAAAAGGGACAGGGACAAAACTGTTGTGAAAATAGGACCAGAGTTACAAGCCTGGATGACCAAGAGTAACAACATGAAGGGAACTGTGTTCAGCACCACAGGCACACAGGCCCACACACCACTTAAAGTCATGTCACACTGGGAACAAGCTGAGACGAGGCTTTCTTTACTCCCTCCATTCATGGACAGCTTAAGGCACTTCACAAATTTGTGTCAACCCAGCATCTGGGGGGAAAAGGAACTGAATTCAGCGTTCTCCCTGGTGTTACACACTAGCATCGGGCTTTAGAAAGTTCATTCAGACATTTAACTCTACAGTGTAACAGAAGCAACAATTACTGCAGTTGCAATCTGCTCCTCAGTCACCCCTTTCCTAACAGCAAACCCTTACCCACTTGTCACAGGGGCACTGGACACTATTCTGCAGAGAAAGGTTGCAGACAGACATCGAAAATGTCTTCATCACAAAAAGGGATTACTGAGGAAAGGGGGACAGAACTGGTTCCCCAGTACAGCACTCATCCAAACTCAGGGAGAAGATATTCTGTCTATACAGAAAAGACTCAGAAACTCATCCTCTCATGATCGACCTAGTACAAAAACAAATGTGCTAGCTCCATGAGTCTATGATTACTTGCTACTGTGGTGTCAGTCATTTGTAAATTAGTTGGGAAGGAAAAAACGACCCTGGACTGCCGAGGTGAACCATGCAGACAGCAGCCAAGGTAAAGAGAGATTGAATACCCAGCTGAGTCTCACTTCAGCTGAAACCAGCTACTGCCACATTGTCTTGCACATAGGAAAACAACCCTTCCAGCCAGGAAAGCAGCTGGCTTCTGTATTCAGCAAGGTGCCAGCAAGATCACTGCAGGAGCTCCACACAACCCCTCACAGATCAGCTATGACAGATACTGCTGACAGACTGAGGGAAAAGGTGTTTTTTGAGTGGAGTCAACAACAAATGAAGGAAGAAGAATGGAGCTGATGCAAACCAACTAGACCTCCAGGTGAGAAGGCTTCTGAACCCTCCTCCCAGGTCACTCCTGATGCCTAAAACTATCAATGGGTATACAAGCATTAACACTCTGGAAGAAATTTAGGCTGAGCTTCCAAGTGCATAAAGCTCTTCACTGCAACAGAGAGAGATTAGTCTATCTGAAAATAGAATGGATAAACACTGGTATTTATCATATCAACTCTTATTCTGGAAATTCAAAGTGTTTCCATGCAATTTGAGCAGACTATACAAGGCAAGCCTAAAGCTACAGAGGAAAGGCTTTCAGTGAGCAACACAGGACAACTGCCTTGGCAGGTACTTATCCAAACTATCAGGTTCTACAGCCTACTTAACAGCAGCATTCAGGATGTGCCAGATGATCTAAAACAGTATTTTGGGGCTGATCAGATCTAAGAGAATTACAGGTCAAGCACAAATAATCCTCCACTTGCCTGTGGGCAGTAAGAAAGCAGCCAAGACCACCTTTTGATCAGGAATTCCCAGGATGAACCACAGCATGCCTTGCCACCCCACCTCCAGTGACACTGTCCTGCACAGTTCCAGCACAGCTGCTTCATTCACAGCAAACACTGGCAAAGCTTTGTTCCAAAAAAAAGCCTCTGGATCCCAAATGGAAGAGTCAACGTGCAATTTGGACAAAAGGGCAAGATAAGTAAAGCAGCAGGCTTTGCGAAGTTTTGCAATAAAGCTTTGAGTGCTCAAGGAGATGAATGCACAACATAACTGAAAAGAGTGAAAGGCTTGATACTGGAAAGAATGAGGGGCTTCATACTGTGCACCCCTGGATCTGTGCACATCAGGCAGGGACAAATTCTTTACAGAGCAGCATTAAGGAAGCTTTTAGAAAAGTGGCAGTCAATTCTCCAAGAGCAGGCACACAGTTCCCAGGGCATCCAAAGTCAAGGTAACAGGGCAGCTAGCCAGAAAATGGCTCCCACACTAGTATTCCTAACTAAAAGGGAAAGATAATCAGGTTTCCTGGCCTCAACTCAGCTGTTTTAGTTGGCTTTAGACTGACATTCAGAAGTTAGTTCACACATCACGTTTATGTCTTAAGAATTATTTAATTTTTATTTTCTGTGTCAACAGAACTTCCATCTGAAGGCGGACACAGGAAACAGCTCACCACCAACTGCACAGAAAGAGAAAGCAGCTCTAGACCATGAAAACTTCTAGTATTACAAGTACCAGCATTAACTTTTCTGAGAAGCCTTTTTTCCCCCTTTGCCTGCCCTCTTCAGTAGTGAACCGCACTCTGTGCCCTAACCCAATTATTGTCTATAATGCACCTTCTTAAGTTTTCAATAATTATTCCTCTCCAGCACAGAAGCAAACACAGCAAGCATATTCTCCTCCATCACACTTCTACCCTAGGCCTAATCCTCACAAGATGATTTTTTTTGTACCACTGCCAATTCCCTGTGCCTTAGAAGAACAAGAAAAAGAGAAAGCTACAGTGTCAACAGCAGAAATAGAGCTTATACCCTTTCACATCCACTTTGAGCTGTTTTTCCCTGGAACTGAAAAAAGTATGGGACGTAAGCACGCAATAATGGTCAAAGATCAACTCTCACCTGCGTAAGTGCAGAGCATTCCACGTATTTGACGGCCTTCAGGTCCCGGGCCAGCTTTTCAGCTGTCTCTGGGGTTATGGGCTTCTGCTTATTCTTGGCAAGTTTCTCAATTGTTGAGGGATCATCTCTTAGATCAATCTGGGTCCCAACAAGCAGGAAAGGAGTCTTTGGACAGTGGTGAGTAATTTCAGGTACCCACTAAAGACAGAGAAGACACAACATTTGTTATTTAACCACCTATGGTAACTCCTGACATATTTTAACAGCTCCCTTTTCAGGCAAAGTTCAACCAACCTTTTCTTTCACATTTTCAAATGAAGAAGGAGACACCACTGAAAAACAGACCAGAAATACATCTGTCTGTGGATAGCTGAGGGGTCGTAATCTATCATAGTCTTCCTGACCTAGAGAGGAGAAAATTAGCACAGTATTAGACAAAGACAACAGAACACTGCCCTTTACAGGGGGTTAGAATGCACATTTCAGTATAGTAACATTACTATGCTTAACTCTAACTCTGAACCAAAGAACCAAGCAAAGCCTGAACCCAAACATTAGTTGCTACGTAACAGTGAGTTGCTCAAAGTCACAGGAGAGGTGAGAAGTCTCCAATACATTTTAGATCAAACATCCTCAGACTGCATAATACTTTCCTCAATTATGAAGAAAAGTTGCAGAACACTGATCTGGTTATAGGTGAGGTCCTCTGCACCTAGTCCATCCCATACAAGTATTATGCCATCAAATGTCATTACCCTGTAAAAAAACCTGCTGTTTGGAGGGGAAAAAAACAGTTTTGTTCACAAAAATGTTCTGACTTATGCTGTGAGTGCTCACTGAAGTGGCCCCAGGCAGCAGACTAAGAATGCTGCTGGTACTTGTGACTGATCAGGCTGCCCAGCAGTACTACCCTAAAATCTCACCGAAGTCCCAGCACAGGCTGTGTTTTGGAGGAAGCCTGGGCTCTTCCCTTTAAGTCCCTAAGGGCAGGTAGTCCCTGCAGGGCATCATTAGCACTGACCCACCAGCCTCACTCTGCCCCAGCTCCTTCTTAAACCTCCTTCTGCCCAATTCAGGAGCACTTTGTTTTTAGAAAGCAAATCTGGCACTGAACCTACTGCACTTGCTGGCAACCACATCTGAAATACTTGTTTAAAATGCCTTAGACTCCAGCTGGAGCTCTCTTGTTCATCATACAGAACAAAGACATCCAAGATCTTTAAGGAGTCAACACAACACCTGAGACACCTCAATGGAGGAAGATCTATAGTTTGAAGATGGAGATGTAGAGAGTCTGTTAGAGCTACTGTGCTTGGCTGGACACCAGAGTAAACACTGACCAGACTCACAGAATACTTTGAGATGGAAAGGACGTTGAAGCCCATCTTGTTCCAATTCCATGCCATAGGCAGGGACACCTTCCACTAGCCCAGGTTGCTCCAAGCCCCGTCCAACCTGGCCTTGGACACTTCCAAGGATGGGGCAGCCACAGCTTCCCTAGGCAATCTGTGCCAGGGCCTGTCCACCCTTACAGGGAAGCTTTTCTTCCTAGCATCTACTCTAAATCTAAAATACCTTGTTGCAATTAACAGACTACTCCCAGAGGGTTTGTCTTCCAAGCACAAGCTTAAAACACAGACTTTGTTTTGAATTTGACAACTAGCAATAGCAGTTTCATCCACTGCTAAATTCTGTCACTTGTGCTGGCAACTATTCAGCAAAAAAGCAAGTAACTAATAAGAACAACTGCTTCCTCCTCAGCAGTCCAGCTTGGAAACAAATGCCTTTACATTCATCAGCACAGAGTTGCCTACATGCACAAAAGTCACATGGTAACTTCTCAGAATTACTAGTTAGATCATTACTCATGTTTATAGTATATGAACATGCATATCTATACACACACCACTTCCTGGAGGTCTGAACCCTCAGCAGGACAACAGGCAGGGAAGGACCCAGCACAGCTTTTACCCTCCCAGAGACCATGCAGTGCTACAGCTGAGACCCATCACAGCACAGGCCCCTACAGCAGCCCACGAAACGTATGTCAGGAAGGAACCTCTCTTTTCCACTTAACTCCTTACCTAGTAGGGAGACGACAATAACAGGGACATAAATCACATTTGGGAGGAGAACACGAAGAGCTAAGTGAAGCTATGCTGAGGAATCCATTCAGTACAGCCATCTTAGTGTGCACTTGCAGTGCCAGCTGCAGGTTGAGCTCTGGGTGGCTGAAGCCCCAGTCAGGAGGCCACAAGCTGGCTCCAACCCTTTGCACAACAAAGGGCCCTAGGACCTGTGGCACAGCCAGGTGACAGGACATTGAGAGACACAGCAGGAGACAAGGACTCAAGGACTCAGCTGAAGACCCCAGACTTCCACACACACACTATAACGGATATAAAAGCCCAGGGTTTGCTTTGTTCAGGGTCTCTTCTCAGAGGCACTAGCTCAAGCTGTTATTTTGTTTTAGCACCATGATTAAATTATTTTACAGATCTGGACATCTGAGACATCTAGGGGAAACCTGAGGCTGAGCCAGTAAGGAAACCCTGTCTGACTGTGTGAGTGTGGAGCATGTAGGGAGTCAAGCAAGGCTCCATCAGGTCACTGGAGCCTGACGCTGCAAAGGGGCTTCAGTCCCAGCTCAGGTGGTGGAGTGTGACTGCCAGAGTGGCTCCTGGATGGTTGGACAGGAAAGTTTCCTTAACAGCTACAGGGTTTAACTGGAAACCTAAGATTGTTCATTAATCAAACTTAACACTAATGATGCACTTAAGAACACAGCTGGAAACAGTCAGATTAAATTCTATCAGGACAATTTCAGGTGATAACTTATGAACTAAGGTCCCTAAGAAGGACTCTTTTGAAGCAGAGTTTGCAACACCAGTGTTTTGCTGCCACACCATTTTGGTATTATTACACAGTGAGAGGGACTGGGTATCCAGCAGTTGAACCAGTTTCTACCCTTTCTTGCTAACTTTTCACATACACAAAGCAATATGTAGCTGTTTGATCACTGCATGTTTTGTCAGTCAGAAACTGAAAAACCGCTTAAGGAAGAGGCCAGCAAATTTTTACTTTAAAAAAGCACACAGTGAGAGGGCTTATGAAATCCACACCCTGATTTCATCCATGTTAAGGATGTAGAGACATACACACATTTAAGATGTTCTAATGTTAGTCATTCTGTCTTAACATTTGGTCAAAAAACTGGCTACTTACTAAACAAAACCCACATACAATCCACATTTTAGTCAACACAAATTTTTCCTTTAATTTCATTTAAAAACACAGAAACCTTTATCTTTCAGATATCACCTAGATAAGAGGTAAAAGTCTGAAAGTTGTCATCTGGTTACACAAAATAAAACAGTTCTACAAGAACTGGAAGGTCTTGTTTTGCTTTGAGTTTTTTGTTGTTGGGTTTTGGTTGTTATTTTTAATAAGCTCAATTTAGCAACTCTCCAAAGGTCAGGGATGAAAAATCAAGAGAGATTTTCCCCTTCCATTAAAGAAAAAACCTCAACCAAAACCCCTTAACTATATGTCTTCCTGTTCAATGTCACCTCAAGTAAATCTTGGGCAGGTACAATGACACAAGCACTTGGTTTCTCACCTGCAGTATCAAAGAGGCCCAGGGTGTAAGGCTCTCCTCCAATCATCACTGTTACAGCATAGTTATCGAAAACCTGGCAGAAAAAGAAATACACATTTAAAGAGGAGGTGAATAAGCCATCTCTCAAACTATCATCCTACTCACCTTGTCAGAGCACAAGAGACACCTGCACAGGACAACAGAACCACCAGGCTTACAGTGCCATCACCACTAAGTCCAGGAACAGAACAATTCCACTTGGAAGAGGGATACTCCAGCTGTTTCCATGAGATACTAAAGCAAAGGCACAACAAGGTACACCACTGCATAACACATGGTAAAAACCACTGAGCAAAACACCTGTAACAGTGCTTACCTGCTACTGCAAAGAGGTTTCCCACACTGACACAAATCCAGACCTTCACCCTTGGAGTGACACAGTAATCAACGTCACCGCAAGGACAGAAAGGATAACATCAGCCCTGCCCTTCAAGTGTACACAGCAAAGGGGCTGCATCTCACAGTACCCAAATCCTCTGAAGTCATCTCTCTGAACATCTAGGGAACTCTACAATAGAGTCCATCTTTTCAACAGAGATTTATCCTCAGTCTTTGAAGGAAGCAATATCTGGCCAAAAATCAGTCTGTGTCAAATTCACTCCCAATCTAAATGGAGAGTTTGGCTCTAGAGACAAAGTTCTACTGTTTCTGCACAGCACCTGGCACAACAGTGCTATCCCTCCAGGACAGACCTGCTGCCAGATCAAAGCCAGCACCATCCAGTGCTTCACCCAGTAACTTGTTTACAACACAACTGAGCACTAGGGCCTACCCAAACACTCACCTCCAACACCCACCCACTCAGCAGTGCACTGTCTGAGGTCAGCATCCTTCATTCCAGTAACCATGTTATCTTCAGAACAACTGACAGTATTGCAGAAACTACCTTTGGCAAAAGATCCTTCCCACTGCAAAAAAACCAAAACCCACCACCTGTCCCTGCACATTGCTGCACAGGAACTCAGTGTCGGTGGGGATCACTGAATGAGGATGGGGAAGTCCCGCTTCCATGCAGAACTACAGCCTGAGCAGCTCCCACAGCTGAAATAAATCCCAACAGCAGCCACCTCAAAAGCTTTTCATGGAAGTGAGAAGGGAGGGACGTGGAAAATAAGCAGTCACACACATCTATTAACAGCGCTATAGCAAGAGCTTAGATGCTTGAAAAAAAACACCAAAAATTAAGGTAAGAGCAGTGACACAGCACTTCAAAGTTGAACTTCCCGGAGTTCAGATGTCTCCTTCCCACCTTACTGCCCTGGTTAAAGCAAAGACCTGACACCATCCTAATTTTTGTGTTTCACAAATCACAGTGACTGAGAAAACAACTATGGCCACCACACACTGTATATCCACAGATCATCAGCCAGAAGCAGAAATCCATCTCTCACACTATTACAGATTAGCATTCAAGATATTAAAGCCCTGCAAGACACTTCACCACTCACTCCCATTACCCACGGCCCAATCCTTTACACACTGCACTGGGTTTGCCTTACTGAATACCCAAGAAAGTGTCCAGCTCCAAATAACACCTTCTGGCTGGAGGAGGGTGGAAGGCATTTCACAGGGCACATTCAGTGTGCCATGACTATTACTGCTTCAAGAAGCCAAAGGATAGGTAGCATGAGGACTCCTCTGTTCCTAGGTACAGACCAAGGAACCAGAGTGCTGAAAGTGAGCGCTCTTGCTCTTCCAGATGTCAGAAGACAGTCAGCAGCTCAAACTCCCAAGGATGTCCTCTTATTTTTGCTCAGCAGAGAGGAGGTCAGTAATACTACATTGCCCTTAGGGCAATCTCTCATTGTTACTTGTTTTTAAAGTTTGCTATCTGCAAAATGTTTTTTTTTTTTAAATATTTTTGTTAAGGTACAGCTGCTACTGAAATGTTTGGGGTGCAGCCCTAAGGATGCTAGAGTTAGAAGACCAGCCTTCAAACAAACCTGGCAACTACCATCTCCTAGCACAATCCACAGATGATTTCATCTTCAGCTGTGTGAAACAGGTTAAAAACCAGAGCCCAACAAGAAGTTTCAGTTCCTGCCAATGCCAAACAGCCCATTACAGCAGGGGGTACAAGCTCTCCTGGGACAGGACTCACACTTCAGCTGCCACAACCCAAACTGCCACACACATGTCCCTCACTGCCTTGGTTTTTTTGATAATGGCAACATCATCAAAAACACACAAGTTACCAGCCATGTGCAGTACCAGCATGACACCTATCTCCCACTGGGAAATACCCTCCATAAAGAGAAAGGGTTGCAAAACACAGAGCCAAAGGAACAGAACTGATCTATCAGTCTGAACTGGTGTGTCCTCCATCCATGGCCATGCTGCTGCAAAAGCACAGCAGTATCTGTTCTATTTCTCTGTCCATTTATTATTAGAACAGGTGGTCCCGTGGCATAAAGGAGAGCACTCTGCACTCTGAATCCCAAGGGCCCGAGTTCGAGTCTCAGTGGGACCGTCCCCTGGGCAGTTCAATGCCTCCCTGCCATCCGATCCCATCAGATCTTGGATGCTCAGCAGGGTCATCCCCAGTTAGTACCGGGTGCTGTAGAAAGTCCTGAGGATTTCACTGTCACCGTCCGAGCTCGCTCGGCCATGGCAAATGGAGCTCAGGACTTAAATGGTGGGGCCAGTTCTGCGCACGCTGTGCCACACCTAAAAAATCCACTGCGCAGGCTGGGAGGGCACACCCACGGGGGGGGAGAGCCCTTCCCCAGATCTTCGTTCACGAAGTCTGGCCATACATACATATTATTAGAAGCATTAGCTGGAATATCAGAGGTTACATATCAGTTTGCAGTGTCTGAAATATGCCTCTAAGCCATTCACAGAATTAGGAACAGGCCTTTGATATCTCCAGAACTGCAAGTTCCTCAAGACATGAAGTTCAGAGGTAAATAATAGTCCAGAAACAAGGGCCAGATTTAAAAGGCACTAAAAAAATTCCTTAGGACACCTTGAACACACCTTACTGGCAACTAACTCTTGAGTAAGTTTTTCATATTCTTGTTAGCAGAGATTTACAGCCAGTAGTACCATGTGCAGGACAGCACATAAACTTGCAAGCTTCCAAAATACACATTTTAAGATCATAACATTTTTCAAAATTTCATTCCCCTTAAAGGGTAAGTATAGATACACTCATTGCTGAACTCACTGACCACTTTCATTTTGTCTTGACTGTAAAGAATAACTTAAATACAACAAGCAGCCTTCCACAGGTTCAGCACAGGATGTGGCATCACAGCAGGATACTTGACACCACTCAAAAACTTGAGAGACTGGCAAAACACAGCTTCAAATGCCACTTCTCTACCAGTACATAACAGAGCCCATGAGAGAGACTGATTCAGGTCTCTGCTCTTGCAGCACAACCCGCAAGTTCCCAACACTGGCCACTGCATCCAGCCTTAACACTCTTGAGGTTTGGGAGTCCTTTCATTTTTAGCTCCTGATCTACAGCCAAAGACAAACATTTTTGTTCTGTGGAAGTCTGTCCTACACAGCACAAACCTCATATTTGTCAAGCTGAAAAAATTTAGATAGTGTACAAAATCAAAACCTCAAAAAGAAGAGACATTCACTTCAACTTTCTTCCCCACAAAGAGAGGACAGCTTTGTAAAGAACTATTCCAAAAGAGCTATCAGGCAGAGTTAGGTGGCACCTCAGAGGAGCTATCTTGTCTTTCAGATGAGTTATCTGGCCTTTTGCGTTGCTTTATGTCATAGTTTTAGTTAAATGGGAAGGATTTTTAGTGATGAATTTTTCATACCACCACATAATTCAAAGCATGGGACACCACACCCTGTCCAAACTGGATCAGGGAAGACAGTCCCCAGCATCTCAAGACCTGTTGGAAATGTGGGTCCCTGAAGCAGAGCATCCCAGGAACTCAGGGGACAAGAGACAAAAGGCAGGTGCATGCCGGAACTGTCCTCTTTGTACCTGGTTTGTGCTCACTAGAGCACCATGGGTTCTCAGAGCCTTTTCCCAGGGACCACTCTGCCTCAGCTGTGGGCATCTTCTGCCTCAACTGTTTTTGCATCAGACCAAGGATACCCTGGCCCCAGCTGAACTATCCCATGCAACCAGCCACCACTGCTAGCCCAGGTATTCTTCTCTCTGGAATCACTGCCACCAGCCCAGGGATTCCTCTCTCAGGAATCGCCCCACCAGCCTGGGTATTGCCTCTCTGGAATCGCTGCTGTCAGCTTGAGGAATCCCCTCTCAGGGTTTGCTATGCCAGAACCCACGCCATCACTTTGGCAGCATAGGACTTTTCTTCAGATGTCCTTCCAGGTTTTGTTTTAGCCTAGACGGGAGGAGGATAGCTAGCTAACATTTTCTGCTACTGTTATTTTTTTTGCTTCCTTCCATATTGAGCAAAATTGTTATTTTTCTTTCTTCATTCGGACTCTAATTTTTACCTTGTCTATATTGGCGAGAAAGGAAATTTTAAAAAATAATTAAAAAAAAGGAGGGTTCATCTCATTAAGAGGTCTCATCTCCCAAACATATTGTCATGAAACCATGACACTTCATAACACAGCAAGTATTAATGACCCTTTCACTGGCAGTTGTTCAACCTCTGTGATGCATTTCCAGATTCAAGTTTGTTTGGCATACCTAGGTAAACTCTTCAACTTGTATATTAGTAGAAGATGGCCTTTTCAGGTCCATAACAGAGAAAATCAGTAAAAAGAGCATCTAGCTGTCAAAGTCTCTTGCAGCAACCTCACTAAAAACTCACTCACCTCAGTGCACTTATCTTGCACATGCAAGACTAAGGAGAAAAGCACTTTTCTAACAGAAAGACTGTGCATATGCTTCACAGGCAGCCAAACTGTTCCCAACTTGATCTTTAGATAAGTCAAGGGATTCAGTATTTCAGAAAACTAAACCCATGAAACTCAAAAAGGTTACTTAAAATAGTCAAGGGCTACACACAAAGCTTGCATATGTTTTAAAGTACAAGATGAATGCAACTGCACAGTCTAAATCCAAACAGATTCCTCACGCTCAGCTGAAGTTGACCAGTCACACTCCATAGTTCACTACACTTTTGGTTGGATCTTTCAGAGTTGCCTAGGAAAAAGGAGCCTCAGAAAACGTTAACTGCACTCACTGACTCTTCTAGCAACAAGAAACTTCTTTCCCTAAAAACAAAGAGGTAGCAGGAACTGAGAGACAACCTGGAGACCAGGCATTCCTGCTGCTTGCTCTCTACCGATCTGCAGTTCTTTGCACTGCTAAACTCACTCACAGAATAAACCCACAAAGAGAACCCACATTCTGCAGTGCCGTCAAACAGCAAGAACTGACCAGATACAGGAAAGGTATCACAGCACAACCAGGTGATATGGTAGGCAGCAGCAGAGTGTCAGACTGATTGTCACTTTTCTATGCTGTATTAGTCAGTATCTAAGGGGAAAGCATGCTGTAAGAACACGTATCGGGGCATGCATGCCATAAAGGTAAGTTTGGAAGGGAACTCATGCTGCCCCGCCCCATCATGACCAAAGAACAACTGGAGTCATTCTCACACTTACCGTTGGTACATATTCCGATGGGAATTTATTTGTTGTATAAGAAATTAAGAGACAGGTTTTACCAACAGCACCATCACCCACGACTACACACTTGATCGTCTGCATAGCTGAAATCTACTAGAATATCAGCTCCAAAGAGAACCTAGAAGAAAAAAAAAATAGATACATATATTTAGATGTTTCCCATATTCATTAGGATAGCCATTATCAATGAGCTTTGACTGGAGCCCAAACTACTAACAACATGTCTGGGATTTGAAAACAAGACATTTCTAAATAAGTTTGTAGGTCCTTTCCCTCCATCACACACAACAGGAAGCTGCTCATGGTCTTGCATTAAAGAATTTTTGCCTAGTTACCTAGAGATGGGCAAAAATGGTCTTTAGGCTTTTCCAGACTGTTTTTAACGCATGGAAGCATCCAGCCTCAGATGCTCTCAAAGCTGGAAGTGCAAACTGTAGTCTTGAGAGCTGCTTAGGAATACACTTGCTTCCCAGAGAGCTACCTCTGGGGAGCAGCTCAGCAGTAAACACAGCAGCATGTGCTTTGAAACGAGTTTATGGATAAAAACAAACAAGTACAGATAGAAATACACATGATTAATTTCTCCTTCCCTCACGTTTTTTAAGGTCTAAGCACAGTTTTACAATCTTTTGTGAAGTTGCTACTTAACACACCCATTTATCCCCACTTTGAAGGGCTAACAGCAACCAGAGCTCAGCAGGGCATCCAGATCCCAATGGAATTAATCTCCAGACATCACAAAATCCTGATGTGCCCAGCTGCTCCAGAACTGTTGCAGCAGAGACTTTGGCACATGAGCTAAATCAACATGTGCCATCAATATCTCCTCCAGACATTAGCTGGCTACCTCCAGTGTCAACACAGTTGCCTTCCATTAATATCTTACTTTAATTAGAAAAATACCATGCTTCTGGCCATTTCTTCACACACAGGTGTGAAATCTCAACCCCAGCAAATTAATGACAAAGCTTCCACTGACTTTCAGCACTTCCATATTATCAGAAGTGTTTTTATTTACAGCAACAGAGACTTGCTGCAAAGTCTCTGTAAAGTCCTGACAGGAGCCAGGAGGTGTCTGAAGCAGCAAATCTACCCTCAGAGGAGTGGCAATGCTTTAGCCAAGCAAGGATGCTGCCACAGCTCTCAGGTTTAGGTAACCATATTAAAAAACTCCAATCAATCCCTCCTGAACTATGCATTTGGGCACTTCCTGGTCAATTCACTTCTTATGGTGATCTGCAAGAAGTACAATGCAATTCCTGTTTCTGAGGCTCTAGTCACAGCGAGCAACATCACAGAATGACAGAATGCTCTGAGATGAAAGGGACGCATATGATCCATCACATCCAACTTTTAAATGACTAGCTCATATAGCGATCAAACCTTGATGCTATGAGCACCATGCTCTAATCAATGGAGCTAATGATTTCATACTGCACATGATATTGTCATGCTTGCAAGGAAAGGAAATTGCTACAGAAATAAAACTAACATACCACCCCCAGATCTTCTTCACATGCTGCAGGGATGCTAAAAGACTTCAACAAAGTCACGTACCTTCAAAATAAACATCCCCAAAAGTTCCTAAGAACTGCACTTGTAGCGAAATACTAGTCACCACCATTTCCACAAGCCCCATACAACCACAAGCAGTTTTATGAAATGGCAGCAAAAACCCTTTCTCAGAGCAGATGATCAGCCAGCACCTGGTACATCAGGCATTCACACTGCCATCTTTATCGATGTATCTTCTTTCAGCAAGCACAGAGGTGATGAATGATTTCCATAAGCATCAGGCGTTGCTACTTAGTGCCCTATTTCAATATCAAAATAATAGAATCCGTTATTTATGCAGATCTCAGTTTCACAGTGGGCATTGAGCAGGACGTATACTGCATATGCATCAACAGGTCCTTCATTAATACAACAAAAAGCTCTGAAATCTGTCTCTGAAGCAAACACATATTTACTCAGACAAAGTAATCAATTCCACTTCAAAAGACATTTTCTGTGTTCAGGTCAGCTCAACTGTTTCTATCCAAGTAATATTAACTCAATATTTCCTCAATTGCTAAGTGCTCCCACAGTTCTGCCTTGCTACACTTGATGGCACTGACTGATCGCAGAGAAAGTTCCATTAGAAAATAAAAAAAGCAACCAAGAAAGGAGGCAATGGAACAAAGCAGCTCAGGCCACTATTAAGAAAGCCTTCAAGCTCAAATCAAAGGCAGAAAATGGCTGAGCCACTTGTTAAGTAGATTTTAAAAGGAAAACATATCAAAACTCAGGCCGAGCCAACCAACCCAAGCACTCCAGCTACCCCAGCCACAGTCACCACTATGCCTTACTGGTGTGCCAGGCTCAGGTGTGCAAGAAGACTCCAACAACTACCTTTGGTTTGCGCTTCACCCAAACCTTTCAGCCATGCCAGTGCTCAGCCCAGGCAAGCTTCTGCCTCCAGTAATTCCTGAGTTAGTAAATGAAGTACAAGACAAATCTCTATGCTGGGTTTTCCAGCCACTTCTCATGTTTTTCCAGTTTCCACTGGAATTTTTTACACTGTCCAGCCAGTCCTTGGAACCTCCTGCTTGCTCCAGGGCTGACACAAGAGGAGCAACATCCCCCTCAGGAAACAGCACTGTATGTCTGCCCACTCCTTTAGAGCTTACTTTCCACCCTGCCCTCCCCTGGGCAGACCACAACTCCTCCATCCTGTATTCCTTCCTTGTTGCTCTACGTCCCTCCTCTACCCTCTTTCCTAATTATTTGCATTTCCCTATTTACCTGTAATTTGCAGGTTACACATCTGCTTCAGACCACCTGCCCAGAATCCACAAAGCACACTTGAGGAAAAATCCTGGTTCTGAAGCACTCCCTGTGATCACTGCAGTGGTACCAAACCACAATTCTCTATAAATCAGAATTCTGCACTAGAAAAAGTCACATATGCCTTTGTAAAAAGAAAAAACGTGTGTTTAGTGTTACTCTTTAAAGCTTATTACTCTGGAGAGCACCAAGCAAGCAATAGAGTGAAGGCACAGTATCAGAAAGCACCTCAGATTACAATGTGCTGGAAGCCGGCACTTCCTCCTTGTCCTTGGACACAGCCAAGCTCTGGGAGAGAAGCTGCTGTTCTCTCAGAAAGGCTCAGGTCAGAGACTAGGGCTAAGACACAGAACTAGCTGCACACACATCTTGCACACAGCTCACATTATCCCTCCCACAGCTCCGAGTCTGGCAGTGAGCTATCAGCCTTATCCACAGTTACTCTGGCAGAAAACAACAGCACTGGAAATCCAGAGCATCTCCTACAACAGCACTACTCACACCCTCTGCACCTCCAACTCACTCCTGAAATGAAGCATTGGTGAGATGCACATCAACGACTCAAACACACACACCCCCTGCACTGGGTGTGGGTGAGGCAAAGGCTGTGAGCTCGAAGGCCACCCCACCTCTTCCTACCACGTGACCAACCTGATCCTTTCAGTGTTCTGGCAGTGGGAACAAAAGAGAGCACAAATAAACTGAAGCCACACTGTGGAACCTAAAGCAAAACCTGAATGGCACAACAAGGGTCCAGAAAAGCCCAGGCAGGGCGGCAGGGTTGTTTTATGTTGGAGTTTTGGGATTTTTTTCTTTCTGAAGGATGAAATTAACAACATTTACCATGAAAACCACTGAACCGGCCCACCGGAAGCACTCTATGAAACAAGCCAGTACCACTGCTTTCACCCAGTTGTTTAATTGGGCATCTCTCCCCACCCCTGCCCCAATTAGACACTTCAGAATTACATATTTAAAGGACTAAAACCAATTCAAGCACATCTTTGGGTAAAGGGATCCTCTCACCTTTTTTTTTCACTGGCTATACAAGTTTATCTTTCAACGCTGAAAAATGATGGCAGAAATTTTAAACAGATTTAGTCTTCAGCATAAGTCTCCAAAGACTTAGCAGTGGGGAAGTTGAATAAATTATTTTCCTTGGATTAGTAAATTTTCTAGATTAGCTGGATGAGCCACTTCATGTTTTGCACTTCTTAGAAGTCCACAGATCACAGCTGAAAATAAGCTCGTTTCTATGGAGCTTAGATGCACCTGGGACCTACTCTTCCACAGGCATAGCTTTAAAGATACATACATTATCGACTTGTGGTTTAAAAGTAATTTAATCCAATATGAGATTAAGCAGAGAATAACTCATCCCCAGAGTGCAATGCCAAGGGAGGTAGAAACACAGAGGTTATAGGTTATGTATGTTTTCCCCCTGAAGTCACCTAATAAAAGGAAGCCTGCATGTACAACACCCAGCAGAACTAGAGAGCACCCTAAGTAGTTTTAAGTATCTGAAGGAATTGAAACAGACTGGACAGTGCTGAAGTCCCAGTCTGAGAGCAATGAGTGCATTTTGAGCCATGTCATTGTGAGCCATATAGCCATGCCCAGAGAGAGGGGAGCTGATAAAGACTGGAAATCTAATGCAGGTCAATATGACTTAGTTCTGTTCAACGAGTTCTAAAAACTTCTTAAAAAAATAAACAAAAATTACAAAAAAAAAAAAAAAAAAAAATAAACAGAGCACTGAATTGATTTCTCAAACCTCTCTGTATAGTAACCAAAACCTTCAATGCATTAGTAAAGTACATGTTAACTAATGATACTTCTAGCATCTGTTGGATTTTAACATGCTCAGCACGTGATCACAAAAGCAGAATTTTGCAAAACTCAACAACGTCCTAGAGAACTGGGACCTGGCATCCTGAAAACTATGGATTACACACCATGTAAACTGTGTCAAATTCACAAGGCATTTTACAGAATTTTACCTTAAAACTCAGTTACACTTTTATGGTAGACAGCTGATACACATTTAGGATGAATCTCAAGAAGTGATAACAGAGATGCGAGTGTTGCAACAGGGAAATGAAGTCTCCAGCAGGACATTGTGGAGGTCAGTAATCATTCTTGGTGCAAACGAAATTCTGCAGTGCCTGTGCAAGCACCAAGACACTGACCAATCACAAAAGGCTGAAAAAATCCACAATACTTCTGGCAGGTTCCAGCTGACTAAGCACAAGTTTCAGGAAATACTGTCCCAAACACACCTGACTTCTCCTGTGCAAGCACGACACTCCCATTCTAAAGGTAGGCACGTGGAACAGGAGCACTTTGGTTTTGCAAACTGTAACTTAGGGTAGCTGCAATTCATTCCAGTACCTGTGTGCACTACTGACTGCAGAATTAAGTGAAATTTTGTGGAGTTTTGTACCCAATCAGTGTTTGCTACTACACCCAGAGATAAGAACCTGCATGATCTTCACTCCTGCTATACTTGCAATATGAAGTAGAAACCACAAGCCTTCAAGCTTGTTACAGTTTCTCTTACTCTTAAGCTGCTGAAGTCTGTTTTCAGGTTAAAATGCATACATTCTCCCAGCCAGAGGAAACTGCGCTGTCAGATCTGTCTGCACATCCTGTGCTCACTTCCTGCAGAGCCCCAGCAGCACCGCCACTTCCTCTTTCAGGCAGGACTGAAACTGCTGCCATTTCACCAACAGGACCAGCTCCCTGTGAGGCACCACCGACCAAGAACCTTTCACGGTGCTCTTCAGCATACATGACTAGCTCACAAGTTGAACCATAACCAGTCCATCACAGCTTCCAGATCCCGTTTGGGCACCTGCTCTACATTCCAAGAAAATAAACAGAGCCACTTCTGAAAACTAAGATTTCCCTTCCCCCTCCCAATGTGATTTTACAGTGAATAGTTTCTTCATCTAATCCAAAGCACTCAGGAGTCCACAGTGAAAGGAACAATAGCCACAGGATTTTACTCATTATTTGGACTTGATGATCTTGGACATCTCTTCCAACCCAGCTGATTCCAACTCTGGTAACCACTTTTGCCCTTCCATGGAACTTTCATTTCATGCCTTATAAAACCACACAGTACTAAATAAAGTCTTTCTTTGTACTTGATCATTTGTTTCCAGATTAATCCCACCCATTTCAAGGCACCCTTGCCCCACCATTTTAAGGTCCTTTGTGGGTTTCAAGAACAACAGGGAATCCCTGTTGGAGATAAAGGATGCGTCCAGGATGCTGGACCATCCCTTAGTCTGCCACTCAACAGAGCCTGTACATCCCAATACCTCTGTAGGTTTGAAGCTCCTGTTTCTGGACAAGTTAACTACGAATTACCAAGGAAACAGTAAGAGATCGCTTCTCAAAATGCAACTATCATGGGGCTATTATAAAGCTATCATAGAATATGCTGAGTTGGAAAGGACACCACTGTTTGAGACCAACTGATACTTTCTGTACTTAATGGAATTCTCTTTTTTTACTTCTGTAACATTTGGAGCTACTTTGCACATCTTTGTAAAGGCTCCTCACAACCACCTGGTACATACACACAAAAGACAGGAAGTGAAGATGCTTGGGCAGGGGAATTTTAACAGTCTGAGCCCAAACCACCAGCAGCATCATAACACACATAGCATGTTTTACAGCTTCAAAAGAAGGGGAAAACCATGTCATCCCATTTTAGTCCTAAATTCAAAACCAGAAAGCTGACCAGACAGATAGGGAGTGTGACTCAGCAGGTTCTGCTGCCACACCAGTTATACTCAGTGCAGCTGTGCCCACATCAGCTTTTCTCTGGGCATTGACCACCATCCTGCCTCACTGATCCAAACAACCACTTTCACCTGATCACCAACTCCACAGAAAGAAGCAAAAGCTGACAACAACCCCATAATCGCTCTGTCAAAAGCAGCCATCAACACTGGAAAAATCTGCCCCAGATTAAGCGTTGGGAAGTGTGTGTGCTTACACTAAGTCCTTTTCTGTCAAAGGCATTTTAATCTTACATTATTACTCTTCACTTTTCATACTCTACAAGAAGCTGTTTTCCTCAACCATGTAACAAAATCCTGTTCAGTATTCTACTACCACTTTAAAAGCCCTGCCTTCATTAGCTTAGTTGCATACTGATAATATTTAAAACTACAAGTTGCAGTTACACTCCTATTTGGACACAGAACCAAAACAAGGTCCACATGCCCCTGATGGTTTTCTCTGCATTACCATGGCCAACTACATTTAGCAGTGGTAGAACAGACACTGGCAGAAACTCCCCTGTTTTGAGGCACGTTTTTGCACCATGGGAAGTACTCTTCCTGAAAATCACTGCAGTAGATCCTGCTCGCTCCCATTATGCTAAGGGAACGGGAGAGCTGCAGGTGCTCTATGCACACAGCCAGAGGGTGCCCAGAGGACGTGCTGTGTTGAGAGGGGATAGCTCAAGCTGGATATCAAAATGCTGTCCCGAGGATTAAAGAAATAAAGCTTTGTCAAAAAGCACTGCAAAAGCAACATCTCCCAGGTACTGAGCTGTCCTGGAGTTTTTCTTGAAACTAACAAAGTAGCCAGAAGGCTCACTAACAGCAGGCCTGCAGCTGGGTAATTGCCCGGCGCTCACCTAAACAGCAGAAGGAAACAGAGCAGTTGGAACCAACCCCTTCACCAGCCCAAAACAAGCCATTGCAGCACCCTGCTCAGGGCCAAGGCTGCAGGACCAAGAGCCTGCTGTGCAACCAGAAGCTCCTCAGCAATCAGCAAATGCACAAAATGCTCAGAAGTAACAGCTTCCACTCCATGACGTGGAAGAAGAGGGTCCTTCTGAAAGGAGCCAAGCCTTTAGCTCAGTAATACTTCACATACAAAAGTACCACTGAACTAAAGATAACTGCTCAAACACACAGCTGGTGTCAGATCCAGGCCCCACACAAGCTCCTCTGCCTTTAGCTGTTTCTCAGCTGCAGCTGCCTGATGCACACAGTCACCCAGCTCATGGAGTGGCAGAGGCCTTCCTGAGTTGCGTCCAAAACTGGAGGAGCATTTTCGTTATTATTTCCCTCAAACAGAACACTCATCATTGCGCAGAAACACAGCACAGCATCCTTCAACTTGAGAAGAGCTGCGCAATTCAAATCAGCTTGTTACAAAGCAAGACAATTCTAGCAGCCTCAGCTGTTGTTGGGAGTCTGGCACTGCACACAACAGCAATCCTCTGTGGCTATCCCAGGGGCCTCCACCACAGCTTGTTTGCTCTAACACTGCCTTAGCTTGGTGAAAACCTTCACCTGCCAGAGTTTGTTCTATGCTGCAAAACACACTGATCCCACACAATCTGAGCACAGGCATGGACAACATCACAGGCATGAGCTGATACCTGCACACCCCCTCCAGACAAGGGTCCCAAGGAAGCCCCTTGTGTTACTTAGAAACATTTTTGGAGTTTTTTTCATTTTTCGTAAGACAAGAGAGCAGTGCATAGACCAACTCTTCTGGTAGGAAATACACCATAACATTCTAAAGTAATGGGGTGAATTAGCAGCACTAAAGCTTAAAATAGAACAACAGCTTTTAAAATCTTTTGCAACACAAACTCTTTTGTTTTCTCTTTATAAAATGTCACTCATTCAGAGAAAAGTCAACACAACTCAAGGAAAGGACAGCTGCTCTACTGAAAACAAGCCAATCAGTATTTTGAAGCTCTACAACTCTTTAGGACAGCCATTCAAACTCCAATGGAAGATTACAAATATCAATTACACAACACCACGAACTCTGCTTCTTGCACTCACTGTGTTCAGTTTTCTGCACATCCAGTGTCAGGTAAACCAACCACCCAAAAACAACCTAAAGGATCCCCCCCCAGAAGCTGGGAATACCCTGCCTAGTCACTTACCTGAGGCATTGACATGCACACCAGGGCCTGCAGCCGACCAGGACTTTGCGGTGGCCAGACATCCTCAGGGAGGGAAAACTTTGTGCCAGGCTTTAGCCCTTGGAAAAACTGGTGAAAGGGCTTTCTCCACCTACCATTTCTAGTGGCAAACCTTCCTGATGGATACCCTTAGCTTGTATACTGTAAAACCATGCAAGTTTATCATAAGTGTAGAGCTTGGAGGCAGCCACCTAATTAAATGGTGACAGGCTGCAGGAGTGTAAAAATACTTTAAATTTCTTTAAAAACTCTACCTAAAAGCTTATCCAGTCAATAAGTTGTTTTATTTGTCATATATTAAATACTAAAAATAGAGTATTTTCACCTACAAGAGGTTCTTGCTACCTGGAGTACCAGAAACCAATTTAATTTGATGGCACCTTCATCTTCTTTGAAAGTGTCATTCTTTCCCCAGGAACAGAGCCTCAAGGATGAGGATAGCTACACTCCCGTACAATTTCTCCTGAGTGCCTTCTGCTGTAGAAGCTCATATCATTGACATTCATATGACAGAGCCAAAGGACAGCAAAAAAGTTCAGCTGACCACAAAAGGCAGACAGAGGAATGAGAGGGATAAAACACACAAGCCCATAGAGAACTTTTAAAAGCTGTCAGCAATCACAGGAGCATCAAGCAGATTACACACACCTCAACTGCACTGCTGTATGTTCATTTATTGTCCAAGTCCTCCAGAGCCAGCAGCAAAGCTAGAGCCCAGCTACACCAATCCATTGTGGTAACCCTGAAGTATGCAGGGTAACAAGAGAGCTGCTGAAAAGCTTTTATTAAAAAGTCCAGCTGTCTATGCTTGTAAGATTTGGGAATTTATTTTAGTTCTACAGCTGCATTTTAACCAAAAGGAACCTTTACAGCAGGAGCAGTAGTCAGCTTCATGCCGCACTTCACACCAGCCTCACACACGCTTTACAGGAAGGCAAGAAAAGCTCACTGCGCACTCATTAGGGAAATCCCTGGGAGTTTCATGGGGGCTCCATTTCTGTTTACTGTTGTTCTTTTAGTAGAAGATCCACAGATTCCACTTTAGGTACTTGACACTCTAGAGCTTCCAGAGCTTTTCTATTAAACAGTGAAAACATCACAAGCGCCCCAGATATCAATTTCAGGCAACCAACCAACCCCAAAGCATGGCACATACTGAATTCAGAACATCAGCTGCAGGTCATGAATAACCAAGTTCAAAGTAAGCAAATCCAGCGATTAAAATTTCTGCCTAGGATATGTTACCAAACTGCAAACATGCTTTATTTTGCACCACAGTAGTTTTTTTTATTCCTTGCCAAGACATAAAAATCCTTTTCCTCGTTGTTACTGAAGCACACAAGTGAACAGTTTAAATACAAAATCATTTCTACAGTCAGGAATACACTGATGCAAGCCTTACACGTGTGTCTAAAACCTGTCTCAAACACACAGTTGCCTATACTGTCTTTGAAAGAACCCTACACTAATGAAGTGTTTACTAAGCTGAACAGCTTCCCAACATACAGCCAGCTAAATATAAAGGCTTTGCATGTAAAGCTGATTTTGCAAAAGACCTTTTTGATAACTGAAAAAGTGAAGCTGTAAGTGCCTTACTGAGCTATCCCAATGAGCAATATCAGGAGCTTGATCCAGGTTTTAAATGCCCTTCCAAAAAAAAAAAAAAAAAGGAAATCAGGACTTTTGGGGTATGGCAACTTAACACTTTGAACACAGCCAGCCAAGCACCTCCTTCCCTGGGAGAGAAGCACAGCTGGCCAGATCAAGCCACTTCTGACTACCCAGTTGCCATCTAACATTGCCCTCCTCGGCAGGTCTTCTCTGTCAAGTCGGGAGGAAAGCTGTTACAGCTCCCCTGGCCACAACACCCACATAAACAGGGCACCAGGAATCCTGACCATTCTGCAGTTCTTTGTTAAGCACAGGTTTCCAATGCTGGTTGTTATATTCACAGCTACCTCGCCATACAAGTGTCTCCCACCGCTGTCACCAGCTGCAAGTTTTGTCTGCTCACAGGTAAAAACACAACTGAAGTCCAGATCACTAAAACACACCTTTAAAACAGAAATAGATGACATGCTGCTGCAGTATATACATATTTATGAGATTTCGGAGGAGAAGGGGAAACACATGTCAATACCAACCCTCCAAGCAGCGCTGGCTCCTGCCCCGGCTGCAGCGGGTGGTTTTACCGGCGCTGTACCGAGAGCTCTGTGATGGCTCTGGATAACCCACAGTCTCATATGTCGTCAGGCAAATGCCCAGAAGGGCCTCCCGACTCTTCGACTATGAGCTGCCTGTGCAGCGCACAGAGCTGGCGGAGCCCAGCTGCCCGCCGCGCCCCGCAGCGGCTCAGGGCTCCTGTGGCACAGCCCGGCCCGCAGTCCCTCACGGCTTCTCCCACAGGCCCGGGCGCAGCCGGGCTACACCGAGCACGGGGGCCCCCGCGGCCGGGGCCGGGCCAGGGGAGCGCGGCGGGCCCGCCACGGCCGCGGCGGCGCCTCCTGCACCGCCCCGAAGGCCCGGCCCGCCCGCCGCCGGGAAGGGGGGGGGGGGGGGGGGGGGGGGGGGAGGGCAGGCGGCGG
>JAWWEU010000055.1:27046-65490 GCA_035583155.1 Acropternis orthonyx | reverse complement strand
TGCCTGCACACCGCCCCCTGCCTGCACACCGCCCCCTGCCTGCACCGCTCCGGCCGGCACCGCCCCCTGCCGGCACCGCCCCCTGCCGGCACCGCCCCTGCCTGCACCGCCCCCTGCGGGCCCCGCCCCCTTTTCTCTTTTCTCCCTGGAGTTGAAGCTGAAATAAAAAGAGCCAAAGAGCCACCAAAGTTCCTCCTGCTGGGAGATGACCCTCCAGAACAGCACTTACAGAGGGTTAAATCCCCCTAAACCATCCTCATCCTTCAGGAACAAGAGCCCAGAAAGAAAATCTCCAGGCATGGCCACTTTCAGAAGCAGGAGCCAAAATCTTGTCCGAGACAATAAAATCCAAAGTAATTCAATTTTTAAAAGCCATGAAGAGCTGCAGGTCCCAGTGCCAGCAGCCCCAGGTCACCAAACATGGGCTCTGGGGAGCAGCTGAAATGGGTCAGACCCTCAGACCATCTTTGTGCTGGGCCTTCTAAACGAGCCCTGGTTCATCTACATGGCCAAAGACAGCAAAACCCACTCTGCCCAATGTAATGGTGTCAGACACATATCTGTGCCTTCTTCTGCAAATATTGGCCATCCTTGGAGATTTCAGAGTAAGTCATTGCCTTCTGAACATGCTCACTGCTGCCCTGAGCACTCATCAAAGAGCAAAGGAAGAAGAATATTTTCAAAAAGAATTTTCATGATGAAATCGTGAATGGATGCCAGTGTCCCACTGACTCCTCTCAGCTGATTTTGGATTAAATTCCTGTCCCGTCAAGCACAAAGGCAACATCTGAGAGTAGAGGCTGAGCCAAGCACACAAGATCATGAACCCAGAGGAACTTGTGGAGTCTCTCACAGTGCACCATCTTCTCGGTTCCCCAGAACTCATCCTTGCTGCGAGCACCACAGAGCACTCCAGCTCATCCTGCTGCCATCAGCTCTATCTTTGTCCGTGCTCCAGAGGATGGATTGTTCAGCTCTACAGCACCTTCTGACAATACCTCAGCTCTTTGGATTTAGATACAAAACTAAGCAGAGATGGCAACACTGGGTGGGCTTTTTTGGGGGGTAATGGTTCCCCCTTGGTTTCCTGCAGCAACCCCTTCTTGCACTGCTGCAGAACCCTCATCCCCACTTCCTGCACTGCTGAGAGCCCCAAGCACAAGCCCATGACCTCCCTGTCCTGTGTCTTGAGACCTCCTTTCTGTTTTCATACAAATCCACAGCCATAGTGGTTTTGCCTTTTAGGGGCAAATCCAAAAGAAAGACTTGCCAGTGCCCAGAGGAACTGCAGAACACCAGCACTTTGTGACGTATGGAGAGCTGGGGGTGTCTGCTAGAGGTGTAGAAGAGCACAAGTGAAACCCCAGCAAAGGCTATGGAGGTCCACAACCACCTCAACCCCCCTGTGCATGTCATGGTACAGATATTAATGATGGAAACATATAAAACTGGGGCAGGAAGCCCCACTTCCCAGAGGAGCATAAACACACATCTGGTGTTACTGTAATTAGCACCAGAGCAAGCCCATGCAGTAATTAACTTTCTCCCTTCCAAGTTAAGATTTAATAACATGCAGTAAAATCGAACCCAGGGCAATGAAACAAGCAGGGAAAAAACCCCATCAAATTAGACACTTGTGACTTGATGAGGAATTAACTATACCTTGGAATAATAATAATAATAGAAAAATTGCTGTTAATCTGGCCTTGTGCTTCAAGTGAGGAAGGACACTGGGAAAAATGTCCTGCATTGACTTTGAGGAGCAGGTTTCTGCCAACCAGAGGCTCAGCCATGCTGGGATATGGATAAGCTACTGCACCAGGCAGAGCTAGGAGAAGAAAATCTGTGACAAAAAAAAAATCCTGGGCTGCCATGGAGCTGCCTCAAACCTCCCATTTCTATGTGATCCCACAGGGAACAGCTCTTCCCATAGAGAGTTATCACTGTCAGCAGCCTCAAGCATCTTCCAAGGTGTGGGGACAAGGACACTAGAGGCTGGAGGAGAGTCTGTGCTCTGCAAAGGGGGAATAAACTGCAGTCATAGCAAAACACAGTGACAGTGTCGGTTCCCAAGGGTCTCCCAGGGATGCAAAAAGTAGATGCCCTCGTGGCTGGGCTCCACCAAGAAGCACAGCCTCCACTCATAGTGGGCCCAGATCCCAGGGTCAAAATTCAGCTCCCACAGGTGGTCCCTAATCCTCCCACATTGCCAACAGAGGAGGTGACCAAAGCTACTGCACACATGGAATGCCTGGAGCAGCACATAAAGTCACCCAGTCATGTCAGGGAAGTGAGTAAGTCATGGGGAGATCCAACCAGACCCGATGTTACATGCCAGGATCCAACCTGGATATCGCCGTCTCTATCAATTAATTACAACTTTGGCTCCTCACAGAGGAGCAGGCAAGCTCCTGGAGGAGGTCTGTGGAGCTGGGCAAATGGAGGACATCTCCTCAGGAGCTCTGATCTTTACTTCTCCCCAGTTCTTTGTGAAAAAAGAGGCTGGAGATGTCCTGTCAGCTCCATGTGCCACCAAGTCTTCCTGATAAAGTCAAAGGGATACCTGCCACACAGGAAGAACACAGGGCCTGTCTCAAAGGTACATTTGAGATCAAGATTGATTTATTTTACTTTCCCCACCGCTCTAACACAGAGACATCCAGTGCCCTGTCTCTCTCTGTCAGCTCATGCACTCAAATCCATAGGGATTGCATGAAGACTGTGAAACACCCATCAATTGAAGAGCACCTGACGCCTGCATGGCACTTTTGAGGACACTCTTCCCAGAGAAGAGAGCTCCAGGCCACCCCATGTTCCCAGCTCAGGGGTTCAGACCAGCTGGGACAGAGACCAGGAGATTCCTGTCACAACAGACCCTTTGTACAGGGTTTTGACCACTCTTTCCGGACCACAGAGGTCCCTAAACATGTGCATTTTAACAAGAGGCAAAATCCAGCCCTGAAATCATTACCTGCCACAAGTACTCACAGTGAGATACACCAGGGCCAGGCAGATAGGACATGTTATTTTATAGCGTTATCACATCTGCCCCAAGTATTTCTGCTTTTTACCCCAAGCCCTCCGGAACTCACACCAGCTGGTATCACCTGCCTCTCACTACAGCTTGGCATAGGTCAACAAACTAAATTACTCAATTACTAGAAAATCCAGTATGACTGAACACATAATTAGTATCCTTAAAGCACAGAGCAATCAGCATTTTTGTTTCTTGGTCTCTTTCCTTGCCCTGCCTTTGGTGGTACGCAGGCCCTGTGTCCCCTCACACAGGGACTCTGCTCAGGGGGTCATGTGTGGTCACTCATGTGACTTGGTCAGGCCCTGGAAACTGGGCTCTGTGCATGGGGGCAGTGCTGCTTGCTGGGTCAGCAGCTTCTCCAAGATGGTTATTTCTGCATCTCGTCTCTCAATGTCCTCAAACGGAGTCCAGGACATGTCATGCTGGAGCTTATAGGCACCGAGAAATTCATGGGGAGTGGTTCCCCATTCCTGGTGGAGAAAGGAGAGAATCCATCAGTGCTCAGTTTCCTTTGCAGCTGGGCTACCACCTCTGAAGCAGTCACAGCTACGCGACCATCCCATTTCTTAACCTAAAAATAGGCTCAGCTACCCTGAGTCCAAGATCAGATCGAGCCCCAGCACTGCTGATGCAGGGAGGCTTGGGGACACAAGATCTCTCTGATCTGCCCAGAGATTTGTCCTGATGCCTTCACCCTGCATGTAAGCAAATGGGTGGCCTGGAAGGAGAAGACCTCCAAGACTACCCCCCAAGCTGCAGGAAAATTCAGTCCCTGGACTGAAGCACCTGGAGAGTGCAGCCATGTCAGGCAGCCATGCTGGTCAGGAAAGACTCAGAGCACGTTGGCAATTCTTTACTTCCAGAAGAAGAACTGCAGGGACTGAAAGGCAGAATCCAGGTCCATGCACCAAAGGGCTTCTTGCCATCCTCCCCCAACAGCCAGAGAACTCCAAAAGATGGCTCTGGCCCCAGCAGACTAACCCAGACCAACAGCCAACTGAGCAGCAGCCAACAAATGCCCCCATCAAGCTGGTGCTTTTGTCTGAGCTCCACATGTTCTCAAACATGCTTTTTTTTTTGACACTTCCCTGCTTTCTCAGGGGCTGTAACCACCCACCTTAGGAGACAGGATGGAAAAGTACCGCTGTCCACTCTCCCTCCTGTACATGTAGTAAATGTTTCCTGGCTTCTTCACAAGGTTGCAGGCCACGTGGTTCAGATCAGCATCTCTGTTAGCTTCATCCAAAACCTAGAAAACATAAACTTACTATTTCTACATTTGAAATAAAATGTGCTATTGCCAGAGCCCAAGACATATCGCTTGACACACGGCTCACAAGGCCTTGATCTGCCTGGCACATGTCTCATTTCACTTGCCCCAGGCAGGAGACGCTTTCCAAAGAGATAAAGTTTTCTCCAAGTCTTCCCTGTCAGTTGGTCCTCAGAGTACCCCTCCATGGAGGTGGAGATGCCTCCAAGAATCAAGGATCTCTGCACCTCACCCCAGGTTCACCTCTGTTCCTGACCCCACTGTGTGCTGGGCTCATTCCTCATCTCTGCACACAGCTGCTGGACCTTGGGGGCTTCCTGCTTCAATCCCCAAGGAAAGGGGCAGGGAACAAAGGGGTATTCATCTCCCTAGCTCCACCAGCTGACTGCTCCACGGCTCCAGCTCCACCAGTTAATGATTACATGATGTGAGTGCCTCAATGGCTGCAGGCCAGTTGCAGTGACTGGCAGATCCTTTCCCATTCTGACTCCAGATTTCACCCCTAAGGGTGAAGGGTGTATTGATGAGCACAGCTGAGCCCTGCTGGGTGCTGCCAGGACCACTTGCTCCAGCAAATGAGCTGGGACAAATGGGAAAGTCAAGCTCATCTCTCTTAGGGGTCTCAGATCCAACAAGGGCCACACTGTCACCCCACCAGGTCCTCCTGGGAGCATAGCACATGCAGAAGTCACCTGTCCTCAAGCCAGTCATCTCTCTGTCCTCCCTGACACCTAAGCTGCTTAGAACCACGCCCCTTGCTCTTCTACTTTATCTGAAGTCCTTCCAGATGTGTCCAGGACTCAGGGAAAGCACCCAAAACCAACCCTCCCCCATCCCCATTCAGACCAGACAATAAACACTCATTTTCCCACTGAATCTTCTCTGCTTGGCTTCTGGCCCTGACTCACACCCAGGCCCACAGCTCTCCCCAAACGCCCAGCAGTGAGGGCAGGTGCTCATCTCCCCAGGCAAGACAGTGAGCCTTCTGCCCATCCTTCCTCACCTTCCGCGCCTGCTCCTGCAGGTACCGGATCTGCTCCGCGATGACGGTCAGTTTGCTGCAGGCATTCGCCCGGACAAAGTCATCAGCCTGGGACAGAAAGCAAGGGCTACTCAGGACAGGAGAAGCCACAGCTCCCCAGTCCGTGCTGGGCTGACCACACCCACGCTCAAGGTGTCAGCAGGGCTGGGGTGCAGAAGCTGTCACAGCACCCCTGGGCAGCGGAGTGACAGCCATGGAGCAGGAATCAGGCACTGAGAGCTGTCTGGACAGGCGGGGGGGCAGTGGGAAGGAACTGCAGGGCACACTGGTAGGCAATGGGTTGGACTGGGAGGTAGTGGGATCACAGGAAAGAGGCAGTGGCATTTACAGGGATGCATTTAGACGGAGTTAGGCAGTATGATGTACTAGGAGGCACTGGAGGGAAAGTAGAACATTCCGGGTAGCACTGGGGTGTGCTGGGAGGCGCTGGGAGGGGCAGTAGGGCACATCAGGAAAAACAGCAGTGGACTAAGAGGCACCGGGGTGGATTAGGAGTCACTGAAGTGGGGATAAGACATACCAGGGGTGCTGGGATGGACTGGGAGAGTGGTGGCTGGAGGCACCTGGACACACTGGGGTGAACTAGTCAGTGGGCCATACTGAGAGGCAACAGGGCATACTGGGATGGGACTTCAGTGTGATGCTGTGAGTTACTGTGGGGCGGTAAGACACAGTGCGAAGCACTGAGGTGTAGTGGGAGGTACTGCAGATACCAGCACCGTGGGAACTCGGGAAGGTACTGGGGGGCACGGGGACATACAGGACGGGGGGAGTGGGCGACGGTGGCAGGCACCACGGGACACAGCGCGAGGGCAGCGGGACGTGCTGGGAGGCACCAAGGCCGCCGCCGGCTCAGAAGGGTCCGGAGGCAGCGGGACACCGGGCCCAGCCACACCCCCGCCGCTGGGGCCCGGCCCTCACCTGCTGCACCTGCCGGGCCAGGGCCACCAGGTCGCCGGGGTCCCCGACGCGGGCGGCTCGGCCAGCGCTGCCCTCGACGAGGGCCAGCCCGGGGCCGGGGCCCCCCAGTCCGGGCTCCGCGCCGCCCTCCGCCATCACCCACAGCGCCGGCCACTTCCGCTGCGGTGTCATCACGCGCGGCGAGGGGCGGGGCCACGGCTGGGCGCTGCGGCCGCTGATTGGCCGGCGGGCAGGGCGGGCGGGGGCGGGGTTTGTGCCGTGCCCGGGCCGGGCCGGGCCGGGACAGGGCGGGACGGGCCGAGCCGGGACATGGCGCTGCTGCCGCTGCTGCCGCTGTTGCCGCTGCTGGCGCTCCCGGCGCTGCCGGCCTGGGCCGCCACGGCGCCGGAGCCGCTGCCGGCCGCCGTGCCGACCCTGGCACCGGGCGACCCGCCGCTGCCGGCCCAGCCGCCGGACGCGCTGTTCGCCGCCGGGGCCGAGGCGTACGCGCGGGGCGACTGGCCCGCCGTGGTGCTGCAGATGGAGCGGGCGCTGCGGGCGCGGGCCGCCCTGCGCTCCCGGCTGGCGCGGTGCCGGCTGCGCTGCGCCAACGCCACGGCGGGGCCGGCGGAGGGCACCGAGCCCCAGCCCGACCCGGTGCTCCGAGACCTGCAGCTATTCCGGGGGCTGCTGCACCGCGCCGCCTGCCTGCGGGACTGCGGGCCCGCCGCGCCGTCCCGGTACCGCCTGGGCGAGGAGCTGGACCGCGAGTTCGGCCGGCGCAGCCCCTACAACTACCTCCAGGTCGCCTATTTCAAGGTGCGGGACCAGCAGCGACCTCGGGGAGGGAGGGAAGGGGGAGTCCCGGTGCGGCGGGGTCCGGGACGGGCGGAATGCACGGAGGGTGCCGGAGCCAGGCGGGGCGACGGCCGGATGGGACCAAAAGAACCGGCCGCGGGCGATCCCGGTCCTGGTACGCCGGGGAAGTTCGGCGCCCGTCCCGGCGGGATGGCATCCCCGGCCGGCAGCCTCCGGCCCTGCCCCCCTCAGTGCCACGTCGGAGCTCGCCGGAGCCGCCCCCGTCACCGCCCTCCGCCCCGGCCGCCGGGATGCCCCGGGGCCGGGGGTCCCCTCGGCCCCGCGCGGGGTCCGCGCTGTCTCACCCCCGTCCCACGCAGATGAACCGGCCGGCGCAGGCGGCGGCGGCGGCTCACACCTTCTTCGTGGCCAACCCCGGGCACCAGGAGATGAGGCAGAACCTGGAGTACTACCAGGCCATGGTGGGGGTCCGCGAGGATGACTTCACCGACCTGGAGGCCAAACCCCACCTGGTGAGACCCCCCCTTCCCCTTCCAAAGCCCCTCTTCGCTTGTCTGTTAACAGGACAAGTCACACCATGGCTGTTGGCTCAGAGAGCTTGTGAGCTGCCACTGTGGTGCTGCGAGATCCCTCCCATGGGGACTCGGTACCCCAGATTATCCATCATGGGGAGTGGGCTGTTTGAACCCCTCTGTCACTTCTCAAACCTCTGCAGAGCGAGTTTCGGCTGGGTGTCCGGTTTTACACGGAGGACCAGCCGGCCGCCGCCATCCTGCACCTGGAGAAGGCACTGGAGGAGTATTTCGTGGCAGAGGCTGAGTGCCGTGCGCTCTGTGAGGGACCCTATGACTATGAAGGCTACAACTACCTGGAGTATAATGCAGACCTTTTCCAGGCCATCACAGGTGAGAGCTCTGCCTGCTCTGTCCTGTCGCAAGAGTTGGAAACAGTCCTTGGTGGGTTTGTTCCCAAAGCTCTGGGGGATGGTGGGTCCATGAAGAGGGCAAGACCCCATGCTAGGTTTCACTGGGAGGAGTGTGACCAGTGTGTGGCAGGAGATGTTTTCCTGCACTCAGCATCAGGGGTGATACCCAGGAATCCTCCAGATTCTAGATGAATATGTAAAAACAGGAGAGGGAGCAGCAGAGGGTCAGCAGGAGGCGAGGATGGGAGGCTGAGGATGGCCACACTGTCCCCAGAGAGCAGCACAGCCCCACTACTCATCACTTAGAGGTGGATAGTCACTTAGTGGGTTTCTACCACCAAAAGCTGGCAACAGCCCCAGGGTGAGCAGGAGGTTGGAGGCCCCTCAGGGTCCTGCCGACCAACCTGTGGGTGACCATGAGCAGTGACATTGCGTTTTTCTTCACCAGATCACTCCATGCAAGTGCTAAGCTGCAAGCAGGGCTGTGTCACAGAGCTGGCCTCACAGCCTGGCCGGGAGAAGGCTCTGGAGGATTTCCTGCCCTCACACTTCAACTACCTGCAGTTTGCCTACTACAACAGTAAGCAGCTCCTCACCCCATCTTCCATGGACTGTCAGTGCTGGGCACCCAGCTCTGCACAGGCTGAAATCATGGATCCACAATGTAGTTGGGCTGGGAAGGGACCTTCAAAGATCATCTCGTCAGTCCAACCCAAGATGCAGGGACATATTGCGTTGGTCACTCCAAGGTCTCTCACTGCGCCATCCAACCTGGCTTTGAACACTTCCAGGGATGGGGCAGTCACAGCTTCTCTCTGCAGCCTATGCCAGGGCCTCACCAGCCTCATCACAGAAAACTTCCTCCTCCTTATGGCCAACCTAACCCTGCCCTCCTTCAGTCTGAGTCTGTTGCTCCTTGTCCTGTCACTAAAAGCCTTGGTAAAATGTTGTCATCATCTCTCTTGTAGCCCCTTTAGATATGGGAAGGCCATAAGATCTCCCAGAAGCCTTGGTATCTCTGGGTTCAACAACCCAGATTTTCTCAGCCTTTCTTCCTAGACATGCTACAGCCCTCTGACCATTTTTGTGGTCTCTTCTGGACCCACTCTAAGGGGTCCACATCCTTCCTGTGCTGGGGACCCCAGAGTGGGAGGCAGCACTGCAGGGGGGATCTCATCAGAGAAGAGCAGAGGGGCAGAATCCCCATCTCACCTGCTGCCCATGATGCTGGGGATCAGCCCCGGACATGAGGGGTTTCTGGGCTACCAGCAGACATGGCCAGATCCTGTCCAATTTTTCATCCACTATTACCTCCAAGTCCTTCTCCACAGGCTACTCTAATCCCATCCATCCCCCCATCTTCACTGATACTGGTGGAGAACCTTCCACTAGACCTTGTTTTACTTTGTGAGGTTCACATAGGCATGCTCCTTCCGCCTGAAATGTTCTGCAGAAGATCCAGATCTCTCTGCACCTGGCTGCAGTCACCCTCCGCATTGCTTTATTCCTGGGCAGTTTTGCTTTCCAAGCATTTGTTTTCCTTCTGCCTGCTGTTTGCTTCTTGCTTCAAACCACAGTGGCGTGCTCCCCATGCAGAAGAGTTATAACCCAGGCAAATGCATCAGATTCTATTTTCATTTTTTATTCACCTCCTTAAACTCTTTCTGTGCAAATTTCTCCAAAGGGAGGGGAAAAAAATATGACATCCAAGAAGGTGGAAATCCCTGAGAAGAGACAACTGAGAGGGGACTCCATCAATGTCTGTCAGTATCTGCAGGGTGGGTGTCAGAGGATGGAGCCAGGCTCTGCTCAGTGGTGCTGAGCAATAGGACAAGAGGCAAAGGGCAGAAACTGATGCACAGGAGGTTTCACCTGGCTGTGAGGAAGAACTTCACTGTGCAGGTGACCACGCACTGGAACAGATTGCCCACAGAGAGTGTGGGGTCTCCCTCACTGGAGATACTCCAGAACCATCTGGATGCAGTCCTGTGCCATGATGACCCTGCTTAAGCAGGGAGGTTGGACCAGATGACCCACGGTGGTCCCTTCCAACCTTACCCAGTTTGTGATTGTGTGATTCTGTGAAAGGCTGCACAAAAGTGAGGCAGGGTGCTTCAGTGACTGGAAATTGCAGATTAGCCAGGAAATGGTTGGGGCTCGCTGCCTGAAAATGGGCCTCATTTCCAAGCAAGAAAAGTATGCAGGCTGTGACCTTGGTTTCTGGTGCAATGGTTTCTGGAGACAAGAGAGCACCTTGGATTCTGAATTTTGCCTTTGTGGCAGCAGTTACCCTTGCTCCAGGGGATCTGCCCTACTTGTGAGACCCTTTGCAAAACAACGAGGACTTTGTCTCCCATTGCTCCTCCATATCAATGTTTTCTCTGCCTCCAGTGCCCTTGGACATGATGTTAAACAGCCCCATTTCTTTTTGCAGATGGGAATTATGAAAAAGCCATTGAATGCGCCAAAACCTATTTGCTCTTCTTCCCACATGATGAGGTGATGAACCAGAATTTGGCCTATTACACTGCAGTTCTGGGGGAAAACCTGGCTAGACTCATCCAATCCCGAGAGGTGAGAAATCAGCTGGGATGAGCTGTTGCAGAGGCATCTTCTCTCCTCCTTGGGGATTTTTGCAGAAGTTTTGGGGTCTTCTCTCGTCTAGCCACCCAAGGTGGACAGGAATGGATGGACTTAGGGTCCAACAAGCTGGAAAATAGCTGAGCGACTGAAAAACATCACTGGCAAAATATCTTTGGCCAAGTGAAGCTGAACGACTGGCACACGTGGACCCACTCCTCAGTGAGAGGGCTGGAAGAGGCAAGTGGATAGACTTTTTAGGAGGATCTGAGTGCACCTCTGCTGCACACTTCTACAAGTGAAGTGAAATTGCTTAAAAAGGAGGGGATTTGACTACAAAAAATAGCTGGATCTGGATAATGAGGTCCTGCCTGGGATGTGGTAGGCAAGAATGGGGGCCTCTGCTCCACCCCAGCTGGAGTAGGGAAGGGGATCTGCTACTAAAGAGGGAATATGTGTGTGCCTTTGCTCAACTGTCCTCTCCTGAGGGCTCATCCATACAAGACAGGGAAATTCAGGCAGGATGGGGAAAGCCACTTCCTTCCCAGCTGCCAGAGGGACCAGGAAACAAGGGCTATAGGTCTGGAGCAAGGACCGCAAGAATTGTGTAAACCTGAACCTTCCTGCTCATACTCGGGGTCCTTCAGAGCCCTCGTGCTATAACTCACCCCTTACCTCTGCCCCCTTGCCACAGGAGATCCAGGTGTACCGCCAGCGGAGCCTGATGGAGAAGGAGCTGCTCTTTTTCAGCTATGATGTCTTTGGCATCCCTTTTGTGGACCCGGTGAGTGGTGCGAGACTAGGGGGACATAGTGGCCTGATGGAATGTGGATTGAGGGGTCTGTGTCCTTGCCAGAATCTTGTCCAGCTCCTGATGCTGTTCTTGTCTCTGCAGGATACCTGGACACCTGAAGAAGTGATACCAAAAAGGCTGCGAGAGAAACAGAAGTGAGTGCTGTCCCTAGCTGAGCCCACCCAATGGGGGTCTGACAGAACATACACCTCTTTCCCTGCGGGGTTTGGGCCAAAGGCCATGGCATGGGGTTGCTGCCAGGGAAGGTTTTGATGCTGGGACTGCAAGAGGCTGCTGGAAGGCAGAACTTTGCTCCCCATCAGCCCCTGGAGGGATGGGCACGGGTAGGTCACCCCAAGCACCACCGGGTGAAGGATGCATTGAAGTGACCCTCTCCAGTGCTGGGCTTTGTTACCAGGCCCTGAGACAACTTGTCCTGCCCTTGTCCTGGTGCCCCTCATTCCCAGCATGGGGACAGTGGGGTGGCAGGGCTGATGGCTACCACATGGCCAGGGTGGAGCGGGAGACAGCAGCACGAATCTCAGAGGAGATCGGCAACCTCATGAAGGAGATCGAGACGCTGGTGGAGGAGAAGGCCAAGGAGTCTGCTGACATGAGCAAATTCATCCGAGAAGGTGCAGAGGAAGGGAGGTGGGATGGGGACCTCTGTGACCCTTAACTGCCAGTCCATCCACATGTGGCTGGCAGCAGGAGCAGGTGGCAGGACTGCAGCTTCCCCTAGCACTGCACCCCAGGGTTGGTGGCACACACATCCCCATGTCCCCCAATCCCATTTGTGCTCCAGGTGGCCCCTTGGCATATGAAGGAGTCAGTGTCACCATGAACTCCAGGGCCCTGAACGGTTCCCAGCGTGTTGTGGTGGATGGAGTCCTTTCTGCTGAGGAGTGTCGGGAACTGCAGAGACTCACTAATGTGAGTGCAGGGATGAGAGGATCAGACAGGAAGGGGCAGAGGATGGTGAGGGGTCCTGTCCTGCGGCTCAGACAGACCAGTAACATCAATTGGGTTTTGCAGGCAGCTGCCTCAGCTGGGGATGGCTATCGGGGGAAGACTTCTCCTCACACCCCCAGTGAGACCTTCTACGGCGTGACTGTCCTCAAGGCCCTCAAGGTTGGGGTGAATGTGGGGAGAAATGGGCTGGGCTGTGGGGACAAGAGACGGGAATTTGGGGGCAGGTGGTTGCCCATGCCCGGCCCTGAGCCCCTGTCCTGTCTGTCCCCCATAGTTGGGCCAGGAGGGCAAGGTGCCCCTGCGCAGTGCCTACCTGTACTACAACGTGACAGAGAAGGTGCGGCACATGATGGAGTCCTACTTCCGTCTGGAGGTTCCACTCCACTTCTCCTATTCCCACCTTGTGTGCCGCACAGCCATCGATGGTGAGCATGGCCCAGAGGAGCAAGTCTGGTCCTGTCAGGTCTCCAACAGCTGGAGTGGTCTGGTCTTGGACCTTTCCTTGGAGACCTCCTTACTGCTCCCTAACTTGCTCCTCTTCCCAGGAGGTTGTGGGCAGTTTGTCCCTAAGCCCAGTTCAGGAAGATGAGCAGCAGTTCATTTTCACTGGCTGCCTCCAGTGGAGCAGATAGCTTCATGCCGTACAGGATTGCAGCACTCAGAGGCATTTGGGATGGGTGCTGGGAGAGGCTGTCCCTGGAGGGCCATGGAAATGCCATGGGACAAGTCAACAGAGGCTTATGCCACTTGAATGGCCTCTCATGTTCCACACTCCAGCAAGTGGAAGTGCTTCAGGCTACATGTGGCTTTCTTGTCACCTCCAAGCATGGGATGCTTGGGGACAGACCCTGTTCTTGCACAGACAGAGGGGTCCTGATGTGCCAGGTCTCGTTCTACCCTAGAGAAGCAAGAAGGCCGGAGTGACAATAGCCACGAGGTGCACGTGGACAACTGCATTCTCAATGCAGAGGCTCTGGTGTGTGTGAAGGAACCTCCGGCCTACACATTTCGGGATTACAGGTACTGGTGGTGGCTGTCAGCTGAAGCTTCCTTACCTGAAGGTACCACAGCTTGGTGGCACCTGGGCTAGGAGGGGCTAGGTGGGAGGACACAAAACCTGTGCTTTCCTTCCTCTGGCTCTTGCTGTGGTGTTGGAGGATCTCTGGACTAACCTGCTTGCTGGAGCTGTTGTCATGGTTATTAGTTACCTCCACTTGTCCCTTGCTCCCTTTAGTGCCATCCTTTATCTCAATGGAGACTTTGAAGGAGGAGCTTTCTACTTCACGGAGCTGGATGCCAAAACAGAGACTGTGAGTAACTCAGCTCTGAGGATCCACGTGCAGCACCAAACCCAAACCAGCTCCTTCCTGCTGGCCCTGTCCCCTGAAAACATCTGGGCACTGCAGAAGATGAATGTGGGTTGAGGGGGATCAACCCACTCGTGACCAAGATTTCCCACCCTTGGCAGGCAGAGGTCCAGCCACAGTGTGGCCGCGCTGTTGGCTTCTCCTCCGGTTCAGAGAATCCCCACGGGGTGAAGGCTGTGACCAAGGGCCAGCGCTGTGCCATTGCCCTCTGGTTCACCCTGGACCCTCGGCATAGTGAGCGGGTGAGCTCCCTCCCTGCTGCACGTGGGGTTTTTGAGTGGGACAGTGGCCATGCTTACCCCCATGGGTCTGCCCACAGGAGCGTGTGCAGGCAGATGACCTGGTGAAGATGCTTTTCGGCATAGAAGAGGGAGATTTGGAGACAGAGCCGGAGCAAGAACCATCAACTGCCATTGTGGTGGGGAAGGATGAGTTGTGACATCCCACAGGAACCAGGATGCCCCTACTGGGACCAGTGACACCAGTGTGGCAGTTTCGGGCTGTTCAGTCATCAGGGTCACATAGGGGACCCCTTCTGCCCCTAACCCACATGGGATGGGGTATTGGGAATGCCTTTCACTGCTTCTGCACCATCCAGCATCCCCCTGTGGAGCTGACCTAGGGTGTGATAGAGACTCAGAGGGGTGACATGGGGACAAGGGAGGGATGCTGTGTTAGTGGTGACACCCCAGTGCCACAGGTGCAGATGTGTGCCCTTCCTAAACCTGCAGCTATTTAAGTGCCTTCTGCAGAAAATGGGTGAATAAAGGTATTTTTTTTTCTAAGCTGTCACTTGCTGAGGGTGGGCCGGCTGGAGGCTGCTGCCCCCCTTTGGCTGTCATCTGTGTTGGGGTGCCACCTCTCCTCCTGGGAAGCATTTACTGAAGGGTGTTGGAGCCCTGCAACCCCACAAAGGTGTTTTGCGGGCACAAGCTGCCCCAGGGGCAGCAGGGTCAATGCAACCCCTGGCTGAGCATCCCCTGGACCCTGCTCCTGCAGGGTGGGAAGGGACCCACCATTCCAGGGAGGAGGGAACCGTCCTTGAACAAGAAGGACATTGAGCACTCTGGCACCCCCGGACAGGGCATGGAATTGTTCCCGAGGGTGTCTGGCCATTACCATAACTATCCCGGGAATGTGGGCAAAAAAATCCTGGCCCACTGCACTGATACCCGGCACCCCCATCTCATTTGATGAGGGGATAGGGCAGGTCCCATTCAGCATCAGGATGGGTGAGGGTGGGTCTGGGACAGTTTCTCCAGGCCAAACAGATGGTCCCACTGGAGGGTGCCCACCATCCTGCTGTTCGACCCTGGCTGCCTAAGCGCGTGAGCAGACTGCTGATGAGGCCAGGGAGGTTAACAATTGCCAGGTCCTGGGACTGCCATGGACTTGGTGTCACTGGGGTGGTGGCACGCGTCCCCTTACACCCCGTGTCCCCCCTCCTTCAGGGGGACACCACTGACAATGGTGTCTTTTGTTGGTGCCATAGCAGCGTGGTGTGCCTGAATTCCCTCACTGAACAAACCCCTTCCCTACTTCCTGTCAAATTACTGGAGCCATCCCCGGGGCCTTTGTGGCTGCAGGGGGGCTCCCAGCCCCCGGTAGGGTGCAGAAGGTCATGGATGGGGGGGCGTCACCTCCTCACTCCTTTCCGCTCTTCCCGTTGGGGAGCCCCATTTTCCCATTCCCTCCGCTGTCCTTTGAGGAGTCCCCATCTCCCTCAAGACCCAAATCATTCCTGTAGGACAGAAATAGCCCCCATGCCCCAAATCTCCACCCCCCACCCTCAACGTCAAATTCTTCCCTCCAGGACGCAAAGCCCCGACTCCAGTCCCAAATCACTCTCCTCAGACTCAAATCTCTCCGCCTCAGACCCCAAATCTCTCCCCGCGCAGACCCAGTGCTCCCTCTCCAGGCCCCTAAATCGCGCTCCCCACCCGCAGTACCCAACTCCCCTCCAAGCCCCACGTAACCGCCGCCCCCCTTCCTCACCCTCCTTGGCCCCAAATCTCCCCCTCGGGACCGGAATCCCGGCCGGGGCCTAAATATCCCACCCCTCGGCCCCCGCCTCAGCCCGTCCCTCCGCCCGCCCCAGCCCGTCCCTCGGCCCCGCGCTCCGCTCCCGGCTCTCCCGGCTCTCCTCCCGCCGCTCCCGGCGATGGCCGGCGGGGCGCGGCAGCTCGGCGGGTTCCTGGCGGCGCTGGCCGGGTGGGTGTCCGCGCTGGCGGCCGCGGTGCTGCCGCAGTGGCGGCAGAGCTCCTACGCCGGGGACGCCATCATCACGGCCGTGGGGCTCCACGAGGGGCTGTGGATGAGCTGCGCCGCCCAGAGCACCGGGCAGGTCCAGTGCCGCCTGCACGACTCGCTGCTCTCCCTAGACGGTGGGTACGGGGCCCGGGGCCGCTTCCTTTCCTGGGTTCAGTCCCCCCCAACCTCTCTGCCCTGTGTCTGAGCTCCCCTTGGATGCTGAGTTGCCCTTGCCCCCTTGCTATGGCTCTAAGCCCCTCTCTGTGTTTGAATCCACCTATATGGGTTTGAAACTCCTCTCTGCTACAAGCCTGTGCTCTCTCAGTGTCTAAGGTGTCCTCTTCCTCCTGTGGGTCTGAGCTTCCCTGGCCCCTCCAGAGACCTGAGTCTTCGGGAGGTCCAAACCCTTCTTGCCCCCTCAGCCGATCATAGGTCTGAGGCCCTGTAATGTGCCTGGCCCCCCTCAGAAGGGTCTGAGCCCACTTCATCCATCCACTGAGCTGAGCCTCAGCGTGGGTCCAAGTTTTCCCCCTCCATCTATGAATCTGAGCTCTTCTTAGCCCCCAGCCTCCCCACACCAGGGCTGATCCTCTCTTGACCCTGTGGGTTTGAGCCCTTCTGTGTGGCTGGGATGCTCCGTGGCCCCGGAGGGTTTGAACTCCAGGGTGGGCATCACATTTGGGGACCAACAGTGTCCCATGGGGACATCACAACCTGTCCTGGCCCCCCTCCCTTCTTCCGTGACTGACTGTGCATCACCTTTATGGTATTTGGGGACTGTGGTGCTGTTCAGGGCAAGGTGATTTCCAACCCAGGCAATCATGAGGAGCATGAGTGTGGCAGGGCAGAAAGGTCAGGGAGGGCATTGGGAGTGGTGCCCTGAGATGAGCTGAGGTCTCTGTACCTGCCAGGTAGGGAAGAGGTGACACGGGAGTCACTCAGTGAGGACAGGGTTAAGGACACATCCATCCCCACTGTGGGACAAGGTGACCTTGCTTCCAGTGCCTGGCTGTGGCCAAAGCCACCTGCTGAGAGCGACTTTTCTCCTCCCCCTTGCAGTTCACATCCAGATGTCCCGGGCTCTCATGGTCATTTCTCTCCTCCTGGGTTTCTTCGGCATCATCGTGAGCATAGTGGGCATGAAATGCACTAAAGTTGGGGAGGAGGATCCTGTAACCAAGAGCCGCGTAGCTGTTGCTGGAGGTGTCCTCTTCGTCCTCTCTGGTAAGGCAGCTCCAGCCTTTGCGCCTCACTGGTGCAGGAGTCCTCGAACCGCTTTGAACATTGTTGGAGGAAGGGGAGTGGTTCAGTGAAGGCTACATGTCACTGATGGTCAGCATTTGATGTCTAGTGGGGGTTGGACTAGATGACCTTTAAAGGTCCCTTCCAACCCAAACCATTTCATGATTCCATGGTTCTGTGCCTAGGTCTGTGCTCGCTGGCCGCTGTGTCCTTGTATGCAACACAGGTGACCTATGAGTTCTTCAGAGAGAGCACCATCCCCATCAATGCCAGGTAAGAGCCTGGCTCAGGGAGTGTTCTTCATCTGAATCCTGTCTTGTCCCTGCACTTCCCTTGCTGGTGTTGGCAAGGCGTGGTGTTCTGGGCTGATGTGCCACAGGATGGGACCTCTGCCACCCCTCGCTGCAACCTTGCAGAAGGTGTCCCTGATGCTAAAGCTTTAGTTGTTACCAGCTGGGATGGGGTAATGGTGCTTTTGGGGTGTTTCAGCCCAAAGGAGGGTTAAAGGATAAAGAAATGTAGGAGCTGGATCCGGCCAACATGAAAGATGGGGACGGAGATGGAAGAATCAAAATCTGTCTCAGCATTGCTGGTGGCCTTGTCAGGGCTTCAAACATCCTATTGCCCATCTCAACTTGCACCTCTGCCTCTCTGTCCCCTCCCTGATGCTCTTCTACCCCTTTCACTACAGGTACGAATTTGGCTCTTCTCTCTTCATTGGCTGGGGGGCCGCCAGCCTCTCCATGCTGGGGGGGTCCCTCCTGTGCTGCTCCTGCCCTGCCAAGGAGCGCCGAGGACAGCAGTACCACCGGCAGTCGCAGCCCTCCATGTCCCGGGAGTTTGTCTGAGCCCTAATGCTGCCCTCCTACTGCCCAGTGCCTCTCTCCCCTCCCAAAAATAGGCAAGACTCCAATGCTCCCATCCCACCTCATCCCTGAATGCTCCATGAGACCTTTCTCCTCCGCATATTCCAGGTTTCAGCACCATTTGTAGTGCCAGCCTCTGAAATAGAGGTTTTGAGGGTCACAGCTCCTGTATCTGTCACTGCCACGGTCCCCTCAGATGGGGCAGGGTGGCACCCCCAGTTCGCTGGGGTTGCTATGCTGTGTCCATCCATCAGAGGGATGCTTGCAGGAGTGAAGGGAGGAAGCTGATGCTGGTGCCACAGGGGCATGAAGCCAATCCTGTGGGGGTGTGCTGCACAGAAGCGTTTTGTGCCATGACCACCTCTCTCCTGCATCCTGTTTTCAGGAGCAAGTCGGGAGTGAAGCCAGTGCTTGATTTTCCTGAGATGAGGTTTTCACCTCTAACAGCCCCATCCTGACTCAGGGCTAAAGCATCCCCATGCCCTCCTCTTGGCAGAGGAATGCTTTCAGGGCACAGAGGTCCCCCACCTCATTGCTACCCAAACCCAACATTTTTTAAATTGTTACTAATTATTATTAATTCCTGCTGGAGGCCAGTTGCTCCAGCTGAGCTCTGCCAGCCAAAAACTGCACGGGGCTCTTTCCTTCCCAGTACCAGGCTGTGCCTTGTTAAACAGAAGAATAAATGGGTTTGGGCAAATTAAAGCAGAAAAAGGGGCTCTGAACACAAAGGAGGGCTTGTTTTTATTTTTGGTGCCCAACTCAACTATTTTGAGTGGCAGATGGACAGAGCCCTAAATTTTTGTGCCTCCCCACTGAGTCCAAATCCCTCTTCACCAACAGGATCCCCTGGAACAGGTGGTGAAGGCTCTAAACCCAACCTGCTAATTGCCTCTGCTTGCTTGTACTTCTACTCCACCACTCCTAATTGCTGTGCAACCACCAAAGCTCCAATTTCATCTGTAAATCCCCAAACCCCCCACACCCTATCCCTGCAGCCCTACTGCATTTGTGGCACCAGCCAACCTGCAGGGAAAGACACTGGAAATAATCCAAACAGCTTGGTTATCTATTTTTTATTATTTTATTTTTTAACCCCAATTAGATGAAATACCTGATTTTTAAAATTTTCTCTTGCTCTATATACTTTTATTTTTCTCAATTTATTTTTATTTTGCTCTATTTTACACTATTTTATTTTACTGTATTTTATTCTCTACTCCTCTGTTTTATTTTACTGTATTTTAGTTTTCTCTATTTTTCTCCATTATATTTCCTTCCCCCTATTTGATGTTATGCCTGTGACCTTCTCTGGATCCCAGGCTGTGCTGGAGGAGAAGCAATGCTATTTTTGCCCGTGGGAGGGGGGTGGTGATTTCTCTCCCTGCATTACCTGCCTCTTTCTCTTTTAAATTGCAACCCCCCTGTAAAACTGTGTCCGGCACGCCTCAGGGGGAGAGCAGTGCCTGTACGCTGGCTTTACCCATCAGGTGCTGAACCCAAATTCTGGGGTTCCCCTCCAAAAACACCAACTAAAAGCTACTGCAATGAGGATTGAAAAGGAACCTTGTGCTTTAAAACCACAAAAAAAAAAAAAAATCAACTGAAAAGGCCTTTTTACATCACAGTATTGTGTAAAGAATGTTTTTATTCTCTTAATATAAAATTCCAATAATTTTCTATGGGATTCATGGCCTTGGAAATGGGATGGGTGGGGATTTTTAAATGCTTGGGTTTTCTTCTGTTTGTACTAAAAATTGTGACTTGGTTGTAATAAAATATTTTCAGTCATGGTGTCTTTCTGGAATTGTCTCTTTTATCCCCCCTGACTCCCCGTCTGGAGTCCCTGCCAGTGACTCCTGTCCTGGGTCAGAGCCACTTCTTCAGCATGGCCCAGGCAGGAGCCTCTCCCCATCCTAAATGTTTCTTGCCCTCCTGGCTAAATACCTCGAGTCTTTTGCCACATATTGCTCTTGAAGGATGTGGCCTTAAAAATTGCTTAATATAAGGTTAAACCCGTTGAAATCCAGCTTGATCCCTCTGCAGGACTCTTCCCAAGGCTGAAATACCACCAGCATTTTCCTCTTATGGACTGTGAAAGCTAAACTATCCCTATTTTCTCCCATTTTCGATGAATTCAGAGCTGACTTGTGCCTAATTGGGCACTTTGCTAATTTAAGCTGATTTTTGCTCCTCTGTGTAGGGGCACAATCTCCTGCCCTGTCATGCTGTGCATGTTTTTCCTAAGGGATAATGCTTTCCATCTAGGCTTTTGCATGGCTGCTGTCTCGGCTCAGCATCCTCGTCTTGCCTGCTGCACCTGTTCCACAAATACATCCCACCTCCAAACCAGGGATTTACTGTCCTTGGTGGCTCCTTTGACATCTCCAAGGGTCACATGAGGGCTCCCTGGGGATAGATGCTCAGGCTGGAAGAACATCAAAGAGGAGGATCTGCCTCTGTTCCCAGCACAGACAGGCTAAAACAGAGTTTACCCTCTTCCCACACACATCTTTTGATCAATAAAACCAGTTTAATGAGCAATATTGAGATTTCTGGTCGTATCTCTTGCTTTCAGCTAAATCCTTAGGAGATAATAGTAATTTTTAAACAGGCAGAAATGAGGAGTAAGGAAAAAATTATCCCACCAAAGGTACACAGAGGGGCTTTTCTCACACCTCTGGTTATTAATTTTTGTTTATTGTCCTACCACAACAGCATCTGCTAAGTTCTCTCCAACTTTCTGAGATGCTCCAATTAAAGAAAACATCTTTATTTCTTTTTTTCCTTTCCAGCACAATGTGTGCTAAAGCATCAAGACTTGGGTCTTGTCAACACCACTTTTGTAACACATGGGTTTGACAAACCTTGTGGGATCCAAGATCTGGTTTTCACCTTGAATAGCATGCGAATGTAGCTTAATTACTTGTCTACTGCTAGCTCTGCCCCTCCACCTGCATCTTTTAACCCTTCCAAAGGTTTCAACTGGGGATTGACAAAGCAGATTATTTTGATACATCGTAAAGTGACTGTTTAGATGAGCAGAAAATACAAATAAACTTATTTTATAGGTGGCCAAGGTCGTGAAGGTGCAGTTTTGTATGATGTGGGGTCACACCAGAATTTCACGTGTCATGGATGTCTAAGGACCATAAATTCCTGAGCTGTAAATGTTGGAAAATGAAGGTTCACAAGCCCTTCTGAATGTTTTCAGCACTAATTCACTGCTACATGCTGAAGCGTTGGACCTGCCACATGCCAAAATTCTGGGAAAACAGGATAACTCAAATAAAGCCCAAGCAATCAGGCACCCCGAGGTCTCTGCAGGGCTGAAGCTCAAGGATTTGCCAAGACTGGTGCATTGCCAAAATCCCCATGCCAAAATGCTGCAGAGGATTATCTAGAGGGGAAAAAAACCCCACCAACCTCAAAAAACAAAACAAAAAAAACCCCCAAAAAACGCACCACCACCAAACCAAACAAAAAAACATACCAACCCGACAAAAAATTCACTCTAAAAACCCCAGTACATCTCAACTATAATCTACAAAATGGAAATGTGACTGTTTTCTGTGGGTCTGGAAGATGAGGGTGCACCACGGGGCACAGCTGAGCCCAGGAATGCTCAGAGTATGCTGCAGCAGGGATCCTGTGCAAGAATGTGAGAGCAAAAAGGATTTTTCCCTAAACAGTAGAGGATTAGGGCACAAACATGAAGTTTTTAGGGCAGCTCCAAGTGCCAGGCAGCTGTCATGCTGCTGTCCAGGGTCACAGGCTGACCTCGGGGGCTGACCAGACATGGTACCTGAGCCATCACCACTGCAGTGGTTGTCAGTTGTTTTCTACTTAATGGAGAGAAAAAAAAGATCTTAATTACCAACCAAAGTAGTTAATTATCACCCTGGCATTCCAGATTTTTTCTTGGGCCCCTTCTTCCATCCCTCTGACTCTCTTGTACCACTCCTGGGTCTTAGGCCACTTACCCCTAGGCAGTAATTAAAATGTCTTATTAAAAAACAGGGGATATTTGCCCAGGACACAGAGTCCCCCACCTGGGGAGAGTTCCCAGCAGGTTCCCAGAGGTTTCCCCACATGACATTTATGTGGAGGCTCCATTCCCAGCCTATGACTGCTCTAGCTGCAGGGATGCCCATCACATCTCAGAGCACAAAGCTCAGCTGACATGCCTTGGACAAACTTTAAATAGCCCAGCACAGGCTCCAGCCAGCACTGTGTATCCCTGACTCCATCAGATGAGCCAAGATTGAATCCCACTGACACTTAAAAGCCTTCCAGATCCACATCCCCATCCCGAATCATCAACGACAAAGAGTTTCTATCATCCCACTGCTGCTACGATGAGCCTGCGGTGAAGGTAATGCTCCCTTGTGAGCCCATTTTATTGCCAGCTGGGTTTAGAGCTGTTTTTTCTCAGCATTAAGAATTTATTTCTTTTCCTTTTTTTTTTTCTTTCTTGCTCATATAACTCAAGTTAGCTGAACAGATTTTCTTCAAAGGCTGAAAAACAGCCGCGGTCTAGTGGAAACAAGTAGGGTTATGGAGAGCTAGCTCAGAATGGAGCTTGGAGAATTCAAAAAAATGATTGTAAATTGGGGTCTAAGAGGCTGCCTGTGATAAGATACACTCATAGGGAAGCTGATGGAAGTGCTCAGAGAAGATGGGGGAGTGATGTCCCTGCTCCCAGCAACATCCCAAGAGGGGATGTGGGGGCAGATGTGGCACAAAATGTAGGGGGACCATGACCATCCTTCTCACCTCTGCCCCACAGGGAGCTTGTGCTGTGCAAGGGTGGGCAGCCTCTGGTTGGAGGTACCAAACCTGGTGATGACACAGAGTTATCACCCCATGATAGTTAACGGTCTTAGTTTAGAGGAAAACTAAGGTATCTATTCGAACTAGGGGAAACCTCCCCCCCCCCACCTTAAAATACAAAAACAAAACAAAAAACCCCCCACCCACCTCCCACACCCCCTTTAAATTTTGAAACAGACTTTAATTAGGAAAATGTATAGAAAAGGATAATAGTTCTTAACTAATATATATATATATTGCCAAGAAAAACCAGAACCGAACAAGCGTAATCAAAGCCTCTGACAGACCGCACCCCCGGTCCCTCTGGGTGCAGGGGCGTTCCCGGGCAGGGGGCGCCGCCCGGGAGGCTCCGGGGGCTGGCGGGGCACCGCAGTGGGGCGGAGCCTTTGCCGTGGGGTAGTGCAGACCCTTTCCTCGGCCTTTGTTCGGGGCAGAGGGAGCGGCTCCTCCTCTGCCGATGACAGTCGGCCCCCTCGGGAAGTCTGTAGCAAATCCCAGGAGAAAAAAGAGGAGCCAAGACGGGCTCCCTCCGAGATGCTGCTACTCACAGCAGCCTCCGAAAGGAAGTGAAACCCAGCACACAGGAAAAAACCTCTCTCCCTTCCCCCTCACCTCCCCCCAGCACTCAGGTTGGAATGTCAAGAAATCTGCCGCCCCTTTGGTTAGCTGGTAGTTGGGTGGGGGCTGGGCTCCCAAAATCTGTGTTGGTAGGGGGAGAAAATTCTATGACAGATTCTGAAACTATAACATTAACCTATGGAGCTCAGAGACCCATCTGATCTTGTTAATCAACACATTCATGTAAACCCCTGTCCAAAAGGCTGTTGCAGTGGTTGCAACTTCAGGCAGTAAAATATTTGGTATTTTGGGTTGCACGAGGTGGGATTCCTACCCAGTCTTTGCTGACATGATGCCCCCTGCTCCTTAACATAGGGACAGCTCCGTTCTATGAGTCTCTCCATCTCAGGTTAGGATGGGAAATTAAATCCCTTCTGCTCTTTGGAAAGCCTTGGCACCTCTGTAGGGCACCCATGTCATGCCCCAGCAGCCCCTTGTCCATCTTTGAATGGGAGATACTTCTTTGGGCTTGTGCTTGAGATTAGGAAACCTCCCTGGGACACTCACTTGTGCTCCAGTTTGGATGTTTGAACACCTCTTGGCTTTTCTTGGAGGAAAAAAAATAAAAGCAAGAAAAGGCAGATGATGCCTCCACCAAGTCACATGGTTGCAGGGACGGAGGCATCCAGAGAACCTCAGGGATACCAGGAGACACATGTTCAGATCACAGGTTTTGGCAGCAGCATTGTTTGACAGTGATTTCCAGCAGCTTTTGATTCCCAAAGGTTAAGTACTGATGGTTGACAGCTTCTGTTTGGAAGAGAGGGAACTGATATGGGCATGTCTCCACTGCAGAATTACTGTGTCCTTGAAGGCTCTCTCTACATGTAAAAAACTGTTGGCCCAACCTTGGCTGAGGGTATCAGAGAATTTTAACAGCATTGAGCACCATGAGACAGGGCCTAGATGACTTTTAGGGATCCAGAGGATACGAGACTCAGTGGTACTTTGTCCTTGGTGGAACAGGTACCTGGAAGTAGCCAGAACAGAGGTGGTGGACGTCTCTGTGGCCTTGCAGGTGACCCCATGAGCACAGCCCTGCAGATGACAGCGTTTGGGCTCACTCTTCTCTCAACTCTCTTCCTGCTCCTGGCCACATGCACGGACTGCTGGATGGTCAATGCTGATGACAGCTTGGAGGTGAGCAGAGCAGCCACCTTCAAGGTGAGCAGAGCAACCATCATCCTCAAGGTGAGCAGCTGGGACCAAGATGGGTGCCTTGCTCTCCATGAGGTTGCATCATGTCTCCACAGTCTTGGAAAGGTGACATTGTGGGACAAATCCACCACTTTCTGCTAGAGTTGAAGGGTTAGAGAATTAGAGGTGCTGGAGCAGGAGGAGGAGGCAGAGAGCAGGTATGGGTAGGAAGTCACCAGGACATGTCTAGGAATGGTGGTGGGAGCCTGATATCTGTCCTGCTAGGCTGGGAGATCCTGGGGAGCTGAGAGGGCTTTTTGGTGCTTTTTACTTCATTGTCTTTCTCCTGCTTCCAGGTAAGTCACAAATGCCGGGGCCTTTGGAGGGAGTGTGTCACCAATATGCAGGATGGGGTTAGGACCTGCGACCAGTATGACTCCATTCTGGCTGACCACCCAGGTATGCTGGCTAGACCTGGGGGCATTTGTTAAGTTCATAGCTCAGAGTCCTGTTGAAAGAGAAGGGAAGAGGGATCCTCGTTGCTCTGGGCTGCTCTTTGTCATTCAGCAGTGCCAACCCAGGGCTGCTCTTGGTCTCCTGCCCCAGCTGACCGGCCTGGGCAGAAACTCAGGGTGCAGTCAGACCTTCCACAGGGTCACCAGGCAGGAGAGAGACCATGAAGCTGTGCCACCTGACAACAAAGGTGTTTTGGCATGTAGAGCCCAGGTGCAGGTCTTGGTCCTATTGCACGGTGGGATTTGCCATCCACCATGCTGCAGGCAGGACAAGGACTGTTCCCAATGGCTAAGGACTTGTGCCAACAGCTCAGGGACAGTCACATCGAGGTAGGGACAATTGTCCTGGCCTGCACAGGGCACATCAAGCCCTTCACAGAGAACCCTTGTATCAGTTCATGACATGGGACAACACAGATTCAGGCAGTGGAGAAGGAAACAGGAAGTCAGTACAGACTGAGAAGGTCTGCCATCCTGCTCTGAGGTGGGAGCTTTTCAGGATGCAGTCCCATCACAGCTGATGATGTGACCTGTGCCAGCTCTTGGTTTTGCCTGATATATTGACATTTGCTGTTCAAAACAGCAGCTACACAACTTGGAGGAAGAAACAATCTGGACAGCAGCATCTTCTGCCCAAGAAGGTCTTGAGCAGGTGACCACACTCTGGGTGCTGATCAGTTCACCTTAAGTTATTTGGTTTCTTGAACTGGTCTAATAATGGGTTTATTAAGCCCTTATTAAATTTCTGATGAGCCTGTTGAGAACCTTCCCTTGGCCCATGGCAGCAATGGGGTTGGTGGGTCGCAATGTGATGTGGGGCCACTGTGAGCTGGGTAACTCTAGCAGGGACACAGGCCACAATCTGGAGTGGAGAGGCCCATTCCTCTGACCATTTTTCATTCCCCTTTCTTGTTTCTTTTTCCTTCCTTGCCCAGTGAAGATCGTGGTGACGCGGACCCTGATGATCACAGCAGACATCCTGGCTGGCCTCGCTTTGGCTTCACTGGTCCTTGGGCTTGATTGCATCAAGTTCCTCAAGGAAGATCCTTGTGTCAAACTGAAGATGCGCTATGGGGCCGGAGTCGTACTCAGCGTTGGGAGTGCGTGGCTGGGAGTGCTTGGGGGCAGACTGGCCTCATGTCCCATGGGGAGCCGGGGGGCATGCCAGGAGCTAGTGGCACCCACTCAAGCAGGGCCTTGGGGAGCCTGGGGAGTTATATGGTTCTTTTTAACCAACCTCATTCCTCCTAGGCATCCTGGGGCTCGTGGGCTCTGTGTGGTATGCAGTCGATGTGTACATGGAGAGGGCCATGCTGGTGTCACACAATGTATTTCTTGGAGTCCACTACGACTTTGGATGGTCATGCTGGCTGGGGATGGCCGGCTCTACTGGCTGCTTAGTGGCATCTGCCCTGTTGACCTGCTGCCTCTATGCCTGCACAGGTCAGTCTGCCCTTTCCTACCCCATCCCATCTCAAGTAGCTTTTTGCCCTGCAGGGATGCAAGGTCAAGAACCAGCTCAGAGGGTGCAAGTGCTTTTCCCAGGGTCCAGCCCAACCAAGGGGGAACACCTTTGTGCCCAGCCTGTGCCCCTTGGCTGGGGAGGGTACACCGAGCAGGATAGGTCTGAGTGAGGGCACCATAAGCCCCATAAAGGCATGGAGGGAGTGCAGGGGTCCATCCACATCTGTGGGACCTCTAGGTCCTGGTGAAGGCATGCTGATGTTTACCCGAAGCAGTGCCTGTTCTGGAGCTGAATCCCTCTGACCAGTCAAAGCCTAAGCCAGCAGCCGCCAGGATGTGCTGGTGGAAATTCAGCTCCACCATCAGACATTGGGCAGGCGATGCCTCCCCAGATGCCATCTTCAGTCCTCAGGCTTACTCCCAGGGGGTGGAAGTTGACCCCGCTGGCTGTACAGGTTCACTTCTCCTGCCATGTCGCTACACTGTGGCAGCCTCAAGCCCCCCTGCGACTGCTGGTTATAACACAACCCCAACTCTTTTCTTGGCAGCCCCCAGCAGCCACTGGCAACCCCAGATGCATCCCCAGCCCTGGGGCCGAACAGCCACCAGCAAGATGTATGCTATGGACTCCCGCGTGTGACAGCCAGCAGCACCTCCTGCACCTGGTCCCGCCATGGGATGGTCTCCCCACCAGTTTGACACCCTTAAAGCACCAGCACATATACAGGGATATTTCTGCAGCTGCTTCCAGGCTCTGACTGCAGTCAGCTGCACCATCAGTGGCTGCTAAAAGCAAGGGTGCTGCAGCAGCCACCCAGGGAAGGGTTTTCTCCTACTTCCAGCGAGGTTTCATGAAAATAAATCCCAGAAAAATGTTGCTTTGAGAAAAGATGCCCTCAAGTCCCCTGGGAAAGCTGAGACACGGAGGGCAAAGGAGCTTGTCTGTTTCTTAGCTCGTGCTTTGGAGGAATTCAGTGGGAAGCTTTTCCTGTATGGAGCGACACTGACTCCATGTGGCTGGTAGCCCTGGTCCCTCCCACACCAGCCTGCTGGAAACTCCCCCTGAACTCTGGCATGGGGCAGCACAATGTTTGCACTCAAAAACCGGGTCAAAACAGGAGTGGGGAGCACTTGGTTAATCAGTGTTTTCATGGGGAATCATTGAGGAACACTGTTAGCCATACTCATCAGGCAAAAGGAGGTGAGTCAATCTGAAGCCTGAGAGAGGTGCTTTAGCTGCAGAGTGGGGTTTTTAAGTCCACACAGAATGGGAATTCTGTTTTCCACGTGCATTATTATCCTTCTTCACTTGCAAACCATTGTGTAAACAAACCAGAATGCAAACCAACTCAATACCCACCACCCCCAATTGCTGAATAATGGGTTTGTGCTCATTTCTTTACTTCTCACCCTAAGCTCAGCACACAAAAACTTCACAGCATAGGAAAGCTGGGCACAAGCTCTGTCACTCCCAGAAGTGGCAGGTTGAGGCCTGAGCAGATGGTGCTGCAGGGGCACACTCAGTCCCCAAAACAGACAAATGTGAAGAGATTTGCAGTCACAGTCCTGCAGCCCAGCCCAGCCAGGCTGAAAAGCACCCTGCATTCCAGCCCAGAGGAGCTGCAAGGGTCTCCTGAAGCATCTGCCCCCACACATGAAGCCAAAAGGCAGCAAATCTGTTGTTCATTGCAGGTCCTCGCACTCCTGCCAACAGCATGTCTAAGGCAAGTCTGTCGATGTCATCAGCAACAGTCCAAGGACCTGGGAAAGGAGGAAATCCAAAAGCTAAAGCTGAGTAACAGGAATAAGGAGCAGGAACGAGAGTTTGCTGTTAAACAGCAGTGTCTAGAGGGCAGGATGCTCACGGCCAGCACAGCTGGGGAGGAGCAAGTGAGAGCACTAGAAAGTGCTTGGAGAGAGCAAAGCCTGGAGCACAGGGCTGTTGGGGCACTGGAGCTCATAGGAAAAATGATTAAGAACAGAGTTCATTAGTGTGTAGAAACATCCCAAAAGCTGCCACTGGACAGCCACCCCCTCCTGCAGGTGCTCCGCGGTGGCAGCCACACTGCCTATGAGCAATTTCTAATGCTCTGGGGGAACAGACCCCATTCACCGGGCTCTCACCACAGCACTTCAGCACAGCCAGAGCTGGTTTTGGCACAAGGCACTGCTTGGTCTCTGTGCTGCTGCATTCCTGGGGGACATCTGGCTCTGCATTGCTACTGCAGAGCCAAGAGTGACAGCCAACCCAGGCCCCCTGGTTTTCCCCTCATTTCCCCTCCCTGCACACCAGCAGCAAGATACCAGCAACTGCTGCAGCAGCTGCTTTGACACTTCTGTGTCCCAAGAAATCAAGAGCAGATGTGCTACAGCACAGCCCCCATGAGGTTTGGGATTTTTTGGAATCTAGAACCTGGCACAGGTTGCCCAGAGAAGCTGTGGCTGCCCCATCCCTGGAAGTGTCCAAGGCCAGGTTGGGCACGGCTTGGAGCAACCTGGGCTAGTGGCAGGTGACTCTGCTCATGGCAGGACAGTGGCAATGGATGGGCTTTAAGGTCCCCCCAGCCCAAACCCATCTGAGAGTCTACGATTTTTGGGTATTTTTTCCCTTTTTTGAAGTGCCCTCACACCACTTCAGTTCTGCAACTGCTGTATTCCAGCACAGACACAGCTGAACTGCCCCAGCAGGCAGCTCTTGGAAACACAGTGGGCTAACACCAGGCACTCCCCCTCCCTCCGTGCCAGCCCATCCCACTGCAGCAGTGGGACTCAATTGTATCTTCATTGTTTTTTTCACTTTAATTTTTTTGTGTTTTACCCCACCAACCCATAATGTTCAAGGAATAAAGCAGTCTTTTTTTTTCCCCAAACTTCCTACGAACACTTAAGACCCTTTCACATAGAAGTGGGTTTAAAACACCTAAGCACACACAGTAACTCTTTAAGACCTTTATTAACAGATGCTTGCAGTTTGACTTGAAAAAATCAGGCGTATATTTCATACAAATTAAAAATGAGGTTCTTAAAAATCTCAACTTGACCAGATATGAAACAATTTACAAACTTTTAAAGGTATCTTGAGAAAAAACAGGCTTTTAAAAAACGTGTTTATCATTTCCAAAAAGAGAATTCTTTAGGTAAAAATAATAAAAACCCCATGCTGCATAGATAATGCAGATAGTTCTAGTAATCTGGTCAACAGCAAAAAGCAAGCACTTAAGGTCTTCAGTTCCAATTCTTTTGTTCATTTCTTATTGCTGGAATTTCATTTTCTTCTTCATTTCTTGAAGTCTTTTCTTTGATGACTAAACTGAAAAAGAAAAAAAAAAAGTTGATCAGACAGGTGACAGAGTATTACACAGGTGCTTTGTGTGCCAAGACTCACCTGCAATTCAAAAGTTCTCCCCGAGCTGCCTGTCACATGCTCACAGACAACCCTTGCCAGCTATTGATCCTTGTCAGCCCCCCAGCAACCACATTAACCACCTTCCCCACAGGACCAACACCAAGGGCTCCAGAGAGAACAGTTGGTCAGTCAGCCAGTTTAAACCTAAAGAGATTCTACCTGCACCTCTCCCTTCCTGCCGTGGGGACGGCTGCTCCCACTGGGCTCTGCCAACACACTCAGTCACTGCCCAGAGCACAGAAACCACAACCAATATTCTCTAATGTTCTTCGACAGAAAGAGGAACCAAAGTGCCATCGTGGTGTCCCTTTGAAGCCCACGATCCAAGAATTCATCTAGGAGGTGTTGACCATCAGGATGAACACCAGGATACAACAAAGGTTTACACCAAGCACAGACATCACTGCAGCAAGGCCTGGACAGGGATGGAGTGATCCATCTGCACGAGGAACATGAAGCACCCAAGCCCGTGCAGAGGGAGCCCCCAAGCTCCCACAGCTGGAAGAGGCTGTGGCTGGTGCCAACACCAAGCTGCTCTCCCTGCTCAACTCCTGCAGCCCCTGTCCATCCCACCAGCCTGACCACTCTCAGTCTACTCCCATCACAGCCTAAATGCCTCTCCTGCCAGGAGCAGGTCACAAAAGGGACACGATACCCACACTGGGGAGAGGAAGTACAGAACAAATCCTGGCAATGAAAATATTACCAAATTAGCAGAACTGTCCCTCAGAAATTGGCACCAAACAAGTGCCAATTGCAGCCAGGCTCCCTTGCAACAAACCCAGCTTCTGGACCCTGCCCTGCACATAGCCCTCCCAAGCCTGCACCTCAGCACTGCAACCATGGCTCCTGTATGCTCTGACAAAAGGACCAGTTTTTTCCAGCATTGATTAGATAAAAAGACGTTCCCAAGATACTCCTGCTAATTCTACTTCAATTTTGTAGAAATGGATGCCAAGGTCTCAATGCCATCCATCCCCTGCAGGGACTGAGCTCTGACATTGATGGAGCTCAGTAAATCCCAGCACCCACTACTTCTGGTTACTTTCAAGTCACTACACCTGCACTGTTTGAATTTCTGGGTGGACAGAGACTGCTGTAAGCCTGGACTAGCAAACACAGTCAAGATTTTAAGTGTAACTCCATCAATGCCAATTAAAACCTGTAGCTAAGTCCTCCCAATTAATCAGCATTGGCAGAGCAAAGCCTCACAGTTCAGTTCTGCAGGCATGCTCACGGATCAGCTATAGCACACATGAGCAAGAAGAGTCCAAACTTTGTAATGCACAAATTAAAATAAAGCACCAAAAACCCCTCAGTAAATGGCATCCCCAGACCCCCAGCCACGCACCCGGATGATGGTAGAGATGTTAAGCCGGTATTTACTCAGCCCCGCCCTGCTCGGCCTCGGGAGCGGACGTGTTCTCAGCTGGTGGTTCGGCTGTCTTCGTCTCTTTGCCATCTTGTGGTTTAGGGTTCTCTGGGCGTCTGCGTCGGTAGTTGAAGTTACGGCGGTACCGACGTTGAGGTGGTTGCTGACTTTGGGTCTCATCCCCTTGGTTCTCTTTATCTTCTTCATTCCCATCCTCTCTAGGTTGTCTTTGACGAGGAGGACCCCTGAAAGTCAAGCTACGCTTTAACAATGCAGCATCTGAGCACCGCCATGTCCTGGTTCTGTTGCTGAAAGACAAGCGTAAGACCAGAAGCTCATCTCCAGCATTACCTGCGAAATCGTGGTCTGTAACCCCGGTACATGTTCTGCCTGACTGGTCTGCCATCTCCTGCACCCTGGTTGTCAGCACCCTGCAAGACATCAGGCCACAGACCTCCTCAGCCACAAGCAGAAGTGCATTAACACCACAGCTTGTCACACCATGAGGAAGGAGCTGGAAAGGTGTCAGGTTCAGTCAAGGTGGGCAGCTGTTCTAGGGCACAGATGTGCACGATGGAGAACTTTCCAGTTAATCAAATAAATTCAAACTCTCATAAAGCTATAACATTAAGACCTTCAGCTACAGCATTTCCTCTTACTGCCAAACCTTAGCAAAACCATCTGGAGAGTCAAAAGAGAAGTATCAAAAACCATATCCCATCACCTTGCTCCAAAGCAACAAAGCCCATTTAATATCACACATTAGGCAAACATTACCTCCACTATCTCTCCCTGTACGGGAGGGTTGGAATATTGTGGACGACGCCCGTAGGGCCTACGCATATAGTAAGGTGGGTACCGCCGCCTGCGATAGGGACGGCGTTGCTGGGCTTGACCTTCTGGTATGTTCTCTGCTCCTTCGCTCTTTTCCCCACTCTCACTGTTCTGGTAGTTTTGCTGGTAGTTGCGTGGAGGGCCCCTACGACGTGGATATCGTCTGTAATGGTTACGATCTGCTGCATATTTACTGCCCTGCACTGGAACTCCACCAGGTCCTGTAACATTGGCTGCCTCCGCGCCCTAAAGAGTGGGGGATAGCGTTAGGGAAACAGTCAGCATCCCACCCGTTACAGCATAACACAGTCTAGCTCTGAGCAACGCTTTACATCCACATTGTGAAGCAATGAAAAACCATTCACCTCCTTGGATTTCATCAGGCATCGACTCAAACCACAGGCACCACACCAAAGCCTGCAGTCCCAGTTTTCCATGTGCGCTCTGACACCCAAGAGATGTGTTTACCTTTTCTCCCTCAACCACATCAAACTCCACGGTCTCTCCATCTCCTACGCTGCGGAGGTACTTCCTGGGGTTATTCTTCTTTATGGCAGTCTAACAACATAACAGTGCAGGCACAACATGAGAATACAAACGAGTATATCTGAAGACTTTTTTTTTTTTTTTTTAAGATTACTAAATACACAAATTCCTTATCGTAGGAGAAGGATCTGTACTCCTGAAAAAGCAACTGAATCACTGGGAAAATCCAGGAAGCCACAAAACGTACCTGTATTACTAATAGTTCTGGCCTATTTGAAATATGCAACAGCTTTACAGTTGACTTGAAGCATCTGTCAACATACTTTGTCTATGGGCTGAGAAAGCAATTTGAAAACAAACAACAAAACTCCCACACCACACATTGGCCATAGGATTCCTAACGAGACTTTAGCATTCAACACTGCCATGGTAGTTATACATTCCTCTGAAGCATATACAGCAATATATCAGCCTTTCCAATCACTCCTTTGGACTTCCAGCCCTCCACCATTTCCCACTCCACCACAGGACGCAGCAGCCTCTGGGTCCCATACTATGTAAACATAGCAAAGGCCAGAAATCAAGAGATTTCTTCTTCTGACACTTCCAATATCATTGCTTCCACCATGGGGTTTACCAATTAATCCCAAATCTACTCTAGCTGTATATGACACACCAAGGATTGGCCCTTCACAGGTGCCAGCACCAGACAACTCCGTATCAGTGGCCACACGTCAAACGACATTACTAGAACAGACTCGATTTTGGGGGCTCTGTAGTACTAGATCTTCAACACCATCTTCAACTCATCTTCAACAGATGAGTTAATACTGCAGACACACATGCTCAGCCATGTTCTGCTAATCAAACACTTCACCTGAACAGCAATGCAAGTGTAAAACAACTTTAACAAAAAATACTTGCAATACAATTTTACTAAATTTTTTTCCCCTAAATGGAACAAAATCCTTGAAAAAACATGCCTGCAAGTCTCAGCCTATACAGCAGTGATTTTAGGGAAAGCCTTATTACAACAGTAGCCAGTCCAGCAGCTCTTGTGAGACCCAAGAGGGATGGGGAATAGCAGACACAGCCAGAGCTTCTCAAACTTGCTGATTTCTTTCAGATTAGACCCCTAAAATGGTTTCATTGTACAAACTATTACATTAAAACAAATCATTACCAAACTGCAATTTTAGAAACATAGACAGTAGTTACATGACAAGTCCTGAAATTCAACTAGTAAGTCAAGGTCACTCACAGGTGACCCTACTTGCAACTCAGGTCTGAAAGCTTCCCCTCAACCTCAGGGTACGTCTCCGCCTGCTCCACCTTTCTCCACCACTCCCTGCAGACTAACCTCTGACAAACCAATGCCTCTAATAGCTGGTAATTTAGACACAGAACAAGCAAGAAGCCAAGAGCTGACAAATCAAACACAAAACACTTTCCAGGGGTTGCTCTTCCCTTCCTCTGTGTTAACATCAGCAGCATATCTCTAACTTGAGACAAAAGAATGATCCTAAATGCGAGAAGTGAACCATGCTCCACTATGACTTCTTTGTGGGCTGTTTCTCGACAAGAAATCCTAAGGCAGAGAAGATGAAAGTCACCTTGCTGATTACAGCCTTGCAAGTCAAACAAAGGACTAAGGCCAACTCACTCCATTAAGTAAATCACAAGAGTGATGTGCAGTCCTACTCTGGTCTATTTTCCAGAGGTTTACCTGCTCATCATACATTATTATCTAAGGATATATATCTGCTAAATTGAGGAAGTCCCTATTAAAATGTTTGTAGACTTACATTGAAAGCCTAGAGCAGTAACATCTATAGAAGTTTTTCCTAGGGGAATAAAAGCTTCACTGGCACTTCATCCCTATTACAGCCCAATTAATTTCTCTCCATGCTGCAAGCTTTTCATTTAACTTTATCTCCAGATGCATACTTAACCACTGTATGAATCCACAAGGAGACTGGGCTCCAAGCAGGTATCCCAAAGCACACACTGGCAGCCAATGCAATTCTCATAACTACACCATTAGCCCGCTCAGCGCCATGTACCTCATGTGGACACACAAAACTCTCAAGTGCAAGCAGGCTCTACTTGAAATGCAACGGAGAAACAGATGTCTGTGTTCAATGGTGAATACATGAGGCTCTCTCACTTCAATCCTACTTACATGGGTCAGGGACAGTAAGTTTCAGAGAGGGGACATGTTTCGGTTTCAAGATCTTACCTGATGAACAAACACATCTTCCTTGGTGTCATTCCTGCAAGACAACAGGATATTGAAATTCATGAATGAAATGCACAATAAATTAAAAATCCAATTGTTTGGCAGAGCCAAAATGCCAATCTGTCATGACAGCAGACTTTTGAGCTTTGCTCAACCTGCTCTCAATCAGCTTACTGCATGTAGTAAAGAAATCAGCAGGAAGCCTGGGCAAGCTGCAGAGCACACGCTCAAGCCCATTAAGGAACATTCCTCCTCACTCCACCGATGGAGATGTTTGAACACCTGAAAGTGACCAGTCACTGCTTCCTGGCAGTGCTCTATGGGGGACTGGCTACTGCAGCCTTTGAAAGCAGCTGTGCCCTCACCATTGGAGTCCCAGTTACATCCCCTCAGCATCAAGGTTTCCCTCACCTGAGGAGCTGCATCACCAGCTGCCCATGAAGGCAGCAGGGTCAGTCAAGAGTGGGTTTCCCCTCTTGAGAAACAGAAAACAGCTCAGGTCTGTATCAACAAGGACCCAAAAACATCCATCCTTTGAGCATGATCATGGCAGAGCTTCCACAACCGCCACGAAGCCAGGCAACCAGCTTCAGTCAGAAGTTTCTGTTCTGCTCTGAAGAGGTACAGGGACATCCCTGCACCGGTAGAGCTGCACAAGCCATCTCTCCTGCTCCTGACACATGGACATCCCAGCTCCCATCATGCCAACCCACGCTCACTGAAGTGTTAAGTTTCATTACTGCATGGAATAGTTTGAATCAACAGGAAAGTGGCTTTTATTTCCTAGAATGACTGGTTAAAGACTTAAGTAAACTTGTGTGAAAACATGCTCAGAGCTCAAAAGCTCACAGCTGTAGGTAACAGAATGTTTGGTTTGTTGCTTTTTTATAAGATAAAGCCAGGTGCTCCTCAACATTGGCTTTGAAAAGTGAGAATTGACAATTAAGACTTTTTCCAAAAACATCATTCAAGCTACAGCTATTCTGTCAGATACCACCGGTAAAAGTAAGTTGCCTGGTCTCCTCATGGAATTGATACCTACAAGCCCTAGAGCTTACTGAGAAAATGCAGCCAAAAGACAGCGGAGCAAAGCCACTCTGACCTCATCTTCAAGGCCCCACAATGCAGCACCCAGAAACCCTTGCAAAGCCAGAGCCTAAAGACTCTTCTTCACAATGTAAGGTCCAAAAGCTGAAAACCTTCACAAGAGCCTAGTAACACATTCCTATAAAAATGCTGAGCACCTTCCTTCACCCTCAACTGAAAAATGAAGTAGGAAGTGCTCATCCTCTGTGCTCCACAAGTGTGGATGCCTTGTGCTTTTGCCCAACCAGACCAGATGATGCGTTTTAAACGCCTTTTGTGAACAGTTACACAGCAGGCCATTTCACAGCTGCATGCCACTGGCCATACCATTCCTGATGCTGTTCTCCAGCAAGCACATCTGGAAGTAGCAAGCACGGTGTTGTGTGGATGGTGGAACAGTACGAGCTATCACTTTCTCTAAGAAAACTTGGAAGGATACAAGAAAAATCCCCATTCGTTTAGTTGACGTTTCCACTAAGCCACTCTCTCATTCACATCTTTAATCCATAAAAATATATTTAAAAAAAAAAAAAAGGGAATCAGACAAGCCAACAGACTAAGAAGATTCCACTGTGAAGTCCAGCAAGGGCACAAAATACCAGGTCAGACAATATCAAATACTAGCTCCAGCTCTGGTAGAGACAAAGCCAGAGGCCTGCATGCCTATTTCTTATTTTGACAACCATGAAAAACAACTGACAAAGACTCAAAAATCAAACCCCTATTTCAGAGCACACTTCTAACAGTAAAAGCATACCTACATCAAAGCTGATTTCAGTTCCAAAGCTCATTTTATCTGCAAGCAGATTTGGCTAAAGCAGAGCCACACAAGGGCAGGAGCTCCTGCATGGCTTCCCTGCAGCCAGGCAGTTTCAGAGCTGAGGAAATGTCCTCCCATTCCTAGGCTGCGGCTCTAATCTTTTGGTAACAGCAGATCATGCTGGGTTTCTCATTACAAAGGGCAACCTCAGGGATTAAACGGCTGCCAAAGTAATGACTAGGGAAGCCACTCAGATGTCTTAACTAGCTGCTGCTGCTTCCTCACTTGACTGACATCACCGTGCATTTTCACTACTGAGGGAACAGGAAAAGCCTTCCCTCGAGGTGGGGTTTGCGACTGGGAGCTGGGAATCGTTTCCAGAGCCAAACACACTCCCGCTCCCAGGCACTGGTGACTGTACAACAGTGGGAGCTGGAACACGGCATGAACAATGCAAGCTGGGCTGATTGGGAGGCAAGTTTGTAAAGTGGCAGACAGAAAACCAATTCAGGAGCTTGGCAGACACTCATAAAGTAACAGACAGTTCAAAAAGGCAGTGTTTAAACCCAACGTAAATAAAAAGCCCAATAAAAGCACTACACTTGCTGCCCTAAAGGGGAATTCCCTGGTCTTCAGCCACATTCCGACACTGGGGGCTTGAAGTACCAGGATATAAGGGAAACAGCTCTGGCAATGCCCCAGGGGAGGCCCTCACAACTGATGAGGCCCAGAATTGCCTATTTTAAAAAAAACCGGTTTGCAGAGCACTTCTAGGACTCCTCTCCCTGATAGGCCTATTTTAAGTATTTACACAACTCCTGAAGCATTCAAATTATTCTTTCACATCAACTACTGTCATAAAAAAATTTAGGTGCTTGCTTCTTCAGACTTGTCCATGCACTCCAGTGCCGCAACAGGCAGTGTGAATTGTGCTGTTTTTGCTCTACACGTTAGAGGGTGTTCTCGTGTGAGAGCACGTTTGGAACCACTAAGTGCTCAAAGCAATTTTTGCTTGCATTGACTGAGCCTCAAGCAGGATCTTAAATACTGTGCGTGCTCACAGCCAACAGTATACTTTTATATTCTTAAGAGGAAAAAAACCGAAAAAAACCAAAACCCAACAAACCCCCAAACGGAAACCACCACAAAAGAAACGATTGTAACGTTGAGACACGCGGCCGCGGAAATAAACTCGCTGCGTTAGCGCGGGTCTTGCCCAGGTGAGGAAAGGACTCAAAAGCCAAACCGGTAATCGCCCAGCGGGTCAGAGGAAGGCGCATCTCACCAGCTCCTTCGGCACCGCCCCCCGCCTCGCCTGTCACCCGCACGGCTCCCGCACCGCGCCCGCTCCCCGTGACAGGGCCCGCCGCGGCCGGGTGCTCACCTGTTGATGAAGCCGTAACCGTTCCTCACGTTGAACCATTTCACTGTTCCCAAAACCTTCGTTGCTGCGGGAAGGGGCAGAGGGAAGAAGGGGAGGGAGCGGCGCGTCAGGGGCACGTGGCGGGGCGCGCGCACAAAGGCCCCGCGTGGCGGACATCTTGCGCCGCCCCGCCCCCATCCGGCACGCGGGGCCGGCGACGCGCGCGGGGGGTGGGCGGGGGGGGGGGGGGGTGACCCACGGGCGGGGG
>JAWWEU010000055.1:13816-26946 GCA_035583155.1 Acropternis orthonyx | reverse complement strand
CGCGCGCGGGGGGTGGGCGGGGGGGGGGGGGTGACCAACGGGCGGGGGGCGCGCGGGGCGGGGGGCGCGCGAGGGGCGCTCAGCCATGGCGGGGGAACGGGGGAACGGGGCTCCCCACCCGCCCGGAACCCCCGGGGACCGCCCCCCGCCCCCCCCGCCCTCACCGATGACCTTCTTGTCCCCGCCGGCGGGAGGCGCCGCCGAGGCCAGGCCGCTCCCCCCGTTCCCCGTCCCGCCGTTTGGCTTGGAGTCGACGGGGGCGGCGGGGGCCGCCGCGGGGACGGGGGCGGCGGGCGGCTGGGTCTCGGCCTCGCTGCTCATGGCGGCGGCTGTTCGGTGCGGACGGTGGTGGTGACTGCTGTTTGCGCCGCCTCCCGCGGTGTGATGGTGACTGAGGCCGGCCGTGGGGGGGGGGGGGGGCTGCGCCCGGCGCCGGGCTCGCTGAGCTCCGCTCTCCGCTCCCGATACCGATCGAACTGGCCACAATGGCGGCGCGCACCGGCTAGCCACCCCGCGCGCCCCGCCCACGCGCGCTGCCATTCGCCGTCCGGCCTGCCCGTTAAGCGCGGAGCGAGCCCATTGGCTCCTCCCGCCCCCGCCCCCGCCCCCCGCTGAGCGCCTATTGGCGGAGAGCCCTGCCCTTCGGCAGCAGCGCGCGCCCATTGGCCGCCCCTCAGGCCCCGCCCCCTCAGGCCCCGCCCCCAGCGGGCACGGCCGGGGCAGCGCGCGCGACCATGTGGCGGCGGCGGCGGCGGGAGCGGGAGCGGGAGCGGGAGCAGCCTGGAGCGGCCCTTCTGCGGAAAGGCCCTGGCCCCAGCGCTCCCCGGCCGCCCGCTCCCGCTAATGATGGGCAGAAAGGGCCCGGGGAGTGTTAATTACCGACGGGAAATAACGGATTTGGAGCCGTGTCGGAGCTCCCTATGCCATGTACGGACGTGCAGCTACAGCACCGAGCTGACTCCCGGGAAATCAGCTCACCCCGAGCCACTCAGGCTAGCGGGAAAGCATCGCTGCTGGGTCCTTTACCCTGCTGGAGCCCTTCTCCAACCAGCACCTCTCAGCTCTTCTTTATCTTTTTCCCTTATGTCTTCACCTTACAGTGGCTTGTAGACACCTATTTCTGCTGGATTGCCCAGAGGGAAGGTCCAGGGGAAACCCACCATTGTTGTCCAACAACTTACCTGCCTTGGACCCTTGGAAAATTGCCCTTGGCTACGTCACCCCTCCCAACATCAAAGGAGGGAAAGGTCACCAGCAACCACCCAGGTCTCTCGGAGATGACCCATCACTCCACTATCTTTGCAACCTGATCTCAGGATCAGCACTTCCAGCATCACACATAAATCACTGTCCAGTTCCCTATTGCAGTTCCCCACACTCTGCCATGGCCAGGTGAGGGACTCCAATGGGGCCAAGGTCAACACACCACAACAATCTATGGGGGTTTATGAACACTGGTCTCATCCAGGTCCCTTGGGCATTTTCCCACGACATCTCCAACTCAGCTAACAAAGGGAAGGACTGGAAAACAGTAACACAATCCCACAAGAATCTGCACCATGATGATGACCCAGAAAAAGAAGTTAGAATGACATCAAAACTGGATGGTGGTCAGTGAGTCACTCGAAAAACAATCTTACAATAGAATGGGAATTAAGGAATACACTGTGCAGAGATCTGAGGGAGAAAATGGTGGAGACAACTCCAGCTCTGAGAGGAAGCCTGTGAGAATGTCAGGGTCATGCATGTACAGCTGAAACTGTGGGCCCCAACAGTGTCTTCAGAGAGTAACATCACCGGGTCTGGAAGCTACTCTGACCCTCAGAGAAACTCAGAGGCCATCAGAAACACCATCTCCCACTGCAGCATCCACATCTGGAGGAAGATGCTGGAGCTGAGAGTACCTCCACCATCTGCTCTACAGAGGAGATTCCAGGCCTTGCTACATAGGATGTAAAAGTGACATCATCATGGGGGAGACTGGTAGAAGTCAGTGATATAAATACATCAAACTGAAAAAATGCTGCTGAGCCTGGATACAGAAATAAACTGGTTTCCCTGGTGAAAAGGTGGTGAATTTGGGCACCAGCAGACAGAAGTGCAAACTTCAGCATTGCACTGGCAGGCAGAGCTCCCGGAGGCACCCGAGCCTGTTGAGAACCTTCAACCCTCCTCTCACAAGAGACAGCCCTGTGCAAAGCATTTGTGGGACTGGGGAGGAAAGGGCTGGCATGTTAGTGCTTCTTTCATCGCTTGATGTTCTACAGGTACAAAAGGAGATGCCTCAGACTGGAGAGAAGTGAGTGTCGTCAGCAGCTGTGCAACCCCAAGAATGAGAACACAGGAGTCCTGACAGCCAGAGCCTTCTGCCAGGACTTCAAAGAGCTATGAGAGAAAAGAACACAGCCAAGCCTGTGGGACCTTCCTCCAGCACGTCACCACTGGGAAAGGCCTAGCTCAGGCGCAGAGTGCACCTCACACCTGCTGTTTAAGGAGGGATGAAGCACCTGCATGTGATAGAACAGTCTCTCTCCTAACTCCTTTGAACAGTTGGATGAGAAGAAGCTCCTGTTGGAGCCCAGCCCTGTGCAAGGTTCTGGCTTGTCCTCCAGCAGGTGGGCACATTCCCAGACCTGTTCTGGGTGAAGAAAGGTAGATTTTCCACCAACCTACAGCCTCACCCGTGCACTCTGCACCACATAGGACAAGTAACCCCAATTTCACTCCTACAGGATCACAATCCTCTGTTGCCCTGCCTACAGCTCTGCTCTAACACCCTTGTAGTACCTGGATGAACTCCTCCAACACCCATGGCATGTACCAGCCCAATGGTCTGCTGCCACCTCATCCCAGGGGACAGCTAACAAACACTTGTTGCCTTCAGAACTCACCTCAGAACCCAGCACTCACCTATGGTAATGAAATCTGTGTTATACCAATTCTGTGTGCCTCAGTAAAGCTGCACGCAGAAGGTTCTGGAGATTCCCAAGATGCCATGAACGTTTCTGCCAGGCAGTCTTAGTTACCTGCCAAGTGAAGGAACTGGTGCAGCACAGCTCTTTCAAGCTTCTTTCACCCCTTGATTCCCTCAATAACATACAGTAAATGTTCCCGATTGAACCAGCCACGGATAATGCATGTTGCTGAAAAGGCTACAGGCCCTCTCACCAGGAGAGGAATTCATTCCCACACACATTAACTGATGTGCACTGCATACATGCTTTAAAAAAATTCTTTATTTACATTTCAAAATGTAAAAAAAAGATACAGGGATGCCCATTATTAAATAATTTCATGAGAACGTCAAGAGCGTGGACCATGGGGCAGTCGGCTGGAGATGGAATTGCACAGAGCAAGCACAGGTCTAACCACTGGTGAAGGAACACTGAAAGGAAGAAAAAACAGGTCCAAAATCCTATGACAGCAAGACTGCACAGTGATACTTGGGGCCACATGGCAATTTTAAGTGAGTGCCAGTTACTGCACACACCAGCTTTCATCAGCCAGAGAACTGAATCAAGAGCCCTCCTGGGTCTGTCCGCCAGGCAACTGCATCTACCTCTGAACTTAAAACCTACAGCGCCTGTTTCTCCCAGCTGATTTTCAAGGATCTTGAAAAATAGCTGATGCAGCTGTTTGACGTCAGGCAAGGCAAAAGTCATTCTCATCCCCAGGCAGCTCAGACATCAGGGTACAGCTGTTTCTAAGACCTGGCTAGTAAATTAGCAAGATGGCACCAGCCTTGTACCTAGGAATAAAAAGCTTCCAGTCTCAAGCTGGACGTTGGCCAGAGATCCTGTACTCCAAATTGAAATGATCAACAAGTCTGGGCCTGAGGACAACCCTAAAGGGGACATGACCCATCAGTACAGCTCTGCCCATCTGCAAGAAAGCCTGTTAGCAAGGCTGTCCTTATCTTCAAGAGTCTGTAAATGCCACCAGAAGTTCCAGTGAAACAGAAGAATGATTACATTCCTTGTTGTCACTTTATCAAATAGCAGGAGCTCCTGAGATTCTGAAGTGCTGCAGATCTCTAAGAAATTATTATGGAAGCAGGAACATGTCTTTGTGGGCAATTCCAGCTGTCTTTGGAAATAATTTAAAGGAAGATCAAAAATTGTGGCGATTTGATTTTGTCAGTGCCTGCCAGCCTGCTGAAATTTGGAAATGAGCAACCGTAAGGCTAATCCAGCAGATTTTAGACAAGCTGCAGCCCGACACACTGAAATCTAGAGAGATTTGTTTAAATACTTGTGTTTTTTACAGTAAAGTGAGCAGACAAATGGAAACAAAATACTGTATGTTAGCCTGAGCCTATTGGTTTAACTAAAATGAAGCCTGAATAATAGTAAACAGTGGAAACGTCTCCTTCAGATGAGGACAGTGGTATTTTCAAGGTAAGACTATGTGAGATAATTCCTTGGTCCTTCAGTGGCAGCAGTCCTACTGCTGTACTGAGCAAGAAGGCTCAAGTCCTCCCTTTCTCATCTTCTTTTCTTGATCCCTGCCTGCCCCACCCATGGATACTCTGCTTTTTGCAGTAGTTGGGGAATTCTGTGATGGCCTCCCACCTAGACTGCCTGGGTAATGCCAGCTGGATTCTTGGTACAGTTCCCTTTCACCCACTTTGTAAAGCCGAGGCTTCAAGGTAGCCTAACTCTATCCAAGGAAGAGCTCCTATAACCGCATTTCCCCCTCGACTGCAGCTGCAAAATCTTATCTCTGCTGTGCTGCCTCTGGTGTTTGTACAGCTCAGAGGGAAGCCAGTTCAGGGACTTGAGCCAGCAAAAAATGAATGCTGTTAGAGAAGCATTTTCTGGTGTTTCACTGAGCTGAGACAGCTCTCTGCAAGTTCAAAGAAACATGAAAATAAGTCAAGAGAAAGTAAGGAGCAGATCAGCCCAGAGTTCATGGCACTGTCCATGGGAAGACTGAGACTCACCACATTGCTCTTTCATTGCTTCACATTTCCCCACACTGAGAGATCACAACTGGCAGCTTGGGTTTGTTATTGGGACCCGTAGGCACATTCTGGGGACAAACAAACACAGAACATTAAACCTCACAGAAGAACAGCAAACCTAGCCAGTGGCATGTACTGAAAGACTAGCTCAGAGCTGTTTGTGTAACACGGGAAACAAGGAATTCCGAGGAACAAAAAAGCACTGTTACATATTTTGGCTACAGGTCCAGCCATAAGCTGGTGAATTCTCTCAGTGTGCAGAGGTTTGGGACATGGACCAGAGGCTGGTCCTCTGAAAGGGAGGCAAGGAACAGAACAAAAACTGGAGAGCTCCTCACGAGATACAGCAGGCATCGTGTCACTTGATGCTGCTCTGGCTTAAATCTTCTACAGTTACTGAAAACAGCTGCCACAAGCAAAACAAACTTGTATTCATGTGGAAAGGGAAGAGACCATGACAAAGCAACCCTCATCCTAAACCTGTTGATATACTGGACTCAGTTGCTCTTCCTTGAGTCTCAAATTTCCGTTACTTTGCTCTCACTGCAATGATGCCCAGAGCAAGCTCACCACAACCCTTCAGCAGTGCTTCTGGGCAAAGGGGCCAGTAGCATACAGGTTATCCCACGCTGTACAGCTCCTTCCACGTGACCTTTTCTCAACACCCAACAGCTCTGTGCTTGCCCCACTTTTCAGATTAGAGGCTCTTCTGCACATTATCCCACATGTGTACCATGGAGTCAGTGCCAGCTATCTCAAAGAACTCACCGCTATTTGTTAAATCTACTCATTATCCTGTTGTGACACCATGCATGACATTGGCAGCAATCACCACCCTTGACTGTGGAAGACCAGCTCCTGGAAGACCATCAGGAGATTAGTTTCATTTTTCTTATTAAACATGCTGATCACGGATCAAGCAGAACTGATGATTTTGCATCCACTGAATAATCCCAGGCAATGGCACAGAAGTGAGATGCTTTACACTTCTGTCTGAGCTGCTGATAGAAGAATGTTTTAATTCAGCTTCCTGAACATATGCAAAGCAAATAAAGCCTTAAAAAGGCAATTTACCCTCAAAGACTACCAGAGCCATGAGAAACTAGCATTTACAAAGCCAACCCATACAGCCTGTGCTTCACCAGATTTCCTGCTACGTTGTAAGGATGACAACTGGTACTGCCAGTTATCAACACTGGTATTCCCTGGTATCCTGCAAACAGTGGGAGAGAACAGGACAACTCTTGTTAATCCTGTACGTGAGTTTCCAACGTGGACATTCACAGATAAATAGGCGAATTCAAACTTACTTCAATTTTTCTCATGACCAACAGCCCATCGACAATTTTACCTAGAACGAGAAAATTTATCCACTTCAATATGGACATTTTTTTACCTTTGCTCTCCCCTCCCATCACAGGTACATGCATTTTTGTCCTTCCTCATGCAGTGTGTAGCTGTTTGGCACTTCAGAGTTTGTTACCTGTCTCTAAACTGATAAAGGAAACAATTCCTCTTCAAACATTTTCCACATTCAGCACAGATTAAATGCCTTTTCCCATCACAGGGGTGGTGTGTGTAGAAATCTAGGGTTTGAGACCTGCCACCAGCTGTGCTGCCATGCAGCACAAACTACCTCACTAGGAACACACCCCTGGCAATGAACAATATCAGTGTTACTTAAGAATTAGGGGGAGCACTAGGTGGGACATCAGCTTAAGGCTGGCTTGGAATTCCTACAGCTCAAGCAGCAGTAAATGCAAATTAGCAGATGTGGTTTCATAGAATTACTGTCCAAACACTGCTGAAAGCTCAGTCCTCTCTGACAGTGGAAAACAAAGGGATCCCTTGACTGATCTGTGCTGTCTGCACTGGCACAAGGATTTGTGTAGCAATACAATACACTGATCATGGAACTGATCTGGATTAAAGCTAATCTGGGAAAAAAAAATTATTCTTTTCAACAGTAATCCGTCACAGTATCAGGCTGCACAGATCCCTCTGCTAGCACAAGCAAGCAGGGAAGAACAAGCAGTCCATACTCAGAGGATGGCTGGACACTGGAATGGGCTCCCCAGAGCAGTGGTCATGGCCCCAAGACTGCCAGAGGTCAAGGAATGTTTGGAGAACACTCCTAGGCACATGGTAGGACTGTTGGGCTGGCCTGTGCAGGGCCAGCAGTGGGACACAATGATCTGTGTGGCTACCTTCCAGCTCAGGAGATTCTATGATTCTCACCATTTATTTTAGCAGCTGCCCTACAGGCATGTCTGTGAGCTGGCACTCCAGGACTCTGCTGCAGGTACTCACCAAACACAACATGTTTTCCATCCAACCAGTCACACTTGGAGCACGTGATGAAGAACTGGCAGCCATTGGTACTTGGGCCACTGTTTGCCTGGGGTTTGACAATGGCAAAAGACGACAAGTGTGCAACTGGCCAAAACTGAAGGTCGACACATCTCACATAAGAAAGAACTGTTGCTCTAGACGAGCTTATTTTTAGCTTATTGCTACACAAACCAAAGGAAGCAAGATACACATCTGGTCACATCAGTGTGCACAACAGCCAGGTCACCAACTTTTTACTATATTTCCACCAAGGCACATTCAGCACAAGACTCTTCTGAAGTTCAGGCTCTAGAGCATGCTCCTGAAAAAAGACTGAACTTTTTGGTGATGAGTGCTTATTGGCTGCAGTATTGTCCTGAGAAAAACTGAAAGCCAGGAACCAGGGAAAAAAAGAAAAGGCAGCTGATTTCTGCTATTTTGGAGGTTTCCTCAGAATAAAAATAAAAAAAGGTATCTGTTCTGATCATCAGGATGAGAAAGGTAATGATCTTATTGGCGCAGGGTTCACAGAAACAGTGGGATGCAGATATGAAATTGAGTTCACACCTGAGTGCAACACCCAGAGCATTTGCACTCTGTTAAGAAAACATCTATGTAACACTGCAGTGCATTTCCAATATTGACAACCAGGAGCTACTAAAGCACATTTCTGTGCTGACAAGTGAATAGGGCAAGTTTTGCAGCTGCAGGACTGCACAGGACAGGGTCACTTTGGCTTTTTAGTTATTGCTAGCCAGCCTCAGAAGAATCCAGCTGGGATCCATGGTTCCTGGCATCCATGGTTTGACCCAGTAGAACAACTTCAGAGGTAATGCCACTTTAACATAAATCTGGCAATACTGGGGTGGATTCCTTCTCCCACACCATAGTACACTGGCTGCTTACCTGTGCCATGACACTTCCTTTTAGGCCATGTTTTGAATTGGATGAGTAACTAATCCAAATGATGAATGCCCTAAGCATTTTTAGGGGCACAGCAACTGAAAAAGCCAGCGAAGAAGCAGTTGTGGATAGGAACACTGAAACACTGGCTCCATTTGCTTTCATTTCTAAAAATCAGGGTACCGTTCCTACCAGACAACATGCAATGGTTGCAGTTGATATAACAATACTGTGCTGAACAGGAAAGTCTGTTTTGAAAGATACTATGGTAACACTGCTGTGGCTTTGGAACTCCCAAGTATCTCTGTTTCATCCTTTCGAGGTCAGTGTCTGGTAACAGTATTAGCGAAGAAAAAAACACTACCACTCACCACTGTAAGAAAACTGTAAGAATCAAGTTCTTCTGAAAGCTGATCAAGCCAAGCCTGTCCCAGAGCAACAGGCAACACAGAAAGGATGATGCAGGATGATATTAATCCATGAATAGCATTAATCCACTCAAGATATTAATCCATGAGTAGTCTTGTAATTAGTAGTTACAAAGCAGGTCTTCCAGACCTTGTACTAATTGGTGGAGATTTTTGCTGTCCCGCAACTAATGTATATACTTAGGAAAAGGGCAGAGAGAAAGTACCAAAAGCTTTTTAGTCTGTAATGTCATTAATTCACACTCACCATAGAGAGAAGGCCAGGAGCAGAGTGTTTCAGCTTGAAGTTTTCATCTGCAAAAGGACCCCTATATATACTGGCTACTCCAGTGCCGTCTCCCTGCAGAAGAGAAGTGCCTAGTCAGTCACTGTATTTGTTCTGTAACAATTGCTGCAGAATAATTCAATTTAAAAACTAAATTAAAGAAGCCCAAGCAAGAGAAAGGGGCTAAACTCAGCCCAAAATGGATGCTGTACTGCCCTGTATATACACCAGCAGTGAACACAATCAGTGTTTCAATTCTGAACAGAACAGCAATTGGTTTCTAACCATACACTTCCTTGTTCACCATCTGTATGTTGGCAGAAACCCATAGGGGTGGCAAGGGTTGAGTCCAAGCCTCTCAGAGTGAGGTGGAGGCTAGATAGCTTGGTACAGACTCATTGGGACTTGATAGGAAAAAGAGTGAGGAGGTAGAAGTATGGGCTGGTGTGATAAGCAATGGAAAAAGTCAGCTCAAGATGGGTTTACAATATTTCACCTTATTTTCTGTGACTTTACTAGAAACAGGGAAGCAATCTCCCTGTTCTGCAAGGACAGTTTCTAAAAAAAATTTTCTTAGTTTTTTCTGTACTTTCCACCAAGTCCAAACATCTTGTACTTAACTACAAGCCTGAGAACTCAGATCTCAAGACACTTATAAATGAAAGCATGGGCTGTGACAGCTGCAGGCTGCAAGCTCTGACAGCCCACAAGTTCAGAACTCTGCAGAAGCCTGGCACATGGCTCTTGTCAGACACGTTGACTTGAGGGACTGCTGACTGTGCCCTTGGGTCCACCCTTGCAGAGACACTCCTGTATGATGCCAAAAGGACTGAGCAGGGACCCTTCAACAGAATGGTCTTAAAAATGCTGCAGTGAGGAGTCCTCCAGGGAAAGTTGTGGAAGCAATGCAAACAGGTATCTCTAGCATGGTCACTTAAGTTTACTATTCTGACAGTTAATTCCATTTCTGTGTTGATTTTCTCTTTCTGTGTTGCTTCAGCCTCATTTCTTCTGCCTTGCTACAACCTCTCTCCCTTCCTTGCCTTTCTGCTTAACGTACATGATCTTTATTAGGGCAAACTTAATAGTTAACAATAAGATGCCAGTAATATACCCTGTGCAGTGGCGCATCTTTTGCTCTGCTTGCCCAGCTCTTGCTTCTTTTTCTCATGTTCTTTGTGGCTTACTTAAACTGTTGGCTTTGAGACAGGAACTTACACCATGTCTCAAGGGTCAGTGTGAGTATGCTTGCTCCCCAAATGGCTTTTTAATAAATATACTGTATAGATTTCAAATACTGGAGCAATTTGTAAAGCTTGTTGAGCTGCAGTGGAAGTAATAAAGCCCACTGGAACATCTGAGCACTGTCACAATTAGCAACTACCTCAGAGTCTGGTGTGGCTGAGCCACCCACTGTGCAGTCAGTTCTCTCAGTGACTTTTATACCACCAAGTTTTATATTAAAAAATCTTTATCACTCCCCTCATACTTTAAAACACTTCCAGAAATAAAGTAATTTTACTGGGTCTCAGAACAGTGAAGAGATCCTGTGGCACTTCAGCCTTCCTCATATACTCTGCTCATACCCAAGCCAGAGCACAACCATCACTGTGGGCACAGTCTGTTCTATTTTGAGACAATTCAGTAACAAAAAGTTAGTTTTGATTTAAATGGCCTCTTGCACTAGACACTTGGTTCTGAACTTAGGGTCTCTCTACAAAGCTAGTAAAAATTCCAGGGTTTCTTATTTGGGGGAGGACAACAGAAGGGGGAAGGAAAATGTAAAGAAAATCTTTGCAAGTTTTAAAAGCCTCCAACAGTATTGCCAGGCTATTGTAGAGAGGAAGTATTTTGGGAAGAAGTGTGTTCACCCAAGGTTCCAGATTTGTTTTCAAGTACATTATTGTCTGTCGTAGTAAGATGGCAGCAATGCTGTGAGGACACCTCCAGTTACTAGTGCATACCTCAAAAAAGAAAGAGGGCCCATAAATCAGCACAGACCCTTGGAAAACAGCTGCACGTTATACAATACAGGAAAAAGACACAAGGGATATAGGAGTACATACATTTACGAAGTCACCTCCTTGGATCATGAAATCCTTTATTACCCTAAAGAAGTAAAATAACAGTTAGTTCCTGGCAGACAAAGGCCTCAGAAAGCTCAGTGTAAGGTAAAAAGGAGCTCTGCCTCACTGCGCAACAGAAGTTAACAGTCTGTGAATGCTGCAGCCTGAAATCTACAACAAATTAGTGGTTGCCATCAGCAATGACCCATTGCTGTTTGACCAGGGATAGTGATTAGTGACAGATGCCAGACAATGATCTCTTGATGTGGCACACCAGGAACAGGGGATTCTTCCCAGCGACCCCAGTATACACACCTGACAGCACCTCCAGATCCCCCAAAGGTACAGGAGGATGACATTAGCCATGACCCACAAATGCCTTGAGGTAGGTCCCAAAACCCCAGCTGGCTCAGGCTGCTATTTAGTAGCTAAACAACAGTAGATGAATTACCTGTGGAAAGTGCTTCCTTTATAACCTATAGGGACACCATCTTTCCTGTAAGAAAGTAAAAAGGAAAATCCTTGCAACTTATTGGATATCCCAACACAAAATCCTCCCAGGAATTCACAGTCCCAAAGGCTGCCCTATGCATTAGCAGCTGCCTTGAAATACAATCAAGCACTGCAGCCTCTCAGCTGCTGCTCATGGAGGCAAAGGGAAACCTCAAGTGGGCTCTGCACATGAAATGACACGGTTCCCTGCAACACCCACACCATCATCTTCACAGGATCCCACTGCAATGTGCAGCATGAGCAGATGGGTTTTGCAGACAAGGCTTTTTAGAGCCATCTGGACATAAGCAAAGTCACATCCAAAAAGGAAAACGTGCTATCTCTGTGACTCATGGAGCCCCTCAAAATTTCCTCAGAGCAGATTTCTGTAACTCTTTCATTTTGTACTCCTACAACACAAAGGACATCTAGGCAAGCCCCTCTTCTACCTCACCCAGTCCTGTTTCTCCAGTTGGCCACTTAAAAGGACACTGTAACCCACTTACCTGAATTCACCTGTACAAAACTGCCTGGAAAACAAAAGAGAGAGCAGAGTATGAGGCACATGAGAACTCTGAGGCCACTGATGGCTGCAGTGACTGGCACGTAGGACCTTCCTTACTGCATCAAGGATATCCCCAGTGAAACAGGAACTGGCTGCTTCTCCCCACTGCCATTTCAAAACATTTTCCATGCCCTCTGTGGTGAGGAAGTCAGATTTAGCACCAAGGTTATGAGAGATGGTGAATGTGGGGGGCAGGCACTGTGTTTGATAGACAGTAGGGTATGTCCATCTCTCTGATGGAAGCGGGATTCCAAACAGTGCATCCCTCAGTTGATGGCAGGAGAACTGGGTGACTGGGAGATCACCACCATGGCACAAGGCACTGCCTGTTCTAAATGCACAGAGAAAATCAGAGGCTCCACAGCAAAAGCAGAGAGGGGCTGGAGTCCTTCGCCTTCCAGCCAGATGGGCTCCCCCGAGGGACCAGAATACCACACAGTAAAGAGAGATAGGCAAAGCAGGTGCAGTAGTTTGGGTAATCACTGTGCCACCAAAAAACATTCTTGCATCGAAAAGCCTCTGCAGTCCCGGTCCAGGCTGAGCCACAGACGGTAGCTGTCCCTTACCTGAAGTTCTCTGCCGTTTTGGGTACAACATCAGCAAACAGCTCGATCTTCATGCGACCGACCTCCTGGGGAGACAGGGGCCAGGTGAGCCTTCCGGGCTCCTCCTACACACCTGGCTCCCGACCCCGGGAACTGCCACGAATCCACTCTCCTGATGCACTCGGTCCCTGCAGGCCCCTCCTGAGGCAGCCCTGCTCCTCTCCGTGCGAGTCCCTCCCGACGGGCCTGTGACCGCACAGCGCCGATACCCCTCCCCTGGCACTGCTCCTCCCACGATGAGCGCCTGGCATCTCCCTTGCGCCCCTATCCCCACAACGCCCCGACACCCCCATTTACTCCGCAGTCCCGCCCCGCGGCCCCCACCTGCCCGCCGATGGTGACATCGAAGAAAACCACCGGGTTGTTGGGGTTCGCCGCCAGCGCCGACATCGCCGCCGCCTCTGCAGGAAACGGAAGTGGCGGCGGAAGCGGAAGCGGCCGGAGGGGGTCCTGCCCCCTGCCTGCCCCCTGCCTGCCCTCTGCCTGCCCCCTGCCTGCCCCCACCTGCCCTC
>JAWWEU010000054.1:0-21627 GCA_035583155.1 Acropternis orthonyx | reverse complement strand
TTTTTACAAAAGCAGAGCCTTGCAAGGCAAGTAGTCATTTTCTGGGACTGGAGAGAAATATCTCCTTCCAAGGATCACAGTAGGTCAGGATGACTCAGTTTTGCCAGTGTCCACAAGAGACCACAAGATCACACATCTCTCTCTTTTTTTTTAATTTTAATTATTTCTTTTCTTCCTTTGAAATGTATAAATTGATTTCTGTTCTTTCATTTTATGATTAGCAACATCCATTAAAAACTTGATTCGCACTGACATATGATTGGCCATAAAACATTTACTACCACAGGCTGTATTTGGACATCATTCAAAGGCTTTGAGCCTATTAGATAATTCAGCTCTCTCTGTCTTTTTCAGTGATAGGATCAAGTCTTGTAGTAGCATTTGCTATGCAGTAACTTCCAAGAATCAAGCCTTGCCTGTGTTGTTTGCGCATGAAGACCCATTAGGCTAAATTAATCCCTAGAGTAAATGTACAGACTTCAACAGAATGGTATCATGGATAAATTAGGCCTATTGATTTTTAATGAGGTTCTTACCTGAATAAAGAAAATAGAGTTTCTCTTCTATTCTGGTCTATTGTTCTTCTGCTGCAAGCATCACCAGAAGCACCTGCTTTGACTCTACGTTTTTAAACCTGGAAATTTCACATGTCTAAAAGGATTAGAAAACAGTTTTCTTTCTCCTTGCAAAAAGTGAACAATGCCATTACGCAATGGAATAGGTTTCCAAGAATTTACACGTCTCCAAACATAATTTTCTGAAAAGCAAGTGAATAGATTGCCAGAAAAATTACAGGCTTCCCATATTTTAACACTGATCTCCTCCTCCAGAGATCATCCTCATCACAAGGGGTTTACTCCATGCTAATGAATTTCTAGAGAAGTCATTTTGAGAAATACAAACTAATTTGTTTTCTTTAGCTGATCTGGCTGAGATAATTCATGCCTTGCTGTTTCATGCCAAGGATTTCTAGTGTCACCCTATTGTCTGAGCCATCAGCTGTGTAATTTAGGGACACTCCACCTCCCCAGGAGACATGTCCATGGACCGGACCACCTGGCTAGTAGCATGGCTCTTGAGAATAGAAGAATGTGACAAATCCTGTGGTGTTCCCTGGGAGAGTGGTACATAGTTGATCCCAGGTATGGAGAGGCACAGCCAGGTATCTGTTTTGGCAGATGGCTTCTCTTTGTCATTGTCATCACTGCCTCTGATCTCCATAGGAAAATAGAGAAAAGAAAATAATGCCTCTATGCCCAGAGGTTTGAAAAGAAAGCAGAGACCTCAGGTTGTAGCCAGGCTTCTCTGGGGAGACAGCGTGTTGCTTAGGCAACATTCTTTAAATTATTATTATCCTAGATTACATACTAGGCAGAAATTCTTCCCTGTGAGGGTGGTGAGGCACTGATACAGATTGCCCAGAAAAGCTGTGGCCGCTGCATCCCTGGAAGTGTTTAAAGCCTGGTTGGATGCGGCTTGGAGCAACCTGGGATAGTGGAAAGTGTCCCTGCCTGTGGCAGGGGGTTTGGAACTAGTTAATCTTTAAGGTTCCTTCCAACCCAAACTATTCTGTGATTCTGTGATATGAGTCTGCAATCAAGTTGTAGGGTCAACAACCTGTCGTTTTAGTATGACTTCCCAAGGGTGTTACTCCCCAAACTGCTGCCACTGCTGAAGTCTGCATCTGCAGAGAGGAGACTATTGCTCTGGTTCATCAGTGGCATTCAAAAACAAGTATGACCTATGTCATCACAGCCCTGTGGTGTTATGCATGGCTGCAGGGGGCACATGTTAAGTATCCAGGTGCCCTTTTGGGCATCACTTCACTGTAGACCCTCACGTGACCACAGTGTTTTTTTTAATATTCTGGGCTGTAGAGTAAGGAAACTTTTTCATTACACCTCAAACTCTATGAAGGCACCAAATACTGGTTAATTTTCATCCTTTATAATGTTTAACCTAAACTCTTAAATTTCAAACTGAAAAAACAATTGTTTCTTTCTTTCAAACTATTAGTTATCAGTTGGGAATAGACTTTTTTTAATAAACAGTTGGCTTGGCTTAAACCACTGATCTAAATGGCAACATGTCTGCAGACTCACAAGTCATCATTTTGTATTCCCAAATGTATCTTGCTAGTGGAAGAAATATTCATATCTACTCAGAAATTCCAACACAGATTCTCTGTGCACTTCTAGCACACATGGTGACAACCAAGGCATTACTAACTTCAGGTCTAAGTCATACTTCTTGAATATTTTTTTTTAATTGCTGAACTATTTGTTACTTTTTAATGTATTTTGGGCATTTCCACTATGTGCATCATGTAGAAGGATGGATGAGTCTTTGGCTGAAGTTAAACGAGATTTTCTCCCCTCCCCATTCCTGATCTCAGGTCTGTATCTTTAACTTTTCTTTATCTTGGTAATCTCTGTAATTCCTGAAATTCCCTGGGCTGTGGAAAGGACCTGCAATTCTCTAGTGCTTTGCCTTGCAATTCCTTCTGTAGCATTTCATAGCAAAACTGAAAGGAACCCCAAAATGTTTAAACTGGAATTTTCCTTTAGAAAAGCAATGATGTAGGAATATTCATGCGGTGCTTGGCGCAAGCTCTTATTTAAGTAACACAGATGTAAACTTCTTACAGGCTCAAGTGTGGGATTTGCAATGTGATTCTTTTTCATGTGCACGTCTTCCTTCCCAGAAAACACTACAAAACCTTTCACAGAACCTGTCATTGGCAGCAGAGATAAGGAATGCTTCAATGCAGAAACATACCCTAAAAAGGGAAAGGCCAATATTGACTTTCACTGAAGCTTAAGCCCTTTAAACTCAGCCCTGGACAAGGAGAATCAATGTCTCTTACAAAAAAAGCACCATTGCTGTAATATAGCAGGCTGTTAAACTATGCTAACAGTCATATATTTTCTATTCAAAACTGTACCACTGTGTTTATAAACACGGGAAGGTTTTGTTGCTGTATATGTCCAGATTTTTGACATGTGTAGGTGGAGCTGGCGTAGCAAAAGCCTATTTGGGAGTTAGGAGCAGCTGCCCTAATGGAATATTATTGACTTTAGTTACATCAGGGGCTAAATATAGATCAGGCAGCAATGTACACAGGGCTGTGTCTGACAGCCAGGACAGAATGTGCTGCTTGATGGAGAGACGGATGGACGCTGCTCCTGTGCAGATGCTCCTTTTAGGTCAGGGGAGCTCTGCTGGGCTCTTTCACCCAGCGCTGCTACTCCTGTGAGCATCCTGCTGCTGGCCAGCCAGGGCTGTGGATCTGGCTCCAAGGGGAGATGTGGAGCTGGTCTGGATTTGGATACATGTCTCCTGCTGGCGCCTGTTGGCATGGCTTCCTGAAGTCAGTGGGGCTGTGTTGATTTCTATGCAGTGAGGGGCTGATCCCAGCATTTAGAGAACTGCAAGGAATACTTCAGATATTTTGCCCTGGCCTTCCTCTATTGCTGTCCTTCATCCTTCAGTTCCTCCCTCTCTCCTTTCCAGTCACGCTTCTGTGGTATTTAAAATTTGAGATGCAAACCCCACTACTGAGCCTGCGGCTCCCCAGAGTTTTACTTTTGAAAGCAAAACCTGCACATCCAGCAACATTCTTCAAAAGCCCTTTCCCAGCCTGGACCAAAAAGAGATGATCCATGTGTGCCACATCTGTGCACTCAAAAGGAGGGTCTGTCCCTCTGCTAACCTTTAAGGAGAAGCAGCACTGAGAGAGCATCTCTCAGATTCCATCCTGACTCTCAGGGGCTAGAAAAGTTAGAAAGGAGCCTGTTCTTTCTCTTACTCGAATGAAGATGAAGCCTTTCGAGGCTTTTTTTTCCCATCCCTGTCTCTGAGTCTTGACTGCTATTTTTAAGCTGGGAGAGCACCGGTGTTGAAAGGGATGTGCTTATCCTGACAGGCTTTATGAAGGAGCATCACAGGGCTGTGGCACAGCTCAGCACAGAGGTGTTGAAGAACTCTGAAGACTTGGCAAGCCACGGGGATGCTGAAGGCAATGCCCAAAGTACCCAGAAGTTCAGACATACTTCTATATTTTCCTCCTTGGGAGGGAAAGCCCAAGACTCTATATCATAGGAAGTGACAGTTTTGAAGTGGAGCAGGCTTGGTAGTCCAAAAAGACCAGATTTGTGATTCTTTGGGATAAAAGAGTGTGCACTTCTCCCCTTATCACTGTTTGATCCTGCAGATTTAAATCTAGCTAATGTGCACAGACAGGACCTGTGTGTGGTGTCCCAAGTGGTTTATGGCTGCAAACATTAAAGCCAGAGCTACAGAGAATCACCTACTCATACAGGGAATGACTTACATGAACCAGTATTTTTTATGAAAAACCATTTAGAGACTTTGGGGTCATAAGACATCCTACAGAAACACAAGGCAGGGAATGAACCCAATTATAGGACTATTTACTTTCTCCTTCAATATCTGTAAGAGGTCCAGAATATTGTACCTTTATTTTCTCGCTTATCTCTAGTCCTTCCAGATTCACTAAAAGTACATACAATCCAGCAAGTCCAGGCTATATGGGAAAAGACTGTATATATTATTCTATTTGGTAAATTCTTTGCAATACTCTAATCATTACAGACTGTGTATTTTTAATAAGTACTTCGATTGCCTACAGAGAAAAAGTGTACATTCCACTCCCACTGAGTCTTTGGACACTAATTTTTTGGTTTAGAGTATGAGGAGTGAAGCACAGCAAGTATATTGTCCTCTTAGATTTATAGTCCAGGAGATAGGTCACAACCCCTAGACACTCTAAAAATGATCTATACTTCACAGGCCTGGGGGACAAACCTGGAACATATATTGTAGTATGCATCAAGACACCCTGGGCTGTGAATGTGATGCTGATTTGAGACAGTCATAAAGCAATGGCATCTCACCATGGGGCGGGGAGAGTGTGAATGGGAGGCATGTTGTCTCTGGGAGGCTGATATTGCTCTGACAGTGAGGATCGATAGTCCCAAGTCCCAGTGGCACTGCTGATCCCATCAGCGACATCCCTCCCTCACTATAATGAGTTTTACAAGAGTAAGGAGTCGCATCTGATTCTTTGTGAGTTTCCTCCAGCAGTGTTGCCATCAGCTAATGTGATTTCAGTGCCACAGTGAGGGACTAGGGGCTTCATCCCTGCAAGATGCTGTGCCATCCTCAGCTGTGGCCACAGCAGAGCATCTCTGCCACCTCCACCACCGAGGCTGGACCCCCATCTGAACGCCACGAGTCCTTAACATAAAACTTTCATATCTGCACCGTCAGCTTCAGTAAGAGACACTTTGAACCACTGAAAGAGGAATTGGAGCTGCTCAGTTCAGAGGCAAAAATTCACCCTTCCTCCTCCTCTTCCTCCAAGTGCTGCAATCAGACTGGGGGAAGCCCTGCTGTGAGTGTGTAGTCAGACTGACAGGAGTGAGTGAGCCCTGTGCCATGCTAGGGAGGTCCTTTTGAGTCCCCTGGTCCACGTTCAATCCTCTGAAGCTTGACAGCATCCACCATATTGAACACAGGATACCCAGCATCTTCTGCTTCTGCTTAAATATTTGGCCCTTGCATATCAAGCCCCATCAGGACCTGTCTCAGCCCAGTTTGTTGTGGGATCACCTATATAACCTCTGGACTAGATTGTTTTCTTCATCCTGGAAGCAACAACATCAGTTAGACCTGCAATTGAACAGAAACAGAGATTAAAAGTTTAGGTTTGTTACTAGATGTAAAGCAATTCTTTGTTGCTCTTGTCAGGTGTCCTGAGATGTGAGAAAGTATTACAGAGTCCTTTCTTGCTGAAGTTGTGCTTATCCTGTGATCTGTATTTCTTCCTCCATCTCTCTTGCATTGTTCTTATCATTCTGTTATCAAAGGGCTTCAAGACAACCCAGCATAGCTGAGCTCTCATATCCCCTTGAAATTCAGTGGAAGGGTTACATTTGGTTTTCTAGGAACACCAGAGAGGATTTAAGGCAGAAAGAAACCACTAAGGGTTTCTTTCTCTGATATTCCAGGCTTTTCATTTCTGTATATATGGAGTGAGATTATCTGAAGGGCTCAGTATTGTCTTTCATTGCTGGAGAATGTGGAGAAGTACCATGTTCCCTGGCCATGGGGATGGGATCAGGCAGGACATTCCTGACTATCCCATTCTCATCTTTGTTGTTCAAAACCTAACCCTTGGGCAGGACTATCTAATAGAGGTTCCTTAACTTGCATCAACACACTTCACCACAACAATGACTGTGTAAACCTCATAGTTACACACTCCACTATGGTCATGAACACACACACATTCTTTTTTCTTTTCCTCTCCTCTCCCATATCCATCCACATCAACCTCCCTAGCCCCAAGCCCTGTGTGCTCTTGGAAGGGTAGAAGATATAGGTAGAAGAGTTAGTGCTGTCTGTTCTTCTATCAACTTATCCTCTCTTTGTCTTCCCTTCTCACGTCCCCAGATGGCCCCCCGTTAAGCTAGGCTTAGTGGGACCAAGATGTCAGGGAATAACCATATCCACAGTTGTCATTGTGTTCTTTCTACTTACATACTGCATGTCAGTCCCATCTTGATCTTGCTTTAGGCATTTGGAGCTTACACTCTCTAAGAGGCTCTGCAAGTTTTTATCACATCTTGCTCAGAAGGACATTCTATTGACTTTAGGCACTCATGTCATATTCAAAGCATTTGTAAAAATTAAGATATGATCTTACTGCAGTGTTGTGGGTTACTCCACTTTGCTTTGAAGATTATATGCTGAAAATCGTTCCCTGACAGTCGCAAAACTGGTGCAGTTTGAAAGGGCTTTCCCAGTCTTAAGCGCTGGACATAGTTCTGGAACACAGCTAAAGCTGGAACGAATTGAAGTGTGCCCATTGTATGGAAATCTATGTGGCCTGTGGCCTGGTGCAATACTAATTTTGAGATGTTCCAGATGCCCTTTAATGGTTAGAGCACTCTTAATGTGCTGCAGCTGCTGTATGTTGGAATAACTTCTGTTGCTGAATTCCTTCATGTGTAAAGGCAAGGGTGCTTATTTGGTGTAATGGGAAAGACCAAATATTGCAACTTGAAGTATGAACACAAAGGATTTATGAATCACAATCTACTTTTAATTAATGCTTGGTCCTTTTTTTTTTTCTTTTCTATGTGTCCAGTTGCTATCTCTTTAAAGCAATCCATCCTCACATTCTTCCAACATACAGAACACTCTTCACAACCCCCTAAAAGTTCCACAACTACAACTGGATGGTCTCACTTTTAAATGTATGGGCAGCCTTTGTGTCCGTTTGCCATCATTTCCACTTTCCATCACATTTGGCTTGCTCCAGAGAAACAGTCTGGTGCCAGGATTTCTGCTGGCTGAAAAAAGGGTGAAGTTCTGGCCTGATTAAAATCAATGGCAAAGCTCCCAGCAACGAGTAGGAGAGCAGACTGTGATTTGGAGTACTTGGAGGATATACACAAAGCAATCAGACATAGCAATATAATTGTGGCCATTTGATGAATGCTAAAGTTAGAGATCAACAACTAGCAGCTAAAAATAGCAGTGATTTCTGCTGATTCCTAGTCTTGTTATTTTAGCTACTGTTGCAAATCAATTCCTTTCCAGGATAGCCTTTCAGGATAGGTAAAAGCCTCTCATAGTAAAACTTGAACATCTTGCTGTCTTGGAATAAATACCGCCCTCCTAACCACACTGTTATGGGTTGGCATCCTTAATATTTTCCACACGTACATGCAAAACCTGTTAACATGTTAATGGATTTGTTTGCTTGTCAAGGGAAATTTTGCCCCCTGCAATGACAGCTTCAAACTCACACTGCAAAAGGGCAGGGCAAGCAGTCACTCAATGGACAAGCACAACACACTTCTCCTGGCAATAAAGGCTTTGGATTCAAGACGGGTGCCGTGCCACTCTGATCTGCAGCGCTGGTTTAATCATGTTAATGTGCTGTCTAATTATGGTAAACACTGCATATTATTCAAATTAAAAATGTATATTGCTGTTCACGTAGTCAGTCTGCAGACGTTTTCACGCATTAGTGTTTTCTAAGCTGAATGCCCTCTGGTCAGCAAGGGAGGCTGTGTGTTAGCCCATCAGCTGAAAAGGGAGGTGGATGATCAAATATAGTGGCCAGATGACTTGGACAGTGTTTTTCTTGGCATACTTGGGTAGGGAAATGGTTTCTCTGAAGCAGAGTTGTCTCTGAAAAATCCTTTGTGAGACGTAAATCTTCTTGAGTTTCTGTCTTGGGAGCTCTGCTAGCAGTCATGTGTAGGTGGTGATGCCTTGACTGGCTGAAGATACAGGTGTGTATAAAAAGACCTTCAGGGAAAAATTCTCTATGTGATTTTATGTGATTGTTTTTATAGAGGACCATTGTCAGATCATATAACTCTCAAGAAGCCAGTTGGCTGCTTGTATTTATATCGTGCTTGAATTTTAATGATACTGATATTTATAAATGGTGATATTGATATCTATAAATGGATTACTTGATCAAACTTTACAAATATATTTTAATAGATTTGACTCCATGTGGTGGGAGTCAAATTTAGGATTGATGATTGAGAAGAAGTTTAGGATTAAGAAAAGTGCTGGGTAACGTTCTTATCTTCAGAACAAAAAGAGAAAAATTGCTGCCTAAGCAAATAAATTAAAGAGATGTGATGAAATAATTTCATGCTGAATATAGCCTTTGTGCAGAGCAGAGGGAATGAATTTGCTGGAGGCACTTTGCAGCACGTGTGAGATACAGCATCCTCCTGGATGTATGGTAAAGGGAAAGGAAGGGCATCAGTTCATCTGCTCCAACCCTGGACTGTATGGAGCTCATCCCTTTCCTATATTTCCACACGGAAAGGGAATAGTGGAAGAGATCCTACTATGTCACTCATGCAGCTTTTTGCAGCCTTACCCCAAATCACTGCTTTCAGATCACTGGCACTTTGGAAAAAGCAGATGCCGCGGGGGGTTTTATCCTGCCTACCTTTCACTCATTGTCTTGACAAGTGGCAGGAAAACAGTCCTTGAAAAGAAGTCCAGGGAATGATGGCAGGATCACAGAATCACACACTAAATGCCATCCAGTAGACCAGGGTCCCATCCAACCTGATATTCATGCGTCTCTCTATCATTTTGGCAATGTCTGTCTCCATGCTCCCTTCCGCATCCCTTCCTTTCCTTAATGCTGGTTCCATGGTTGAATAGATGCTGTGTGGCTGGGGTGCTGCTCAAGGCACTGCCCTGGGCTTTGTTCTGCCATTGATCAGGGCAGACAATAACGGGTGCCCTGTGCTCCAGGAAGCAGCAACTGCTTTTTTTCTCTGAAGGGCCTGGCTGTGGCTGGGGAGGACGGGCTGTAAATTGAAACCATCTCCTGGAGCAGGAGTCTGGATGCTTAGTCACACTTGAGCACCTGGTAGAGTTCCAAGGCCCCATTTGATAATGTAATACTTTTTACACGGGTATGGCTAAGAGGTGTTTATTGCCATGTAAACAGGGCTTGTGGGAGGCAGATCTCCCCTCTTCTCCCACCTCCAGCCCGAGGTGTGGGCACAGCTGGCTTAATCCACCCCAGGGACCAGAGGACTGAGGGCACCAGGGCTGAAAGAGGCACCTGAACATGAGCAAAACCCAAAACAAATTGCAAGTGCCATCAGTGTATATCACATTTCCAAAAATCCAGGGTGGCTCAGGGGCACCTGTTGGGCTCCCATCTATGAGCTGAGATCCCATAGCCCTCCATCTCTCCAAGGAGGAAAGCTGGCAGAGTCACTCACTGGGGACCTCAAATGACTCCCAGCAGCAGAGATTGTAGTTGGCTGCACCCACTTGCAAACTTGAGGATTTTATAATAATACTTGGAAGCAGCCCTCAGGTTTCAACTCACAACTGAATTGAGAAGAGATATCTGTAGGAGGGCTCTCACCCTTGATGCGACATTTGTCCACCCTTGGCTGCACATTTTTGGAAAGAAGAATGAGAAGTGGAACCAGTCCAGGGGAAGCAGATGCCAGTCATGGTGGCTATGATTTGCTTCTTTCAGGAGACTCTTTAGGATTGTGTCTCATGTTGGAAGCAAACACATTAAAATGGAGACACTGAGCAATGTGGATGGTGTGATGGTATGCACACACCTTGGCCTGTGGACTTGAACACTAGGGAGAAAAAAACATATCTGTAAAAATGAACCTGAAGTGCAGTCCAAACACAGGACACAGGAAATGCAGGTGAGACCACATGTCCTGTTTTGGCCCTGACCCAGAGCCAAGCGCTGCATCTAAAGTCCTCATTCCATCACGAGTGGGGTGTTGGATAAAAAACAAACCAACAAACAAAAGCCTGAAATGTGAGCCTTATGACTGTGCAAACTGTTTGATAGCATCTTGTAGTGATGAGGAGGAAGAGGAGAAGGACCACAGCCTTGGAGAGACAAAGCAAACAGGGGTGTCAGTTGCAGCCTTGTTCTGGTCAGGTTTCTGGAGGAACCTCTAGTCCACCACCTGCTTGGGGTCCTTGGAGGAAAAACTTTCTCAGTGCATAGGCTTTTATTATTTTGTCTCTTTGGGGATGTATGTTGTTTGATTTGCTTTCCAGAGCGGGTGTCCTTAATCTTTTTTTATTATTTTGTCTATATAACTAAACTATTATTTTTTTCTATATAACTATGTAATCTATGTTTTCTTTATTTTTTCTGTAGAACTGTCTTGAAACCAGTGTTTCTTAACACACTTTGTAAGCAAATTTCCCTTGTTCTGCTTATTGCTGCCAGGCAGTTCAGAAAAATAGAAAAATAAAAGAAAAATAGAAAAAGGGGAAAAACAAATAAACAAACAAAAAACAACCTCTCCAAAAAGTCTCCAACAAAACAAAGCAGAAACTCAGAAATCAAATCACCTGTAGTGGGGGATGAAAGGAAAAAATAAATAAAAATAAACTTGGGAAATCATTAAGAAACAGGGACAAAACCAATGACTGAAGAGCAACCAGGGACATGGGACAAGTACAAACAAGACTGAAAAACACAGTGGGCTCAGAGAGGGGGCACCCTTTACATCCAAATGCATCACTTGCCTCCATCCCTGCTTGCATCATGGGGATGAAGGCAGAAGTGAGGGCTCTGCAGCTGGATCCACAAAGCACCTTGCCAGCACCCTGCCAGCACTGGAGGGCCCTGCAGGAACCCCAGGGCAGGAGCTGGAGGTGTGTAAGCACCTCACTCACCCCTCTGAGGTTTTGCTCTTGGGGCTCTGCATGTGGGTGGGAGAGCAAAGCCTCTCGGTATGAGACATCCCCTTCAGACGATGCCTCGGTCTCTGGAATAATGGATGGTGTTTTTACAGCCTCTCAGAGGCCTGTTCCTGGGTAGATGGTGAAAGGCAATACCTCAGGACCACTGGGTTACAGGAGGTTGTAAAATTGCTCCTCCCCATATATATTTTTTTTGACAATGGTTTCACTGGGGAGTGTTCCTTCTTTTTTTTTTTTTTTCTTTTTTTTTTTTTCTTTTATTGCTGTGGCAATCAGTCTGTCCCTTCTTTTTTTTCTTTTTTTCCTTCTTTTTTTCTTTCCCCCTCCTGTCCTCCCCTTTTCACTTTGACCTATCAAACTGTAAGTCTTATTTCAAGCTGACATGGAGGCATTAAATGAGTGACTGGGCCACCAATTTAAGGGAATTGATGATCTTTGGGGCTTACACTCTCACGGGTCAAATGATAATGTTGCCCTTCAGGTTAAATTCATATGTTACATAGGGAAAACCAGTAGCTTTCACTGAACCCAAGGCAAGCAGGATGCAGACAAACTTTGGTCATAACAATCACATAAAAGCTGGTTTTGAAGAGGACAATGCAGGGATGTATAATTTTTTGTTCATTTCTTTTTGTTACATGTTTTTCTCCCCTAAATTTCTCTGCTGCCCTTCAGGCAGCCATTATCAGTTTGTGTTTTGTGAACTTTTAAATAAAAATGATGGCCCTAAAAGAGATGTAGATAAAGGTGAGATGTAGATAAACAGAGATAGATATGGAGATAGAGAAGGAGATGGAAATACAGATACACATAGAGGTAGACACAGAAATAGAAACAGAGATGGAGATAGCTCAGTATATGTTTAGGTATAGATAGAGATACAGATATGCAAATAATTTATACAGATACATATATAAATGCACATATAGCTAAAGATACTCATATCCAATTTAATGTGTGCCATAAGGACAACCCTTTGTTTCATAGCCCTGCTGCCACATACCAAAGGTCAATTACATTTTGATCAAAACCAGGTAACTAAAGCTACTCATTAAGTGGGAAGAAATTATTAGCCCATCGCTTTTGGTTTTTTGGGTCTGGTTTGCATTCTCTTTGGAATGATAAAAAGACCCCAACTTGTAATGGACATTTATTCCCCCCTGCACCTATGACAAATGAGATTGACATTATGGACCCTTAGCTGCTAGTGGTTACAAAATGGTTGAAAACCTACTGGGTCCATTCAGAGAAAAGCTACAGTTGTTTTTACTGTCACTGATTTTGACAAATCATCCTGTTTTTCTTTTCTTTGGGGGAGATCCTAACAATTCCACAGGTTAAAAAAAAAAAAACAAAACAAAACCAAAACCAAACAAACTGAAATTTTGGCTCACAGATATAAGAGGGAATTGTCTGCAGTATGAGTACATGGAGAGGAGAGAGAAGCGACCATGGCATGTTTACATTCACTTCTCCACCTGTATCCACGAGTAGCTCAAGAGGAACACTGGACTGCTGCCTCAGGACAGATCCTCCTGCCGTGGCTGCACAGAGCAGGGCAACACCAGTGGCATTTTAGATTGACACTTACAGTCTTTTTAATGGGACAAGGATGAGGTGGACAGGGGAGAGAGTGTTGGTTGGAGTTGGTTTGGCTGATCTCTAGCAGTACTTTTGCTGAATTTACGTCTGAATCGAAGTCAAAGATGGGGACTCAGTTGTGTGTTTGGCCAAATGAAATAGGGGTCAACTCTCACCTCAGTACACAAAACTTAGGTCATGTCTCTCATCCAAGAAAATGCTGAATTGGTTGGACTTTATTGCAGGGCTAGTATAGTCTCTGTCCCTGGAAGGGTGCTTGTCTGCAGCAGAACTTTGAGAGATACCTAATGCCTAGCATTCGAGTGGAAAAAAAATAAAGACATCTGTGAAAACTATAAACCCATATTGCTTTCAAATATGTGGCTTGACATAATTTTCAGTGGCCTCACATTCAAGATCAGCAAGAGGTCTAGAAAGAGGATACCAGATAAGCATTTCTGCCCCAGACAGACCAGGGAGGTTTCCTCTCTCAACATGAAGTGTACACCTGTCATTTATCAGTCCCCTGTTCAGGACCCAGCAGGGACAAATTCCTCACCTTGGCACCCCTGGCAGCTCATATCCCTGCAGCTGAGCCCACTTTGGGATTGCCTGAAGGGGCTGAGGGGCTGCCAGCTGTGGGCTGTTTCCAGGATCGAGAGCTGTCTCTGCCTGGTGGCAACCCTCACTGGGAAGGTTTCATCATGCAGCAGAGCAGCAAAGGGCTGTGTTTCACTTTCCATATCTAGAATTTTGCAATATTTAAACTATAAATGAAGCAGTAGGTGCAGCAAAAAAAGAAGTTAAAATAATTGGCGTATGAGACTACCCGATTTTTTGAGTCAGGACATGTGCAGTTCTGGGTCTGACTTTTTGGGAAACCTGATAATTTCTTCATCCCAGGCTTCTGAGTCATCTTTGGCGAGTTCAGAAATAAAGATCTATTTTCTCTGAAAACAATTGAGTTTTCCAGTCTTTATGTGTTCAGGCTTCAGATACCAATGAATTATTTGTGAAGGTCATGTTGAATTTGTAGGACACCATTAACACTTGCCTTCAAGGGAAGCAAGCCTTCTGTCAGAAAATTTCTTTGAAAAATGGATTATTATTGCTATTATTTTCATGGGACATGTCATTCAGTGATGCAGGGTGAGTGCTGGGTCGGTAGGCTGGGTATTTGTGTTGGGTATTTCACCTTTGGTAATTACCAGCTTTGCATTAGGAGACCTTCAGTGTGGACATATCTGACAAGGAAATACATCTGAAATATCCCAGTAGCACTTTATAGTTGTTTCAAATAAATAAATGAGGACTTCCTTACCCTGGATCCTGTTGAGGTAGTCAGCAGCTTGCAGCAGGTAGATAGATTGCTACCTACACAGAAATGACAAGTATCCTCCAGGCCCAGGAGAGGGAGATCACTTTCTGCAAGGACAACGAGAGTTTATGAGATAACAAGGAATAAATATTCAACACAGTGTTCTCCCAGATGTAACTGACGTGATGGTCTTTTGCCTCAATTTAAAAATGAGGGAAAAAATCAGCTTGCTGATTATTATGTTTTGTTTCAGTCTTATTAAGGTTTAAATGTAACTTCTTCTGAACACCAGTGAGTTGTATATTTTACTTTGAATTATCATGTCACAGAAACCCACCCTTCATTTTCAGGCAGAGCCTCAAAACTCAGAGCCTTGATTAATAAAATATGAAGAGTTTATGCTATCTGTTTCTCCTGGTTTGAAAGAGCAATTTTTCTGTTACTGAGAAGACAGGTAGCATTGCTAAGAAAAATAGATTTAATTTTTTTTCTCTCTTTGCTAAGGCTAAGACTAAGGAATGAGCTAGGTGGGCAGAAATGTCAGTTCTGCCAGAGACCTTCTGGGTGATGTTGACTGGAATAAAAAGACATAACTTTCCATATCCTGAAGTCATATCACATTTGAGACAGTCAGTCAAGGTCTTTCTTATAGAACTCTGTGGAGATGCTGATTTGTTGGCTGTAGATGGATTCTGGAATCATCAGACACTTGGATGTCTAAGTCAGATAAAATAAACCCTTCTCTTTGCAATTTGGTCCATCTCCAGATTCTCTGTATTGAATGGGCATAAAAATCTTTTCTCTTTACCCATTCCTTGGAACAGGCCATGAGTTCTCACTTGCATTTCAGATAATGACAATCATGATAATAATAATAAAGTTTTAAGTCACTATTTTAATGGAAGTTTGTTACATGTAATACATGTATACCAACCTTGCTCATGGGAGGGAGTGTGGGGGAAGTGGAATAAGATGATCTTTAAGGTCCCTTCTAACCCAAGTCTTTCTATGATTCTATATTGCACATATATTCTATACATGTACTATGTACAGTGCTAAAACAACACAGCCTGAACACCAGTTTCAATGAGTTTCATGCCCAAATTACGACTTATAAAGTGAATGTGAACACCTAATCAAAACCTAGACATTATCTTGGCATCCTGTAGGTACTTGAGAACTGTGAAGACATGATGCTTATATATATGCACACACACAGGGCACAGCGGAATGACATAAAAATTTCATATGCTTTTTGATTCTGAAATTATCAGGTATTAGGACACATGTTGTCTAACCTCTTCCTTCTGTTGGAAAGGCAAACACAGGGTTTTTTTTTTTCAAAATTAAGTCCAAGACCTTGAAGTAAATGAATGGCTCCAGAAAGTGTGACTTTTAAGACAACAAACTCATTCATCATGATGACAGCACAAGAAGCTAGAAGTTCTGCACAAGCCTCACATTTGGGCCTGGAAATGCAAAACAACACCAAGAACAAAGCTTTCCACTCACTTTTCCATGGCAAATGGAGAATCAGGGACTTGTAGAGGATTTGTTCTTAATTTGTTTGTTTGTTTTGGACCAGTCCTAATCAAGGGCTTTTCCTAGCTGTTCCCTTCCCCCATCCCTTCCCAGACTTTCCAGACTCCCTTGTGCTTTTCTGCCCTTTCCTTTTATTTATTGAATTTTTCAAAAGAACCAAAGGGGGTCCCCAACATCCCATTGCCTGGGAGAGCTTGTTTCCCTACAGGGCTGCAGATGCTGGGCAGAAAGGGCTCAAACAGGCAGCGGTGAGGCGAGGCAAGTGTTATCAATCATTCAGCATGTTAAAAGAGAAGAAGGAGCAAGAAAAAGAAGGAGAGTGCAGGCGGAAAGCAGGGTGGGGGGAAAGTGCCTGGGCTGAATTGTAGGAATTTCCTCCCCCCAGTTGCTGAAGGGAGGTTTTTTGGACATCTGCCCAGACACATGCCGAGTTAAAGAAGTGGGATAAATTCTGGAAGAATGAATGGAGGGAGAGGAGGGGTCAGGAGGACAGAGGGGAGCATGGGCTACAGGGGGTGATGGCAGCTACAGGGACAAAGGAGGTCTGTGGGAGAAGATTTCAACGGCAGTGCGTGTGTGTATGTGTGTGTGTGTTTTTCCTTCTTGCTCCCACTGAATGTTGTAAATATTCGCTCCTTCTAGGACACTGCATACAGCAGTGAGACCTCTCTGTTGTAGGGGGAGAGGCAGCTTGTTGTTGAATCTTCTTCTATATTGCCTTGAATAGACAGGTTCATGAGTGAATAGAAGTTATAACCACTGAGGGTGCATCAGGACTGGTAAACACGTTTTGAAGAGTGAGGGCAGTGTGATTGAGCAAAACTCATGGTAGGCTCTCCCCATCTTCTGATATCTCCAGGCAAGGTTGTGTGACCTTCTGAAAGATGCACTGAGCCAGGCAATTTCTGAGTGTGATTCAAGGCATAGATGGCCAAATGGAGTGGTCAGATTGGATAACCCAGATGAAAGGTCAGATAAATCATTCTCTGTAGCAGACCTGGGATGTGCAGTTTATGCTCTGGGCAGATTGTTCCCATGCATTCTCTGTCCTTGTGGTTTCAGGAGATCACTCTCTTGGCTTTCTCAGTTTAGCTGTTCATCCAAAAAATCTCTAGCCTTGTTGGAGAGCAGATGTGGGTTAGGACCCATTCAGATGGCAAGGAAGCCAGCAAAACTGGGCTGGCAGAAATCCCTGTCCAGAAGAGCCAGCTGGACATGGATTGCAGTAGCAGTAACTCCTTCCTCATATCTGATTCAGCCAAAAAAGAATTTGTCTGTCCATCATTTCAGGTCTCTGCTGGCCTTAAGAATTACGAATCTGAGAATTACTCTGAATCTGCTGAAGGGTCTTTGTGGCATCTTGTGTACCCCAGGTAGACAGTCACTAGATACTTCTGTGAATGTCCTTTCCATCAATGGCCCTGGTTATGAGCCTGGTTTCATGAATCCCACCTGAAAGAGAATCGCAGTCTTGTGCACATGAAGTAGTTTCTTGCAGCCCTGCTGTGGCTGAATTTTGCTCTGGTTCTGCCACTGTTTTCTTATGTTATTTTTATAAGTTTCTGACTTTTTTAAAAACTGTTGGGGGCTCCCTATTGTACACATCTAGTGTGACCAAATCTTACCCAGAGCTTGCATTGTCCAGGCCAAATAAATAACTGCGGGGTAAAGCTTCTTTCAGCTCAGAGCCTGCACCCATAAACCTGTTTTATTTCAGCTGCTGCTGACAAACTTGCTACTCATGAGAAAGGATTTCATATTTGAGCCAGATCACTTTGCCATCATAACACATAGCTGTGCAACAGCAGATGAGACCTCCCAAAATTAAGATCTCATAGAATCATAAAATCATACAATATCCTGAGTTGAAAGTGACCCACAACCATCATCAAAGTCCAACTCCTGGCCCTGCACAGGACAACCTTAGGAATCACAACCACGTGTCTGAGAGCATTGTCTAAATGTTTCTTGAACTCTGGCAGGTTTGGTGCTCTGACCACTTCCCTGGGAAGCCTGTTCCAGGGCCAGATCCCACTCTGGGTAAAGAACTTTTTTCTGATATTCAGCCTAAACCTCTCCTGACACAACTTCAGCCATTCCCTTGGGTCCTGTCACTGGTCAGAGAGGAGATCAGTGCCTGCCCCTCCTCTTCCTCTTGTGAGGAAGCTGTAGACTGACTAAACAGGCCTGGGCAACTCACCTGGGTTATGCTGATTTTTCAGTACAGAATCACAGAATATTTTGTGTTGGAAAGGAGCTTAAAGATCATCTTGTTCCAACCTCCCCACGATGGGCAGGGATGCCACCCACTAGGTCAGGTTACTAAGGCCCCCATATTCTTTCTGTCATCACACTACTGTCACACAATAGCAGTGACATTCACTTCTGCCAGTGCAATACACAGATTTGTAAAATTACAAGCATTTGGTAAAGGAATGGACTAATTATCTCACTCAAAGTCCAGACTACCTGGAAACTGATTTTTACCAGATCCCAAACTGAAGTATGATCTGCTGTGATGACTCTGGTAAGTATTTTGTGTCCTAAAGTTCATCACATTCACTGCCCTCCTTTAGTCCAAAAAATGCTCTGATCATCTGCAACCAAGGTTTGCCTTCAAGTTTCGTGATGTCTTTTCCAGAGGCAGTAACCACTAAAAGGCTATTTAGGGTAAAAATGTTTTCGTGATATTTTAGCAAGTAGAAGACTTAAAAGTAGGCTTCATTCATTTGATGTAATCCTTGACATTGTCACCCTATTGCTGAAACTGAAAATATTTCTGTTGCTACAAACTGCAGTTAAATTGGCCTGGTGGAAATTAAAATTATCCTTCTTACCACCTCAAGAAAGAAATAAATGGAGAGGTACCCCCAGAGCAGTTTAAAATATAACATTTTGATCATTCACATAGAATAAACATTGATATAGTTCTTTCCTGGGTAAGTTGTTGGCCCTAAGCTAAGCTTGGAGGAGCTAAGCATGAAAAGGAAACATGAACAAACAGGGCTCACGTCTGGAATAATTACAATCATTTTGTATTGGGATGAAATGCCTTAAAAAAAAGGCAGTGGATGGCAATATTTGGCTGTGCTTAGCCTATTCTGAAGCTTGCACAAGTGTATTAATTCAGTTGTTTCATTTCTCTTCAGTGTAACACTTGCTAACAAAAGATCCAATAAACAGTAAAATCAGTCCATGTTTTGCACAATTGAAATGAAGCTGACCTGCAAAATCAGAACTTAAAGAATGTCCCCAGCTGTGGTGCAATTGGGAATTCTGGGGGTCCAGACAAGCCAGGCATTTGCCAGATGTGGATGGATAATGTTTAAATACGTCAAAAAAACACAGGCTAAGCTTTTAAATGTTGTAAACTGGGAAAGTTTTAGGAAAAGAGTTTTCTTCTCTGAGGAAAGAAGAACAATTAATCTAGTCCAAGGGCTGGACTGGAAAACTTGGGAGAAGTGTGAGTCAAAGAAATAGATAAAATAATTAAAGTGAAGCCTTTGCACAAAAGCTGGAACTTAAGAAGTTTCCAACTTGCAGAGTTCCTCTGAGGCAAATCAGTCCTGTCTCTCACAGTCATCACTGGGTAGCTTTTGGGAACACTGGCTTCTATTCTATAAAGGTTGTGAAAACTTTTCAGTCAGATTTTGCAGATTTTTGTTATTTTTGTGCTAAAACCAGGTTGGTGAGGGACAGTTTGTATCAGAACCTGAAGAACTGATTTGCACTAGAACACAGTCAGGGATGTCAGCAACTGAACAACCTGGTTGAGGAGAAGGTGTCCCTGTCAAGGCAGGGTGTTGGAAAGAGATGAGATTTAAGGTCCCTTCCAACCTAAACCATTCTAGGATTCTATTACCTGTATCAAAGTTAATAATTGAGCATTCCTCTTTGGTGTTGTGCTTGTTGCTCTGCACAGAGACGGGACCCAGAGCCTGGTTCCTCCTGCTCCCAATGAGCACAATTTTAAAATTTGGGTTTGCTTCTGTGTTGAATGGAGTCAGTTGAGTGCTGTTGGGGCTGTTTAAGTTGAAAGTGGTGAAGCACCCTGTGGCTTGCACAGCTGTGCTGTACCACCTGCTGCAACCTGGGAGAGGATTTCAGCCTCCAGGCTTGCAAATTTGGCTTTGTATTCACTTCAATATTATAGTTAAAATAAATGGGAAAATAGAGAAGAGCCCTCAAAAAAGTCAGCTTTAAAAAAATCACTTACATTAGCCACAGTCTTCACAGTTGTAATGTACCTAGAACACATACTATAGTTTTTTACAGGTAACACTGGAAGAGCTGGTCTGCATAAATTAGCATAGATTTTGTGCCAGGACAACACCCCATGTTTAATCAATGTCATATAACAATAGTAAGTCATATGATATCTAGATTACATACAGTTTTGAGAATTAGGATGCCTTCAGAGATGATTTTTTTCCTCAGTCTTACATGACTGCACTCTAGAAGCCTTTTTACCTTTATATAACTCTATCCATGTAGTAAAAGCAGTGCAACTTCTGCATGGTAACTAATCTTTATATCAGTTTAGGGCAAGATGACCAATTGCTGTCCCAAGACTATGGTAGGTTGCACAGTGTGTTGTTTATCTGGTGCCAAATCATTTTAGTGATCAGTGAATGAATCCACCACGTATATTGTGGAAAATCTGTGTGTCAGGCATCCAGTATAGGTTCAGTATAGATTAATTATAGATACAGATTGCATCTGTTTAAGGTTTTTAATAACAGATGTCTATATACCAATATGGTGATAAAAGTGGCCCCTAACACAGAAAAGTGGGTGGCCCCTTCAGAGTATTGACTCAATGTACCTTCTCTGTACAGTCCGTGAGTACTGGCCCTTGAGTAGAACTGTTTCCAAACCAGAAGGATGCTATAATCTTAAATGAGGGTGTATATTCATTTTCCCCCCATGTTTTCACATGGGCTGGTTTTGTCTTACAAGGTCAGTATCCAGCTCTTTCTAATAAATAGATATTACAGGAAGGATCACTCTCAGAATGGATCAAATCATAGACACATCCTGCTGGCTTTTTTCTAATGATGTTTGGCTCAAGGACTGAGACCCAATCCCATGTTTATGACCTGCTACTGATATTTAGCTTAGATATAAGGTACTTGGTGTAAAGAACAGTCTGTCTTCTTTACCCAGCCAGGAGATTGACCTGCCAGCGCAGAGATTGGGGTTGACAGTGCCTTTTGTTGAGCTCTGATTACAACAGCGCTGGCAAAACTGCCGTTGTGTTTGGCGCTTGCTGGTCTCTGATTTGCTCCGCAGTGCTGTTACACTGAAATGAAAAACATCTGGTCAGCTCACACGCTCTCTTCAGGCCGGTTACACAAATGCATGAAATTATGCAACCCAGACCTGTGATCCTATTTCTTCCTCTTCTGAAGCATTTCATATATTGCCTTTAATTATCTTGGACAGCTGGCTGGCCAGCGTCCAGGTGCTCCTTCTTGGACGGTGAGCCTTGTTGCCTGACCTGTCGGCACAGGTCAGCCTGCCACCACCTCACTGTTTCACAAGAATGCCCTGTGTCTTTTCTGCTCTCCTACCCATGAAGCTGAGCAGTGCCAAGAGACCAGCTGTGGAAGCTGGTGAAGTTCTTGAAGCACAGGGAGCTGCTTCAGGCAGTGTGTCGACCTCGCTTACTCCTTGGGCTTCTCCGATCTGACAGTGTGGGCTTCCCAGCAGACAGGACAGAGCTAATAACCCTCATCCCACAGCTACATGCATGTCTGTCTCCTAACACCTTCCCCTACCTGGGGGAAGCTGTATAATGTATCATGGCAGGAGTTCAAAACAGGATTTCTTATGGCTTTGCTCTTATCATCTTCTTCAATGATAAATCACTCAAACATGCATTTCAGCAAGCTGTCTTTCCAGCTCCACAG
>JAWWEU010000053.1:14877012-14980523 GCA_035583155.1 Acropternis orthonyx | reverse complement strand
GGCTGTAACCTCCCTTTTCTGGGAGTTCCAGGACTCACTCGGGGTGAGTTAAACCCGGAGGGGCAGGGAGGGGTGGGTTTGGGCAGGGTCAGAGGAGCGGGGGGTGGTGAGACTGGGGGTGGGTGCGGCAGGAGCAGGGCAGAGCTGGGGGGCGGTGCCGCTCTGCTGGGGGCTTTGGGGGTGTGCTGGGGGTCGGGTTCAGGTGGCTGCCACAGCCTCCCCTGGTCGCGGCCCTGCCTCAGCTCACTGCAGGGTGCCAGCCTCCCCTCATCCCCTTGCTCAGCTCCGCGGGGATTTGTGCCCACTCTGAAGGTGGCAAACATCTGAAAAGCAATTTGTGAACCCCCTTCAGGGACCTCCAGATCCCAGGGACACCCAGGGAACCCCCGAGGGACCTAGAGGACGCCCAACTCTCAGGGGAACCCCAGGGAACTACAAAGACCCCCAGGGATCTCCACGGACCCTATAGGGAAACCCATGCACCCTTGCAGGGACTCCCACAGACCATCCAGGGACCTTTGGGGACAGCCAGGGACCACCCAAGGACCCCCAGAGACTCTCCTGGACCCATAGAACCATAACAGAATTCCAGGAATCCCCAGGGACGTCCAGGGACCCTAAGTGACACCCAGGGTCCTAGAGGGACCCTCAGCACCCCCAGAAACACACAGGGAACTACACAGACCCCCAGGGACCTACAGGGACCCCCAAGGAGCCCCATGGACCCACACAACCACCAGAGACCACCAGGGTCCACCAAGAACTAAAGGGACTCCCAGGGATCCACAGGGACCTACAGAAACTCCCAACTCCCCTAGGGACCCAAAGGGACTCAGAGGGACACCTAAACAGCTACAGGGACCCCTAGCACTTTCAGAAAAAAACCCAACACCCCCAGGGACCCTCATGGGACACCCATGGACCCACAAGGGCCCCCAGGAACCCCCCACAGACCATGCAACATCACCAGGGACACCCAAGGAAGCCACAGAGACCTCTTGGGACCCCAGGGATCTACAGGGACTCACAGAATTCAAGGGACCCCCAGGGAACTACAACGACCCCCAGAGAGCTCCCGTTGCCTAAAATCAAGCGAAAAAAAATTTTGAGACATATTAGTATAGGTAAAGTAGAGAGCAGTTCTTTAATGAAAGCTTTCTGGTGCACAAAGCATTAGGCGCCTGCCCAGTACAGGGGTCTTACAAACTTATAACACCACTTAATTATCATATTTAGTCGAACCTTTTGCCCCTGGTACCATCCTCAGAACTGCCCCGTTGGAGAGCCTCCAAGGGTTCTGGGCCTTCTGTCTTGCTCTGTCTTGTTATTCTGGTCCAGGTGCATGTGTCCAAAACACAGTGTCCTTGCTGCTCTTGTCTGTTGAAAAGACAGTTAAATAGTTAAATAGAAATTCAGAAATGTGGCACAAATTGTGAGAAAATGTTAGAAATTGCTGCCTTGAGTGTGAGAAATCATACAGCTACATAAAAATCTACAAATACACAAAATATTAAAATCTATGAATATATAAACATCCTAAGGCATCACTCCAGGGACCTACAAGGACCCCCAGAGACACACAGGTACCTGCAGAGTCCTCCAGAAACCTCCAAGGACCCCCAACACCCCAAGGACCCAAAGGGACCCCCAGGAAACTACAGGGACCCCCAAGGGCTCTCAGGGTCCTACAGGGATTGCCGGCAATTAGGGCATTCCTAGGGACCCTCAGTATCTCCAGAAACCACCCAAGGACCCCCAGAGACTCCCATGGACGGACAGAATCACCAGGCATCCTCAGGGACCTCCAGGGACCATCAGGGACACCCAGGGTCCTACAGGGACCCCCAGCACCCGCAGAAACCTACGCAGACCCCCAGGGACCACTCAGGGACCCCCAAGGGCCCCCCAGAAACACATAGGGAACTACAGGGACCCCCAAGGACCCATAGAACCACCAAAGACCCCCGAGAGGCACTCAGGGACCTACGGGGATCCCCCAGAAATGTACAAGGGCTTCTGGCATTCAGGGAACCTCTAGGGAACTACAAAGGCCACCAGGAATCTAGAGACCCTCAGGGACCATCCGGGGACATCCAGAGACAAAGGGACCACCCAAGTATCCCCATGGATCCTCAGAAACCACCCTGGATCCATAGAACCACCAGACCCCCAGGAACTAAAGGGACCCACAGGGACCTACAACAACCCCCAGAGACTAAGGGGTCCTACAGAAAGCCCTAAGGACCCCCAAAACCCCCAGGGACCCAAAGGGACCCCCAGAAACTCTGAAAGCAAGGGCTGATTGCCCATGGATTTGTCCTGTGTGCATGTCAGGGTGGCAGGGCTGGGACAAAGGCTTGGGCAGGGACTGAGCTGGGACTGGATGTGTTGCCACTTGGAGCCATTTCAGAGATGTGATTAGACAATGAGGACAACGTATTGCTGCCTTTGCAGTGACCCAAAGCCCTGCCTTTCCTGCCCAGAGCTGAAGGTAGTCTGACAGAATATTAAGAAACCACCTTTGCTTAGAGTTTGCAGGGAACAGACCCAAATTCTAATCCTACCTTACTGTCCTGGCAGTTTTTGTCTGGGAGGAATCTTCATCCATATTCAATTTTGGGATGCAGACTGGCAATTTTGCAGTTGGGCTTTTGCAAATGAACAAACAAAAGCCCTTTACTGCAGGAAAGAAAGCCTGAACACTAAGGGGTCTCAGGTGCAGAACCCCAGGGACACTCACAGGACACCCATGGACCCATAAGAACACCCAGGGGCCTCCCAGGCACCCCCAGAGAACTACAAAGACACCCAGGGACCTCCAGAGACACCCAGCACCCCAAGGGACCCTCAGGGATCTACAGTGGGCACCCAGAGACCCCCTGGAAACCCAGGAACCCCCAGGACCTCCAGGGGATTCCAAGCGACCACCCAGGGACCTATGGGGACTCCCAGCACTCAGGGGACCCCCAGGGAACTACAAAGACACCCAGAGACCTCCAGGGACACCCAGGGACCTACAAGGACCACTCAACTACCCCACTGATCCCCATGGGACCCCACTGGATCCACAGAACCACCAGAGACCCTCAGGGACACCCAGGGACTTACAGGCCCGTCCCCCCCGCCCCTCCCCAAGACCACAGGGACAAAAGGGTCTTACAGGAAGGCTCAAGAACCCCTAACACTCTCACCGACCCAAAGGGACCCACAGGGACCCCCAGGAAACTATAGGGACTGATGGTACTCAGAGGACACTCAGGGAAGTAAAAAGACCCTCCAGAGACTCCCACGGGAGTCCTATGAACCCAGATGGACCCCCAGGAAGCCCCAGAGAACTACAGAGACGTACAGGGACCCCTCAGCACATTCAGAAGACCCCCAGACCATACAGGGACCACCCATGAGCCCACAAGTAACCCCAGGGACCCCCAGAACCCAATGAGACCCCCCAGGGATCTAAAAGAACCCCCCAGAGAATCCCTGGGAACCCATAGGGATCTATAGGGACCTCCAGCATCCCCCAGGGATCTATGGGGAGCCCTCAGCACCTCCAGGGACCCCCAGGTACCTACATGATCCTACAGGAACCCCCAAGGACCCCAAACACCTCCAGGGACCTCCAGGGACTCACAAAGACCCCCAGAGACATCCAGGGAACTACAGGGATCCCCGAGGACCTACAGGGACTACCAGCACTTAGGGGACCCTCATGTACTCACAGGGAAATACAGGGATCCCCAATGGAACCCGAGGGACCATCCAGAGAACTACAGGCACCCCCAGCACCTCCAGGGACCCCCAAGAGACCTCCGGGGACCCCGAGGAATCTACAGGGACTGCCAGGGATGCCCAGGGACCACCCAATAACCCACATGGACCCCAAGAGGCTCCCATGAACCCACGGAACAACCATAGACTCCCAGGGACTTCAAGGGACAACCAGGGATTCACAGAGACCCTCAGGGACCTACAGGGATATTTCAAAACATGGCAAGAAAGTCTGCTTTGTCTTAGGTAATTCATGAATGTTCTCAGTAAATACAAGATGGGAAATGGTTAAGACAAACATTTCCTGGAATGTTGTAAAGAACTCCTCTGAATCACTGAATTCAGCAGAAATTTGAGAGTGTTTCATGAAGAATCATAGGCTACTTACCCCAGGCAGCAACTCACCTCATTTCCCATTGCTGAGTCTTTTGTGCTCCACGTGGCCTTCCAGCGCTGTGACTTTTTGGCTTCTCGATTCTGAGCCATGTTCTTTCTCGGCTTCAGCCCGTGCTGCTGAGCAGCTCGGCGTGGCTGTCGCTGACGTTGCTGCTTCAGGAGTTTCAGACGTCGTTTCTGCGGTGAAGACGAAGATTTTGACTGAACTTTTTCCCATGAACTTACGGTAAGGTACGCAGAGAAACAAAGATTCTTCAGACTCGCAACCAATGGGCACAGCAGCTGGGAGGAGCTCCAGAGCAGTGCCCGCCCTTCCCGTGCCGGGACTCCTCTCTCCGCACGGCGACAAGCAGCCGAGCGGCGCCGCCTGTTCCGTGACAGGAAGCAAAGCGGGACAGACACTGGCGGGCCGGGCCGGCCCAGCCCTGCCCCGTGTCCCGCCGGGCCCGGCCCCGGCCCCGGCCCCGCGGGCGGAGCGGAGCCCCCGCGACGGCGGGCAGAGCCGAGCCCGGGCCCGCCGCCCGCTTTCCTCCCACCGGGGGCGTGTCCGGCAGCCTCGTGATGCGCTCGGACACCGCCTGGCCGGGATCTTTTCCAGTTTCTTTTCTTGCCTTTTTTAATGTATTTTGGTTGTATTTTTTATTTTAGAAAGCGTGCAAAATAAAACGCGGCACCGGAAAGCCTTCTGGGATACACCGCGGCTGCCAAGAGTGTTTCCTTTTTCACGTAGTTTTCGCCGTAATTTTTTTGTCTTATTACTTTCATTCTGTTACTAGTATCTTTAAAAGGCGTGCAGGCCGGCCACGTTATCGGCCGACCGGTTAAGGGGCCCGCCTAGGGAGCGGATCGGGCCTGGCCAGCGCCCGGTTCGAATCCACCCCCGACTTTCTCCGCGCCCCCGCGGGCGCCGCCTCCTCGGCGCGGTCAGGAATGGCATCGCTGCCGAACCCCCCCCTCACGGGGCCGGTGCCCGAGCAGGGCTCAGGCGCTGGGCGGGGGGAATCGCCCTTTTCTCGGTAGCCTCGGGATACTGGCGGGGCCGCGTTCTTTTTCAGTTTCTTTTCTTGCCTTTTTTAATGTATTTTGCTTGTATTTTTTTATTTTAGAAAGCGTGCCAAATAAAACGAATCACCGCCTCTGGGACACACCGTGGCTGCCGAGGCTGTTTCCTTTTTTCGTGTAGTTTTAGCTGTAATTTTTTGTTATTTTGTTGCTTTTATTCTATTACTATCATCTTTAAAAGCCGTGTCTGTGCGCCCGGACACAAAAACTCCCGGCGTCCCTCGCGGCCGAACCACAACTCCCGGCGTGCCCCGCGCTTCGGACACGGCTCCCGCCCGTGCCTCGCGGCTGGACTTCCGCCGTCGGACTCGATGGTTCCGGCTTGCTCTCGATGGCTTTGGAGGTCTCGGCCGTCGCTTCCGGATATGGACTCGATCGTCCCGGTTTCCTCTCTATGCTCTTGGAGGTTACTTCATAGGGGGTGGCTTAGGCTTGTGTACATTCTCTGCAAAAAAACCCCACAACAAACACATACTGAGATATCACCCAAAAGGATGGTGTTCCCATGGTAGCTCCTTACCTGCCTCTCCTTAACCGTGATCTCTTACCGGCAGGGTCCCTCTCTCTCGGACTGGCCGTGAGAACGTGGTAGACCACCTGTAAAATACGGAAAACAAAGGGTGTGCACAGTTTCACCAGAAGTACAATACCGCTAAAACAACATCTAGTTCTGCCCTGGAGTCAATACTCACCTTGCTCATGGCGCTCACCTCCCCTCTGGTGCCTATAGCCTGCTGGAACTGCTGTTTTGTATCTTCAAAAACAGACAAAAAATACCCCACAAAAAAATGGGAATCCACCCACTACCAGGCTTAACCCAGTGCTGCTTTGCCTGCTCCAGGATTGCAACTGCCAGAGAGGCCACTAGTCCCACACACAGGCCCCCCACCCAGCTGATTCAAGCCCCTCTCCCTGCTCACTGCCAGCAGGCAGACCTGCCCACGTCCCCAGACACAGAGCCTCTTCCCCAGCACGGCCCACTGCCCTCAGAGCCACCCAAAAAAGAGGCATAGGAGAGCCCCCTTCTTTGCTCGTTTTTCCAGCAGGTTTTTACCCTGTGTGCAACAAGACTGAAAGCCCTTAACCAAAACCACTTTTAAATGAAATTATGGGTACATCTGGCTACACAATTAAAGACATACCTTTACTGACAGTCCTGACCCAGTCTTTCCAGAAAAGAATATTGGTAGCACAGTTTGATACACCTTCAGAAAAAGCAGCAACTCCTGAGACCCCCTGTGAGGCATCAATTAAATAAAAAAGAAAATAAAAAACCTAAAGCTAAACTAAAAAGAGTAACAAAAATAAAATAAAATAGAAGTTCTTGCTGGTGGCCGATGGTAGGAGTCAAGGCCTTGGCTATAGAGAAACCGGCGTTCCCCACCTCAGCGCCTTCCCCGCTCGGGCATCGGGTGAGTGTGGGGGGGGGGGGGCGCGCTACTGCGGTGCCGCTCCCGGCCGTGCCCGCCAGGCGGCGCCTGCGAGGCAGAGGAGGCGGTCGGGACTGGGATTCGAACCCGAGCTGTAAAAAACAAGACGGTCCTCAGGCGGGCTCCTTAACCAACCCCGCCACAGGGCGGGGGAGGCACGGCGCCCGGGTGGGGGGACGTGGCCTCCTGACGCGGCCTTTAAAGATAATAATAACAGAATAAACCCAATAAAAACTACAACAAAAAATACATAAAAAAGTAAAATAACCCCGGCAGCCTTTGCGAAGCCTCGGTGTATCCCGGCAGGGATTATTAAATAAAAATAAAATAAACAATAGAACAAAAAATAAAAAATAAAAAAAAATGAAAGCAATCTCCCAAGGTGTACCCCAAGGCTACCGCGATAGACCGACGCGACGCAAAGGCTGCCGGGAGAGACCGAGGCGCCTCAAAGGCTCCTGCCAGGCAGCGGCGGCCGCGGCACAGGCACACCGAGCTATCAGCGTTCTCTTCTCCAAACCGAATTATCGGTTCCTTGGGGGCGGGGGGGGGGGGAAGTAAATAGGGAAAAAATGTTTTTCTCCAGGTTGCCATGTGATTTCTTGCTTCAATGTAGGCAGTGCGCATGCGAGCAGTTCTTAGTTGCAGTGCCGCTTTTAGTCAGAGGGTGTCACCAGGTGCCACTGGCGACTTCAGTCCCAGCCGAGATCCCAGGCTTCGTGTGTGACTGATCGTCTTTCCTTCTGTTTTCCAGCCCTTTATTGTTAAATTTATATATAGAAAAGCTACATTTGTATTTTCAAACCGTAGGGATCCATATTAGGAATTTCTTGTACTCTAAGAGCCTGTATATAATATAGTGGATAAGGGGTTGTATTTTGAAATAATTTTATATGTAAATTAACATTATTTTCAATATATATGAAGATGAGAAACCTTACTGGTTTTAATATTGCTTTGCACACTTTTCTATGAACTTTTGGGCTGTAACCTTTCTTTTTGGGGAGGACCCCCCATGACCCTCCATCTCCCACTCACTGGCTCCTGCACTGCATCATCGCTCTCCAAATGACATTGTGGTGTCCCAAATTACATCAGCACCACCCATGCTCCAACTCCCACCCTTTTTAATGACCTCCAAAGAAGGCACAGAACGAGTCAAACTGCCCGAGACAGCAGCGCGTTGCTTTAATAACGCTGGGCAGCGTTGGCGCCGAGCCCAGCCCGCAGGCCCCTAGCCGGGGACTACAAGTACCGTGAGATACCGGGGGGGGGGGGGAGGAGGGAGGGGGGTTCGTGAGTGTCCGCACGCAGTCGCACTACAGCTCCCGCCGTGCCTCGCGCCGCCCGGTGCCTGCTCTCGGGTCCCGGTTCAAATCCAGACAGCGAGGAAAATGGCGGCGCGGGGTTGAACGCGGCGGGGACGGGGAGACGGAGTCGAGCTTTGGCTCCTTTCCCAGGTTAGTGGGGCTTGAAGGGAGGGAGGGAGTAACGAGTGGAGGGAGGAGAGTTCTAGTTCGGGTTCCTCTGCTTCTAGCGCTGGGGTGGGACCGGGATGGCGGAGAGAGCGCTGTCCCTTGCCGGAGAAAGGAGCGGCTTGGGGCTCGCCCTCAGGGGCGGCTCTTTTCTGCCTCGCCCCCCTCCTCAGTATGGACGTGGCTCCCTGAAGGGAGGAGGATGGGGAGCGTAGACGGGTTGTGTGTGAGGAGTATTACTAGAGCAGGAGAAGAGGGGATTCACCGAGTAACGTGTGGATGCTTTTACCTCTTTTAACTTCAGCGCTGACTGAGTTAGAAAGGGGCATTTCTAAGGCAGTGATTGGGGACTGGTGTGTGGAGTAAAGGCTTCCCGTACCGTGTGCCATGTGTATCTGAGTATGCTGATTTTGGGTAGAGGTTCCTTTTGTAACATTGAGAGACCGGAGGTCTCTGGGGATGTCTCTTGAAGATCGTCTCACCCCCGGTTCCTCAGCCTGAGCAGAGACAGGGTGTGGGTGAAATACTTCGGCTAGAATGGCCCCCTCTGCCATTCATCTGGGTTTATCTGATGCTGAGGCGGTTCCAAAGACCTTGTTATCTGCATTCGCCTTCTGGTCATCTCGTAGCCTCCGTAAGTTTCAGAGGTGACTTCTTTTGTCTCCTTATCTCTGGTCATAAGGAAAGAGATGAGAAATACTGCAAATAAAATGTTGGTTTCCATGCCTCTTAGCCATTTCTGCCTCGTAGCTGTAATGAAACTGTTTTATTGAGGGATGGGTATAAGGGTTTTTTTCCTCCCCCTCCCCTCCCCCCCCACCCCCCGCCCCCGACACATACCGTTGTAGGTATTAGTGACTCTGGGATATAAATGGGGTGAATATGAGTGGAGATGTTGTCTGAGGTTGGCATAATTCCCAGAATCCTCTTTGGTTCTAAAGTTGGTACTATTTGTGATTTCTGCTTCTACTCTTAAACACAGTCAAGTTTTCTTTTAAAAAAGAAGCTTCTCAGTTTGTCAGCTCATATTCAGGCAGTATCTCCTTCCTCTTTTAGATAAGAGTTAACAGAAAATACTATGTTGGAGTCTTATCTGGAATAACAGGACAAAAGTAAAGCAAATCTGGAAGTGTGATGGATAGCAATGTCTAGCTATGTGGTATCTATGATATGGTTAAAATGGACACAATAAGCTTAAAAATCTATGATCGCTATTGTAAAAATAAATATTTTCTCCTAAAATAAATTCAACTTACAATGTGCTGCTACACATGAGACAAAGTTGTGTGTTCTAAATATAAACACGAGGTAGCTTCACAAAAACAAATAGTATCTGAGTGAAAGCCCAATCATAAAAGAGGAAACAGGCAAAACTGTGTGTTGTTTTGGTTTTGGACTTTTTTTGGTTTGCTTTGGTGTTCTTACTTTTTTTTTTTTTTTAAACTAGATTGTACGTTAAAACATACAGTAATTGTGTTTACTGTTAGCGGTTGCTACAAAGGGCTGTTCAACTGACTGGTGTTCAGAAATTCTTTTGACTCTGTTCCTACTACTGTTCTTTTTTGTTGTTGTTGTTGTTGTTTTTAATTAATAACAATGTATTTGATGGATTTGCTGCTGTGATGTGAAGGTAGAGGTTGGGGGATAGGGAAACTGATAGCAGACAGAAGAAACCCAGTATTCAGCTTCACTTAGGTAGCTTTCCTGATTACAGTGTGCTGTTTCCATTCTGATTTCTTTGGGGGCATATGTGTTCTGTGAGTTTTGGGCTTGTCTGTGGCTTGGAGTTTCTTTTACCTCTTCGTTTGAAGCCTTTCTTCACTCTAGCTTTAGATTTATTAACTTGGAAATTTGCGTCGTATAGTTATCTTTTTTTTTTTTTTTTTTTTAGTATCAGTGAGTGTAATGTATAGCTGAGGCAAAGGAGGAGAAGCAAATTTGTGTTACAATGGAACCTTATCTTTTGATCTCTTTTTTTTCATTAGTAGTGGACAAGAAATCACAGTCAAAACCTTCAAGATTAATCTCTGTGTTACAGTTGCATAGAAGGTGTGCATGGTTTTATTCTTCAAAAACTCTAAGAAAAGATGTCTTGATTATATTTGTCTACATAATGAAGCCATTTGTAGGATGTAAAATGATATTGAACACTACAATCTGACATTAGAGGTTGTTTCAACTCCTGCATTTAAATGAGCCTCTCGTGAAGAGGTGATCTTGATCTGCATTTTATGTTCATAGAAGCTTTTTGAGTATTAAGATATATCTTAAATATTCTTCTGACTTATTTTTCTAATTAAAAAAATTAAGGAGTGGGGGAGGAATAGTGTTCTTTATGCCAGGGTTATGAGAGGGTAGTGAAAAATACCTAAGGTGAATGCTGAAGCAGTATGCCTGTGTGGGTTTTGTTTTACCACCCCACCAACCACCATCTACACCCCCAGCTAGACCTATTGATGTTTCTAATGTAGTATATTAAGGCAGAGATAATTGTGAAAGAATTTAACTGCCACTGATTTAACTCTGCTATGGAATATATTTCCACTCACTCTGATTTTTGTATGCAATGGTTAGTTGAAAGAAGGTCCATCAAATTACTTTTTGCCCCATATAAATGTGAGGTATACTTGAGATGGACCCTAATACTTTAGTAATACTTAGTTGAATTGGTGACTTTTTTTAGTTGACAGTTATCAATAAACCGATTTTCTGTAAAGTTGAACAAAATTACCTTACCCTCAAACTTAATCTCATGAGGAATTTTTAGTCTTTTGTGTGTAATGTGTGGCTTTATTGTTGGTGAAGTTTTATGGTTTTAGATATAGACATGTTTTTCTTTTATTTTGTCTAGAGTCAGTCCTATTTCTGGCATTGAACAGAGGTAAGAAAAAAGAGGTTGCTAAAGACAGCATGCTGTTTAAATGAGAGGCACCATTGGTTTTACTGCTTATTTTGCTTATTTGTTGCAAAGTCAGGTTTGTTACTGCTAATAAGCTTAGGATATAAGTCACTTCTGAGATTGTGACTGCTTTTGCAGTATACTAAAAAGAGTGGAGGTTATAAGGTCAGCTCTACAGGTGTCTGTCTACCTTTGGGCATTCCCTGACTTCGTGTGCTGTATGTGTGGGAAAGGTTGTTGGGATTTTGTTGTAATTTGGTTTGGTTTTTGTGGTACACCAACATCCCCTACCTTTGTCACTTTTACCGTTAAATGTGAGCCTGTTCAGGTGAAGCATTTTTTGTTAGGTTACAGGTCATTGCCCTGTTGGAAACTTGGTTTTAAAGGTTTTTTTTTCCATCGGGTGAAATTCATTTTTAAAGATTAGAACATAGGTAGTGTCCTGACTTGAAGTCTAAAACTATCGTAATTATATTTAATGGATGAAATTGCTCTAGAAATCTGAAAACGCTGTAAAAGTTTTCCAGAATATGTTGTAATTCCTAGGTCAGGGGAAACGGTTTTTCAACAAGTTGTTGCACATGTGGCTAAACTACATAGCAGTTTTGCTCTGACTTACAGGGTGTGCCTCAAAATGGGGGATGAGGGAGAAGAGGAAGGCTGCAGAACAATCAAATTGCTCTATTGCTAGCCATAATGACTAGCAGCTGTAGTAGCCTTGGCTAATGCAGTGCTAGCCTGTGACATTTTTGTCACAAAGACTGAACCCTTTATTGTTTCCACGAGCATGTTGAGATGTGTCAGAGCTATGGAATGATATAATCTAGTATCACAGGTACACCCAGGAAGCCTTTTAGGAGCACATTTTCAAGGTAGGTTTGCATATGTAGTTATGTGGAATATTCTACATGTGACTTGTGTGTTACAATGATTTCTCCTTCTGTTACCTGCTGCATGGAAGTGAGAAAATAATTCTTCTGCTTTTTTAAAGACAACACTGAAACATATTGAATGTTAAAAAATGTTATCAATATTATGTGTTTCTCTTGGGTAGTTGAGCTATAGACTAATGCTTTGGGTTTTGGTGTGGTTGTATGGGTTTTTTTCTTCCCTTGGCAATGGGAAAGGGGCTGAATGGAATAGAGCAAAACGAAAAGGCAAAAGTACCTCTTATGTCCCTGGTCAGGATACCATTAAATAAGGCTATTTAATGTATGGATGGAACTTTCTCTTTGGGATTTGCTTTGTTTGCATAGAATCTCCAAAGGGCTTCATGTGTTTTTTTTTACCTGAGAACTTTTATCTGAGGTGGAATAGAATGCAATACCCTGTCCTTTTTGGTTCCCATGGCTTTCTCTTAATGAAAACAAATGGTAAAAATTAATCTTGATGGAGTATTTTATTGTTAGGCAACACAAGCATGTCTTTGAACAACACTACAAATAGAAAATAATTAAGAATGGACATTACTTCCTTCAACAAATACAGTTAGTTCTTAGATTGCTTCTAATGGGAATCCTTTCTAATGAAGTCTTCAACCTGGGTTTTACTATAGGCAGAAACATGTGCAGAAGAGCACTGAGTGAACATGGGAAAGGAAAGAAAAATTGATTTGTGGGGAAACTACCCAGGCTAGAAAAGAGCAGGCCAAAATCTGTTGTCTAGAGACTATTTGCCAGTTGTCTTTGCTGAAGAAAACAACTGGCAGATGCCGAGTTGTCTGTCACTTTCAGTGTACTAGTGTAGAATAAAGCAGATCAGGGTGTGTGTTCAAGTGTCAAAGACTTTCTTGAAAACTTACCCAGCTAATTTAATTTTCAGCATTTCTTTTCAAATACCAGTTTCTGTTTGGTCATGTGCACAACGGAACTGTAATGCAGTGCCTCGTCTTTCCTAATGCAAGTGTAGCAAGACTGTTAATTCATATATTGCACTCCTTATGAGAATCTTAGAATACCCATTTATCTTTGTAGTTGGTCACAATCTAGATAAGACTTCAGTGTCACCATGCTGTGTCTAGGGAAGCCTCTCTCCTCCTCTTACTGAACCAAGTCAGGTTGATGATATAATGTGATGCTGTATTAAACTGATGTCTTCTTGGAGGTGAGAGCTTTGTATGACCCTAGATGTGCTAAATGTCCTTCCTGCTCTATCCTCATTAACAGGTAGTTTGGAACTTTAAAGGAAAAATACCTCTGTATTCCAGATCATATAGTATGCTTTTATAAACAATTTAAACAGTAACAAATGCTTGTTGTCTTTACTTAATCTAAAGCAAGGATAAGAGCTTTAATTGAAAGCATCTGTCATAATGCCTAATAGGAAAGTCTTCCAAGGGATTATTAGAGTTTTTTTTCTTCACAATAACAGCTTTATGTTAAATAAGTTGGCTGTATGATAATGCAACAGTTTCGGGTAATGCGTTAAAATACAAACTATGCTGTCCCTTCTAGGCTTTTGTCATACTAAGTCACGAGACATCAAGTCCCTGAGGAAGAGTCAGTGAAGATTTAACAAACAACCCACCCCATGCCCATCTCCTTGTTTACTTTAAAAGTCTTGTTTTTCTAGAAATCTCAACTTTCCTAACTGTTGTGACAACATTGAGAATTAGTGCATACGTATATAATTTGCTGTTAACTTTCCCAGTCTACAAGATAGTACAATATTGAACCTTGTTTGCAGTGGGCTGCATGGTAAAATCAAGCAGACTGTTTCTTATCCCATGGTTTTCTGAACTATACGAAGTGAGTAGGTGAATATATGTACTGCTTCCACAAGCACGATGCAAAGCTGCCTCACTAGCATGAGCAACTGCAAAATTATTGTTCTGGTTCTTTTATGTGCTGTTTTGGAGACTTGTCCTTTTTTTTTTTTTTTTCTTTTTTTTTTTAAAGACAGAGAGGGACAGGAGCATAGTCTTGGAAAGAAATGTGAAGAATAGCTGAAGTGTTTCTGATATTTCACTATGCCAAAGAATGACTGAGCAATGGAAGATTATAGCAGAGATTTGTTTTGGGGTTTTTTTTCCCATTTTACTCATCTCAAAACCTTTGAATTCTTGTTTTTCTAAGTCTTAAGCAGGCCTATTATTGCTCTGAGTTCAAGCTGGAGAACAAGATATTAAATGTAGCAAAATAAGACTAACCAGCTATTCTGCCTTACTTTGAAAGCTCGAAGGATACTATTTTACTATTTACTTTTTATGCAAATGAGTGAAATGCACCTTTAAAAATTCTGGTGAGGACAAAAGTCTCTGTATACAGTTAAGGTGCTTTCCTGACTTGCGTAAGCTATAGTTCACTTTTCATTTAGACATCTTATTGTTGTTTTTAAAAAACTTACTGGTGCATGGGTTTAATGTTTTGTTGTTAGTTCACATTGGCCAGATATTGATGAAGTGAGTCATTTACAATGGTATGAAGTCAAATCCAATTTCCAGTGCTGATTCAGCATGAAATACTTGTTTGTAAAATGACTTATGAACCAACTTGCTCAAATTACATCAGTCAGCTTCTGGTGAACTTTTAGGATTTCCAGGATTGTTCATGTGTCTCAAGTACTTTCTTAGCATTAATCTGAGGAAATTATTACTCTCAAAAGTGTCCAATAAAATGCAGTTAGAAGTTGTTATACGTGCATACCTAGGAATATAACAATTTGGTTGTGTTGGTCTATATGCTTTATTTTCTCTGTGTTTACCTTACATCAAATAACAGGATGGCTTGCCTAACTGAATCATCCTAAAGTGATGGAACAGGTAACGGAACGGGGGTTGGGTTGGGTGACTTTTGGGGCTGTATCTTTTAACGGAAGGGTTAAATAAAAGATAGAAGTAAGCTATTTACTTGCAGAGGAAAAAAAAAGTGAAATACATGTTATCTCCAGTATTTTGAGGAAACTGTTGTTCAGAACAGTCAACCAAGAGGAGAGCTTTGTGTTCGCACTGTGCCAGTCTGAAGGAATTAAAAAAAGCTGAAGCAAGGATGCCATTCTCCTGGTTTTGCCGTATGCACTCCAATTGTGGTTCTAACACCTTGCTGGTTGCCCTGTGGAGTATATTAACATCTTAGCATTGATAGTTTTGTCGAATACCTGAGTTGTGTTTTTATCACGTTCTCTGGAGGCTACTGAATGTTCAAAAATTAATTTCTCTTATTCACAATGATGACTTTTTAAAATGGTTTTCTTATCAGCTTACATCTTAGGGAGATGATTTCAAACAAAGATTTGCAACTACTTTTTTGCCAGTGACTTGGATAGACTTTTCAGACTTCTGTAACTGTTTTCTTCCTCCAGAAAGGGCTGGGCTAGAGAGGTTAGCTAGAAATAGGGAATTATTACTTTTTTTGCGCTTCCTTTTGTGCTCTGTCCATCTTTGCTGCTGCAATGAACTAAATGAGACTTAGCAGCATCTTTTTTTGCAGTATTCTCTTAGTTTTATCTTCTGTGGCAGCCTTTTTGGTGTCCAGAGTGGAGATTTCTGGCTCAGTGGATGGACCTCAGTATATGGCCTGACATTCTTAGGTAGTAATTGACAGAAACCCCTCTCAATCAGCATTTCAAGTATTTATCTAGTTGTAGATTCACAGATAGTGCTTACGGCAACAAAAACACGAGTACTTTATCTGCAAACTGTTCACTTGAATAAAATGGAACAAAACCAGCACCTCCTGTTAACCTAGAATGCCCATTTGATCTCCCCTTAAAAGCAGGCTCTGATCAGTTCTTCTGATCAGTGCACAGAAAACTGAAAAAATAAGACATCTCCTCTGGCTGAAAAGACTTTTGTGTTACACTTGTCAGTTTTCTGTTGTAACTCCTAATCTTTTGGTGATGTATGTTCGATACTCATAAATAAGACTTGTGGAGGCGAGGTACAGAACCGGTGCTAGCAAACTTGCCAGACTTGTATTGGCTGTTTTAAAGACCATAGGCAGGTAATAGGGGTGATGAGTGGGATTCAGTGCAGTGGAAAATGAGTGCAAATTTGAGGAAATTGAAGGAGAGCCATCACTCCATAAGAACAGCATAGCTCACATTGCCATCCTCTGTAATTTCTGTTCAAATGTACAGCTACAAGGTAGCTTTATCCTCAAGCACTTCCTCTTCTCTTGCCCATCTGTCTGTAGCTGAACCTCAGGTGATCTCTATCAAGATTAATGCATACTATGATAATATTTCAGATTGGCCAAGCAATGCTTTTGGTATATGAGCAAAGTTTTTTCTTCCGCCTCATCTTAACTCTGCTTTACATAAATGAAATTTTTGCTTTAAACTAAAGAGTCTGTCTAGGCAGAAGTGGAAGGTTGGTTGAGCAGTACATTTGAGAAAGCTTTTTAAAAATCTTATAAAGCAGTGGAAATTTCCAGGCTTCACAAAAGAAAAAAAAAAGAAAGATTTTAAGTTCTGGTCTAATAACTGCTTTGCAAGAAGAGAAATATGAAAAGGAACCGCAGACATTCTGGATGTCAGCCTGTGAAATTTTCCACTATTTCCTTTAATAACATGAAGGCATGCTTATATTGCTGGAATTTCAGTTAGAAGTCCTTTTCTGTCTGAGACTTCAAGCTATTTGGTGAGCAAATGCTTGCTGAAAATCAATTGTCAAGAAAAAAATTTTCCCTTGTGAGAATGTGCTTAGACCACTCTCATACTGGATATCAACTATTGATTATATTAATCTTGTCTCCAATTTTTGTTTTACAGTTTGTGTTGACTGTTCCTATTGCTACATGATCACTGACAGGTGACCATCCATCTTTTCTTGCTTCTGATACTAATTCTAGACCAACATTTCCAGTAACGACTGTATGCTGCTAAACTAGAAATTTTAATTGCCCTATCTTTATATACAAGGGAAGAAAGACATTAGGAAACATATTCTGTTCTAATAGCATTCGTTTGTAAAACAGATAAATTTAAAGCCTATTTAATGGTTATTTTAAAAATTATTGTATCTTCAAATACAATGGTGAAAATCAAACTGATCTACAAGTTCAGCTTCATTTGTCTGCCTTGAAGCTCTTTTCTCTGTAAGTTATTCTTGTTTGCTAAAAAGCTCCCTGACCTTTCAGAGATCTAGGGAACTCTGTGCTTGGACTGTGTTTTGTCTTCTTGTCACTACAGATATTTATTATTAACTTATGCTGTTTTGAGTTAGGGACTAGAGAGTCCTTCATATATTGGGTTGAGAGGATTTTTTTCTTAAACACTGGGGTAGGAGCAAAGACAGTGTATTGTGCAAAAAGAAAGCAACATCACAACACACTGTCATCTTTCTCATATTAATTGAAAATATAAAACCGGAACCCTTTAAATGCTTTTTCTTGGCATGGTGTCTTTCTAAGGCGGCATAATACACTCTCAAGAGCTCTCAAGTGTAGTCATGGCTATTGTGCTTCCTTTCTGTTACCTCTCTTCTGCTCGCTCTGGGACTGGGTTTCTTGCAGTCAGCAAACAAGTTTAAACACAAAATCATCCATTCCCTCCCTTCCACCAATAATAAAACTTGGACCCCCAAACCACGCTTAACCACCCACACAACTCCTGGCTGTCAGCTTACCCCTAGCTGCACAATTGCCAGTACTAGTGCAAGGAAATGGGTGGAGTGGGACTGTAGCAGCCACTGTGGAATTAAAATGTAAACTGGATGGAGTTCCTGTAAGATTCTGTTTCTGAAATAAATGTGTTATAGAAGAGAGACTCAAGTGGTATCAGGGTGTAGGACAAATTCAGCACCCTCTATCAACCCTGGGACTGTAACGAGGAAGAGTTTGATGAGATATGGATTACGTATTGGTGATGGTAGTTCCTTACCTATTGTACCTGCATTAAGAAAAATAATTTCACTTAAGTCAGTAGGGATTGAGTCAATATATTGTGTACTGTTCTGAAAACTGACATTGAGCAACCTGCAAACATTTAATGTGTATCTTTTTACTAGTATAGTGTGTATATGTATTGCTAAGCAGAATAACCTACTAATAGGGTTAAGTACTGCAATAATTTTATTTTGGAGTAGAATCAATCTACTGAATGTATCAGTTCTGTAAAGATGCAGAAGATCACTAATCCCATGCTATTTGGTTTAGGGTTGAAGGATTTTTGACAGGACTGTAGGATATGAATATATTAGCTTTTGTTATGAAAAACCTTTTATTGCTCTTCTCCTACAGTGTTGTAATCAGTGATGCTTCAGAGGTGGTAAGGGACTTTCTCGTTTCTAGGTTGAAGTTAAGGACTAAGAACAGTCAACATCTTTAATAGCTGGTGATACGTGTTTCTAAATGAACCTGCAGAGCAGGTTGGCGTAATTGGCAGCTTTTAAAGACTTAGGGTTTAATAATCTATTGTTACTTCAGTTCTGGTTTTCACTTCCACGAGATCAAGGTTAAAATTTTTGTCTGAGAGTTTTGGGGGTTTTTTTATATGGAGGGGAAAAAAAAAAGCAGAGGGAAGGATGGTACAGAATGTATTTTGCATACAGCCATTGTCTAACTTTAGTGCTTTTCATGTCTGTATCTAGATAGTTTCCAAATTAACCTGTGCAGCTAGGTCAAAGTAAACAACTATATGCAAGGCTGAAGAGAAATTACTGTTGTTCATTTATTGTAGGAAGCAATTGCTAGTTAGAAACATACTCTATGTTTATATAAACACTTGTTCAAAAAGAATCTATCAATGCCTGTAACACAGATTTATAGGACACAGGACAGTTTCAAATATAACCATCTTACCTCAATTTCACAGAACTGGTGAAAGTGGGAAGAGTGACACATAACAGTAATTGACTTGTTGGTAATCATGCTATAACACAGTTGCAAAGAATTTGGTGGTTTTTTGTGTTTGGTTTTTTTTTTAATTTGGTTTGGTTTGGGGTTTTTTTGTTTGTTTGGTTTTGGTTTTGTTTTTTTTTTAGGGCCTGGTTTGCTCTCTGCTTAATAATGCCTGTAAATTTTTTTTCTGTCTACCTTTTTGTTATTCGTTATGGATGCAGGAGCTCCTTAGTCAGTTTTCAGGGCAGGTACTTGATTGACTATGGACCAGACTCTAGAGACTGGGCTGTCCAAAGGCCTTGTTTTAGATGTATGACTTGTAATTGGAATTAGGTCTTAGATGATGCACAGGTTTCACTGTTATGGAAGTTCAACAGATGTTTTCCTCTGTGACAGGGCAAACCCATGAAGTGAGCTGACTTTTTATCAGAGGCAGAACAGTCCTAACGTTTGTTTCTGATTAGAACCCACCACTGTTTTACCTATAATAGGATCTCTTGAACATAAACTATGAAAGGTATGTGATTGGCCTTTTCTGCTTGTTTGAGGATCTTGAAACTGCTTAGTTTTAAAGTAAACTTTACCGTCTGACTGCTAGGTGCTATAATTAACTGTATTAATCTGTTCATTAATCTCTTGCCTATAAACAGAAATGGTTCTACTTAATGTTTCTGTTAACTAGCACTCTTCAATCTATTTTTATTGACATTTCAATGATGAGTCACCTTTCTCATCCTCTTAGAGCTCACAAGAACTAGCAGGATGCTATGTAGAGGAAAACCCTTTAAGGGAACTTTCTGCCTCAATGCCAAATTGATTTGAAAGGTTTTTCAAGGTGATGAGGTTTCATGTGTGAGACTAGAAATATTGTGGCATGCAGAAATAATCCACTGTGCTTGAATTTTGCATCAAGTTTGATGCAACAGGGTTCCATAAACTTCATCTGTATTAGACAATCTAGAAGACGATAACTAAGAAAATAAGTTTATGTGCTATTGCAAGGTTTCTTCAGTACACTCATTTCCTTGACCGAGAACTGTTCTCTGGATTAACGCACTGAGTACCTTTAACATTCAGTAGTACTTTATTTTAGGGTACTTTATTTAGCGCTGTGTGGACTCGTATATGTGGCCTTAGTCACTTCACTTCATACACAGTATACAGTGTCTACCACAGCACAAGTTTTTAATTCTAAAAAAAAATAATCCAGTAACTTCCTCCCTTAATACCAAGATACTAATAGAGAGTAGGTGTACTTATTATGGATCTGTTGCACCAGAGTGGCAGTGTCAGCTGAGGATGTACCACATTTGTGGTGGTGTTACTATGGCAACTGACTTCCAAGAGCTATCTCAAGGTCACTCAGTTGTAGCCTGGAGTGCTTGCTGCTTAAGCAAAATATCTACACCCAGCAATTCCAGAAATGATCATTCTGCTTTGAAAAAGTAACAATAGGGATGCAAGGCAATATTTTATTTTTGAGTCAATGGAAAGGAGATTATCTTCTCTAATCATCCATCAGATATTTCAAGACTCTATGGGAACATTGAGAGATGGATTTTAGTTCGTAGTTTAGTATCAATAACATGAAAACTGTCATATTTAAAAGTAAAACAAAAACAAAAAATAGAACCTGTAGAAACTGAAGAACTTGAATAGAAATTGGTGACCAAGCCTGAAGTTTCTGGTGCAAAAATGTCTGCTTATGCTGGTGAAAATTTAGACAAGATGGTGAAAACTTGCACTGAACTGAGAATTCAGAGCTTCTTACATTTAAGGGCTTTTTTTATGAGACGTGCAGATGCATTCTCACATCTAAGTCTTTGTGTATGTATCAGAGAATGTGAAATCCACTTGGCAGCATTTTCACTCTGAGGCACAGTGATTCACAGACAAGGCTAGAGAAGGGACAGTTCATGAAGTTGGTCTTATGTCTGAGGTTACCAGAGATTTTATTATACTGCATGTATAAGGCTGAATCAACTAGAATAAAATATTGATTAGAATGGCAAAGTGCTGTTTTTCTTGGTTTGGATAGTTATCTGACTAGTAAAAACTCCTGCGTTTTATGTGGCACCTTGTTTGGTTTTTCTTTTTGAATGTGAGCTTGCCTTTCTTCTTTTGTCTTCTGTCATTTCATGGACTGAAATAGCAATATGACAGCAACAGAAGCAGCCATTAGATTCAGCAGTTAATATTACGGCTGACTAGTTCTCAGTCTTTTGTTTTATTTTTTAAAAAAGCGGTACGCTTTTGTTTTGGGAACTTAATTTATTAAGACAGGAACTTAATCACTTCTTTAGCTTTCTAGGCCAAAAGCTAGGAAGTTTTTCTATCTTCCTCTCAAACATATGTATTAATTGGTCTCCTCTCCCATCTGTTGTTTTTTTAACTTCTCATTAGTTTGTTCGTTCGGGGATTATTATTTCCCAAGTGCATGTCTTTTATATCTCCACAAGTAGTTGTCCAAAGAATCCAGGAAGCTCCATTCTTGGAGTACTATATGTACTACACAAAAATGATAGATGAGCTGATATTTTTGTTTCTAAATTAACAAAATATACCTAAATTTAAGGAGTGAGAGAAAACATGATACAGAAGGGTATCAGGTTAGTAGTCCAGTCTCTTTTCACTCTCAGGATAACAAGCCTAGACCTTAGTAAGAAGGTGGAATCGAATTGTACATTTAAATTGCTGGTAAGAGGGAGCTAAGAAAAATCTCTGCTATATTAAGGGTGATCTTTAAGAGGCATTAGTGATAAATGTCTGTGTCGTTTTCACTAAAAAGCAGTCCATTCAAATTCTAGCGCACATTATAACATGAGCATACTTGTGTATCCATTGCTATAGTGTGAGGCTATAACAAGAGTCATTGGTGTCAGATAACATGTTTCCAGGTCACTTCCATGTAATGTAGTGGCATATAAAGGCACTACATTCTCTAAAAAAAAAAAAAAAAGTCTTACCCAGGCAGCTAAGAAATTGCAAGTGGGGAAATATTTACTGAGAGGTAATTTAAGCCACAGAGCTGGTATGTTCATTGTTAATTACTAGAGACATGGTTGTAGTCTGAGGTACAGGCTGATCACCCAAAGCTCTCTGTGCAGTCCCCTGGCTATACTACCACAGGACTGCTGGCTTGTTGCACTGGTCTGTGAGCCTGTGCTGTGTTCCATGGGAAGTTTATCCAGATGGTAAACAAAGTTCTCCCTGAATGTAAGATCTTTGCTACACTGGACTTCAAAGTACCTGAGCATATTCATGCAAATTTTATTAAAATAAATTGTTGTAGAGCAGATATTATCTGTTTGAGTGAAAAGTCAAATTTGTATTTCACTTTATGTGCACTCAATATGGTTTTCCAAGTGAACAGGTTAGACTTGTGGGTCAGCCTTACGGCTGTGTTTTTCATGGTGTTTTATAGTATATTATATTACTTCTGTTTAAGAACTGTCCAAGAGTTTATGAGAGAAACAGTCTTGATATTCCACAGCTGTTACAGATTTCTTGAGAATGCAGCTAGTTGATATCTTTTAATAAAAGCAGGTCAACTAAGATCCTAAGCAACGGCAATGCTTTATTCCAATATATATGCACTGGCAATAGCTAAAATAGACTCAAGTTTAGATACACTAATTGCCTTACAAACTTCAAAGGTTTTTTTCCTTTGCAGTAGCAATGTATTATTTTGAACTAGAGGATACTTTTGTATAGTCATACTGCTCTGAAAGTTTCTTTGGTATGGAGTCTTGATGTTTACTAATTGTAATCTGGTCTAGACTTGCTTTGTTTCCTGAAATAGTAAACTTCCAAAACTCTCAGGCTTCTTTTCCTGGCCAAATAAAGTTAGCAAGGCACTTCACCAGAGATTGATTCATTCCTGTACTGTTATTGTTAAGTACAAACAAATAAATAAAAGAAGACTGTACATGAAATGGAATGTTTCTCATCTCTAAGTATGCTGGCTCCATAGCATCAACAGTAATAGTTCTGGAGAGACTTTAGCTGTATCAGTTGAAACAAGGATACACAGCTAGGGCTATTGGATAGTGTAAAACAAAAACAAAACCCCACCCACAAAAGAATACAACTGAAAAGTGGCTTGTTCTGACCTGCCTAGTATATTAAGGTAGCATTTTTAGCATATTCATGCTAAATTAAAGGTCTCACCTCTGAGCCAGGGATTTCAGAAACTGCTCTGACTTTTCTCTCTATGCTTGCATAGGAAGTCCTTATGCATTTCAGTATTACTTTCAGGAATCTGTGGCATCATGGAGCAGAATTAAGCATTTGCTCAGGTTTGAGTTCAAGATTTGCCACCATCACAGAATCTCAGAATGGGGAAGGTTGAAAGAGACCACAGTGGGTCATCTGGCCCAACCTACCTGCTCAAGCAGGGTCATCCTAGACCACATGGCACAGGATTGTGTCCTTGCCGTTCTTAAATATCTCTCCATTGAGGGAGATTATCAGTTAATTTAAAGCTGGTATTTCATAGCTGGAGGAATTTACATTAAGATTCGTTATGTAAGACAGTATGGTAGACATGTTTTGCAGAACAGATGAAGCAGCTTTTAACACTGAAACTTTCTTAACTCTTACGGCAGGATACAGCTTGTTAGATACAGCTTAGCCAAAACAACTAGCTTTTCAGGAAAGTTGTATCGCAGGTACCTTTTCTGAAACAAGTCTGAAACAAACCTAAGGTATAAAGGTTTTTATTCACATTTCTAATCAACTTAAATTTCTTCATTGGCAGCTATCTTAGTAGTTCTTTCCTCGAACTAAGTGCAACAGGAATTTCTCAGCAAAGGCTGATAGAACTTGGCATTATCTTGAATTTGCTTCACTCCGTGCAGTCCTATATTGTGTTTCTGTCAAAAGCTAGAGAAGCAGAAGGACAAAGCACAGATCAAGAGTCAGATAAAACAAAGAACAGTAGGTTGGTTTAATCATTTTAAATAAGCAGAAAATACAGCTTCTGGAATTAAGATATTTTGGTGATTTTCCACTTGGGATAATTTGTTCATCTTGAGTTTGGTGCCGTATGTCCAGATGTAACTAATCTGTCTCCAGGCAAAGTTTACCACAACACTTCTCTATTGCTCCAGCTAAAAAGCTATTACTGTCATCTTGGAAATGTTAAATTCTCTATTGCAATTTACCATGATGGAGCAGAAGTTACTGATGTCAGAACTGGCAGAAGTTAGTTTAATCCTCTCAGAGAAATTAAGTTACTGCTTACATGCAGTAAAATATCATGGAGAGGACAACTAAATCACTCTTCTGCCAGCAGTCATCTGAAAAAGTTTCATTATCTCTGTATCTATATAAATATGTCCTAGTGCTAAGGCTGTCTCTAGAAAAAGGGGTAGTTCTTATACCTTAGACTTCTTGAAAGACTTCCAGCCTCCCAACAAGGCTATGATGTGATGTGGGTGCTCACTCAGCCAGGAGTACTCAAAACCAGTTTATCATCTCTTAAAGGCTAGCAGATGCTCATGTCTCTTCCCTGTTTATAGCCTTCTTGAAGTGCAGAAGTACTGGGATGTTCTCAAAGGGATTGTCTTCCAGTTCACTATTAATGTAAACTTTGCTTTCCTAGTAAGTCAATCATGATATTGTCAGGCTCGGTTTGATCCTGTGAAATGCTTTAAGAAGTATCTGCAGCAGCTCTTAAAGCAGTATCCTAAATTTCACTATTAAAATGGCACGCTAAAGGAATTGTTGCATTCATGTCAAACTGCAGGGATGCGAATATTGTTACTCTGTGAGCTAGAGCAAAATTGGGCTCCAGAATTTTCTTTTTTCTTTTAATTTTGTAATGAAACACGCTTATGAAGTACACCATGACTGTGAAGAAAGAGTAAGAAATTAATCACTACTTTCTAAAGCAGTCTGTAAGACTTAATTTGGTGTATGGTGACAGTGGGAGATTGCATTAGTTGGCTAGGTCTAAGAAACTTCAACGGAATTATTTGTTAGGCTAACGTTGTTTTTGAAATATATAAATAAATTTCTACAGCAAAATAACTTCCTAGCTGCTCCTAATCCTTTCTCATGTATTAAGTTGCTGCTGAGAATGCTAATGACTAAAGATAAAAGTAGAGCATGTTGAACTTGACATGAACCTTAATATCTTTTCCAGCTTATATAAAGATTGTATTGTGGATTGGTTATTGGTTAGTTGGTTTCTCGCTGATTAAAAGTACTGAAATAAAGTGTATTGTAAAATAAAGTTGCTGCCATTGCTTTGTTTACATTTTGGATATCTTCTCTAAATGTTACTTTACAAATTTGATGCAAAGTTGAAGCTTGGAGGTGGGATTTCTAAGTCTTAGTAAGACCTTTTTTTTTCCTGGAGTCAAAATATGTTTCTGAAGACATAAGATGACTGAAATGTGTTTACTGTCAAAGCCTAAAACAAACTTGTTTTGTTTGCTTGGGCTTTGGTTAAAGCCAGGATGGCAGATCAGTTATTTCGCTGTGGAGTTGTTTACTAGACGTTTCCAGTGTTCTTTGAGCTTGGCTTTACATATATCTTTATTCTGCTTATTGTAAATTCTTGTATTGACTTAACCAGTAAGTTTGCTAAATACTTCATAGAAGTGAGACTGATCTTGACTGAAACAACTCTGCGAAGCTTAATGCATGAAGATTGGGTAAACTCTTAAAAAACTAATACTTCTTACTCTGGGAGTAGGTCCTAATGTGTCTTCATTACCTCTGATATTCTTGTCTTCTGCAAATGTAGACTTGGTAGCCACAGGTAATGAGTACACTCAGGGTGGTCATTGAAGAACAAACTATGGTGATTTAAGAGAACTTTCTGTTCAGGGTGAGTGACTGCTTGTATCCTTAGCACTTCATTGAGGAGACTTGTCCTTATTCCAGTGGTGCTTTTGTCTTTATCTTAGTGCTTTACTTAAGGAAGAAGAGGTCATGCTGTAACCAGTAGATAGTTGTCCAATTTTCTTCCACTCAGTAAAATAGAGTAAATCTGAATCAATTCTTCTGTCAAAACAGAAAATTGAAAATACCACATCATTATACAGGTCATGCTATGCCTCCTCTTGAATATGACTATTTCTGGTATATGCAGTATCAAAAAAGTATAAGGGACTTCATGTTTCACTGTATTTTTAATAAGAAACAGAAGTTCCAGCAGTTCTGTGCCATCTTTTTTTTTTTTTTTTAAGTTTTTTTGGCCTGACAGTATAAGGCGGATCCATACAAAACCACAAGTGTCATGGAAAATCAACAGGAAGAAAGTGTTTTCCTCTTCAGTTGTTTCACTTACTCTCCTTATTATCAGATGGCACAGTTACAAATAAAAAACTGATACTTTCACACAGTGTAGAGCTTAACTGCAGAACCAACAGCTACAGAATATTTTAGCAGTATTAATTTTCATGGGTTCAAAAGGAAATTTATATAGAAGAGAAATCCAGCTGCTAGGAAACTCATTCATTTTGAACCAGGAAATTCTTGAACAGTAGATTGTGAAGTTTGAGAGTATGCCGAAATACATTTGTCTGCTTTTTTTTTCTAGGCATTTCTGCAGGCTTCTGTTGGAGAGAGCACTGTGCTAGGTAAGTCTTCTGTCAGAACTGCTTTGTTTTCTCTGGATCAATTCTCATAAACCCTTGATATTTAGGGGTTAGGAAAATGGAGAAAATAATTTCAATTTCTTTAGAAAAATAAAGGTATTATCTTATGTTCTGTATTGATATGGTATATAGTTTGCTTTTTTCCACCTCCCTTAAGCTTGAGGAAATGCTTGGTATGACCTCACCTTGCTATGTATCGTGATATCTAATACTATTAGTCTTTTGGGAAATACTTGGACCATTAAAGGATATTGCTCTTAAAGTTGTGGGATGGAGTGGTAGCATCCTTCTGTGTTTATATCTGCCTTTGCTTTTTATTCTATTGCTGATACCAGAGTTTTCTTCTTCCTGAAGTAACTGATTATGTCAATGCCTTGCTCAGAACAGTTATTTTGATAGAAAGGTGATGAAATAGGTTTTCTTAACCTAAGCTGCTCTGGGCCCCATGCAGATATAATGCTGGTCATTGGAGAGTATTGTTTGATTGAGGTTTTGTCATAACTTCTAGGGTAACCAATTTAGTCTTCAGTACTCAAATAGATTAATATGTCAGCCTCTCTACCTGTTGCTGGCGCGTAGTGAAAGCAAAAACTTGTTTGGACATTCTGTTCAGTGGGATTTTGCTTTCAAGAAAGGAATAATCTCTTAGAAACTCCCTCAGAATAATCTCTTGTGATAAGATCAGCCTCTATGCTCGCAGTTTAACAGGTCGCTTGAAATAGAATTCAGGTGAGCTGGCTTGGCTAGAATGAGGAAAATGAAAAGGAGACAGTGGATGAAAAACCTTTAGAGAATATCTCTTCAAAGGACAGAAAAGACTGTCTTTTGTTTCAGATATCTGTGCTCATTAACACATTACAATTCCTAAGACATGATTTGCAGGCAGATGACACACTGAGATAAATAGTATGTGGTGGACAGAAAGGATAAATAACTTTTGCTCTTGAGTGGATGGAGACACTTGTCTGAGCATATTGTCTGTCATAAAACTTTCAGTGGAAAAAAAAGCCAAGTTAGAGCATTTTCATTCTATAAGAGGACTAACGATATCAGACTTAAGTTTTGTTGTGTTGCCTCTATGGTGTGCTGTGATTATCCTGTTATTGTTTGTACACCATTTTTATAGGCTTCATCTATATGAGAATCTAACAAAGTGAGTTTCCTACTGGTGAAATCTTGGGTGTAGGTAAGGTTTTATAGCTTTCTGAACTTTCAGTGGACTGTTAAGTACACTAAAAATTCATGTTGGACTTTGTCTCTAGGCATGGCATAGCTTTTCTTTTCAATTAATAGTAACTTTTCTCCTAATTATTTTGACAAGGCTGACTGTGGTGTAACTCAGCATAACCTTCCAGACTGCGTAAGTGTGATGTGCTGTAGTAGAAGGTCATTCACTGGACGAAAGCAGTGTGACGTTTACTCATAAGAAAACATATTGCATCAATTACGCTGCATAGCTGATCTTGTCCAGTTGTGTGACATAAATTCATGACTGGTGCTAATCAGTTAGTTACTCTGTTAGATTTGGGTCTCGGATGCAAATATGACTACTTCCCAATGCAGGTATGCGGCTGAATACTAACTTTAAGGCTTAATATCATGCCAAACTTTGAATTAAACTGCAGAGTGACCTGAAAGTCTACTAAAAGAGAATATGAATTGTTTAAATCACGGGGGATGCATCTTGGATGTCCCATTGGCAGACAAATGCTCAAACAGTGGCTCTCCAGCTCAGGATTTTAATGAATGGAAGATACAATTCAGTTGGTCTACTTGTATGGGAACTACAGCTAAAATTCACGTAAGGAGAAGTAGCAATAATAACAAAAAAAAAATAATCAAGAGCTCTATGCTGGCTCTTCCACCAGTGCACCAAAGAAAAAATACAGAAAACTTGCTTCCTGATGATGTGAAACTACACAACTGCTTAGCCATTCATCTACAAAAAAGGAAGCGACTGGATCTGAAACAAAACATTACCAATGTTTTTGGCACTTGAAGGGGAAGGATGTGATCCCTTCTGGTTTTGGCAGTCAGTGACCTCTTGTACTAACCTCCAGAATGTCTGCAAACCTTCCTAAAATTACTTGGAGTTTCTATGCTAATGTTGGCAGTGTCGTTTTGGAAAGTTCTGCAGATAAACATTAATGTTTGAGAAGTGCCATTTGTATAAAAACTTTCATGAGTAAAACTGATTTTCTGCCTGCTTCTTAGGGAGCTTAGTGTGAGATTTGTTGAAAAATGGCTTTTTAATGAAAGTGAAGATACTGCTTCTTTAATGTATGTATGTATTCTTCTTCACAAATGAAGATCTTGGGAAGGGCTCTCCCCAGGTGGGTGTGCCCTTCCAGCATGCACAGTGGATTTTTTAGGTGAGGCACAGCGTGTGCAGAACTGGCCCCACTGTTTAAGTCCTGAGGTCCATTTGCCACGGCTGAGCGAGCTTGGACAGTGACAGTGAAATCCTCGGGACTGTCTACAGCACCCGGTACTAACCGGGGCTGACCCTGCTGAGCATCCGAGATCTGACGGCAGGGAGGCATTTAACTGCCCAGGGGACAGTCCCACTAAGACTAGAACTCGAGCCCTTGATATTCAGAGTCCAGAGTGCCTTCCATTATGCCACGGGACTGCCCTTGCTTCTTTAATAGAACATTAGAAAAACTAGACGCATAAGGATTTTATGCAATGTAAATTCCTTGTAAAGAAGAGAAAAGTTTGAACAAAAAAGATCCAGAAGACACTGAGACGTTTATTCAAAGGCATGGTGGGTTTTTTTCTCATAAATAGGGAGAAAAAAGATCCTGGATGGTAGGAATTAATGTTGTGGTCAAGAATACGTGCTTTGTGACCAGTAAAAATGGGAGTGTTACTGCATGAATGCAAAATCTGAAAGAGTACGTGAGATTAATAAAACATACCTGCTTAAATGGGAATGAAAAAGAATGTGGTAATACATCTTAAAATTACAACAAAGTAGGATCAGCTGTAAAGTACTCTCTTGCCTTAGCAGCCCATTTTTGGAATGGTACCAGTTTATCATTGGGCTGCAGTATGTAGTTCTCTGATGACAATGTTTTACGGGAAATCATAGAGAAATGGCGCTAGCATCAATCCAAAGATTGGGAGCAAAGTTAGTGCTGATTGGTCAAGGTTTTGTTAAGTCAAGTTTTGAAGGTGTCTTAGGATAGAGATTCCATAGGCTGTCTGAAAGTGGTTCGTCTGTTCAATTATTACCTAAAAACTGAATTTTAACTTGTTGCAGGTAGTAGAATATGCCTGTTGCCCTGTTGTTGTAGGCTGCAGAGGAGACTCTGTGACTCTCCAATCTATAATATCTCTCTAGGTGGTATTTTCTGTTTTGTGTAGTATTGAACAAAGATACCAACCTTTGGGCTTGGTTTTTGTTTTTTTTAATTCCTCCATTTTGCTTAATCTTTAAATAATTGACTCTTAAATCTAAGATTTAATTCAACCACAGATGTGCAAAATACTGTTACAGCTTTAGTTGTGCAGTAAATTTTAGCAGATGCTCTATGTTACAACCATTGATACACAGTGCATGGGCAACATTTGAAATATAACAAGATAACTTGACTGTACTGTGGAGAGATGAACTAATGTAGTTTGGGAGCGATTCCGTTCTGCAGCTTAACTGAAGGTGCTCTACTAAGCTCTGGTCATTATGAATGAAGTAAGGTATATTAAAAAAATAGAGGAAAGGGGATTTCTAATTATTGAAATGCTCAGATCTGTTGGTATACTCTATGTAGACAACTGTTGTTTCAAATTTTGAATAGTAAGCATTTTTGTTGAACTAAATTAACATCTCTTGCAGCCAAATGAGGTACATCTGCGTACCCTCAAACTTAATCTGATTTTAACTACAGCATTAAGCCAGAAACATATTTCTGTATTTCAAGGTCAAATTGTGTTTTAGAAATGTCACCTTTGTATTAAACAGCTGTACTTGTTCTGTACAATTAAATTATATATAAGCACTGATATTATGCGTGGAAAACTTAAACTATTTTGGTTTCCTTTCTTCAGTAGCTTATTTTATTTTTAGTCTCTGACTTTGTACTCTCAAATCTGAGAGTCTAGTTATGCCAAAAAATCAAACTTCTTTAACAGGCCTTTAATTATTATTGGATCATAAGATACCAAGATTAATTTTGAAAGCAAAGACGATGTGTGGGGTTTTTTCAATAAATTTAAAAAATAATTACTTTAGTAGCCTGATGAAAAAAGATAGAAAGTAGAACTCTCAAAAGCACTCTGAGATACCAGGCATTTAACTTCCACTGAAGGCGGTTTGTGCAAGTCTCAACAGACTCACACACTATGGAACCCCATTACAGATAGCTGCCTTCTCCCCACCCTTTCCTTATAGCGCTCAAAAACGTTTTCCGAATATGAATCTACATTTTACAGAGTGTGTTGAAAGCTTTGACTAAAATGAGTTGGCTTACAGTGTAAATGATATATGCTGTACAGTGGTTTTGATATGTTTGATGACATTAATTCTGTAACTTAGTTCTTGTGCAAGCACCTGAATAAATGTTTACAAGTACTGCATCTATTAACTAGCTAAATGTGCCAAAGGCAAGTCAATGTGATTTATGGAATATATTTCTTTCCCGCTCCTGGGCCCCTCCTTATTGATGGGTGTAAATATTTCCCAACAGTTAAACTGGTGATTTAAATGCCAGTTTGAAGTCTACTCTAAAAGAATATTCTTAATCAGAAGTTGGTATCTGTCATAACCAAGACAATATATGCCAGTGTTGTTCACTCTTTATTGGGAAAAATCTGTGTGTCCTAATTTGAATATCACTGAAACTCCCCATATCAGCCACAGGCCAACTTAGGATGCAGGCCCTTGACTTACTTCAGAGCTCCATTTATGAGACAATAGTCTGTTACTGTAAAGTGAAAGTGATTGCTGAAATAGTAAACTGCACAGATGACACAACAGACAGAAATAAGCCTATAGTAGTCTTTTCTGTGAACTGATGGGTGCCAGTCCCACACAGAGTCTAATAAGGAGTTACATAGCCATCTGCTTAATGAATTATTTGCAACAAGGGTTAAAGAAGTGTTGAGAGTTGGAGCTGACAATACTATTTGAAGTTTTGTGAATGACCTCACATTCTTAGTATTTTCAGTGTAACCTTTTTGTACGTCTTTAAAAAGCTTATGGAAAAAATAGTATAGTTCACCATAAGGAAATTTCTACTCTGTTTGCCAGGAAGATTGTCATCTGGAATCCCACAGAGCACATCGACACCGCCTTGGTACTGGACTGGGCCTTCTCCATGGGCTAGTCACTGGAAGGGCAGGAGTGTGGGCTTTTCCTGCTGTTGGCTGAGACCTTCAGCTGCGGTTTCAAATGGGATCTTGAATTAGGAGGGAGGGAAGGGTGGCCTTTGCTAAGCCCTTGATCCTGCTGTTTCCCTGTTCTTTGGGATTGCAGTGTATGAGTGGGGCAGTATAACCTAGAAAAATGTCGCTGTTCACTAGGTACTGTGCTGCCAGGCACTTTAACTGCTTTGTAGCTGGCGGGTTTATAGAGAAGCTGCTCTTGGTCTTTGTAATATGGTGATAAAGCATGTTATGTCCTGTCAGCATGGAGGAGCTGTGCAGCAGCAAAGCTAACTTGGTTAGATAAAGTACTTGAGGATCTTGGCATGCCATTTAAAACAAAACTGAGCATGTCCAAATACTTTAAAGAAGGCAGCCACTGTCTACACAGGTATCTTCATTGGAGCAGCAAGATGAAGTTTAGGTGGTTCAGACATTTGATGAGTTTCTCTTTTAAAGCTTTAACTTCTTGGACTGAATGAAAGGTTCCACTTTGTTCAGGTGAATTCTCCATTGCATTTTTAATTGCCTGAACCAACTTTATGCAAGTTTTCCACAAAAAGTAGTTCTCAGGAGCGTGTCGGAGACAGTCATTAAAAAATTAGAACAGACTGCTGTGATGGAAAATGTTAACGCATCCTTAACCACAGATACAGTTGTGCCTATACAGGGAATGATATATTGTAATGTATTTTACTATTTCAGGCAAAGGTGCCCACCAAAACCCAGCAATGTTCTTTTCTTTTTAGTGCACCAGTTTGTCAAAGTTAACTTTCATTCAGTAGATCCTCCTAACTTCAGCCTAGTGTGAAACATCTGTTGCAATGTTGGGTGTGTTAAGGCTGTTTTATTAAAGATGAAGTATATTTCATTGAGGGCGAGTGTGTGTCCCCAGATGTCCTTGTGGAAAGGTCTGCTGGTGTATGGTTTTAGATGTTTTTCAGCAATAGATTCCTTCCACCCTGATGCTGGTGTGGTACTCCAAATTGTGGAGTCTTTGTACACACTAAAAGCAAAAATAATGCTCTCTTCTATTTGGCATGGGCCTTATTTTCATGACCTGTTAGCTTTAACAGTGTCTGAGAAGAAACTGCATCTGTTTTGCCTCATGCATAATGCAAATGTATTTTTAAAGTAACTTAAAATACTTTTACATGTCTTAAAATATCTTTATGTGTTTGAGGTGAACATGGCTAATTTCTAGTTGGATTTGTAAGCTAGATATAGTCTTCAGAAACTGGAAAAATTCATCCTGTAGACTTCTATAAAGAGCTCGCATGCTTTTCTGAAATGTGTTTTTCCTAAATGGCTTCAGAATAGGACACAGTGTGGATTGGGTGGAGCCTTGCAGTTTCAGTAGGACTGAGACATGCTGTTATTTCAAGGGCAGCCTCTTGCTAGCTTCATGAACTGCATAATAAAACATATGTAGGAAAAAAGTATATCTTCAAGGGAATTGCATGCAGTTTAGTCAAGGGTCCTTAGAATTAGTAATTTTTTGCAGGCTTGTTGGTGCATCAGTGTGAATCTTTTTTGCTTGAAACAGTGATTATACAAATTCAGACTTTAATTACCTGGCTACTTAAGTAGTAATCTAGTTTTTAAAAAAATTCCAAATATTACTCAATATTATAACTGGTATATTTTTTGAGACAGAAATTGCTAGTGTTGTCTTCCCATCCCCCAGCTTTTGAGCTCAGAGGAGTCTAGTCTGCTTGCAGCTGCAGTAGTAGGCATCTTTCTTTCAGGAAGTGACCTTGGCTTGTATTAATCAAATTCAGAACACACAGAAAAGCTTCTTGGTAACATGCTGACTTGATGTAAAATTTTATAGCATCCATTTTCTTTTAAAATGAGGCCATCTTATAAAAGGGAGTTTATTTGTGATAGCTCAATTTAGAATAATTTCTCTAAAATGACACGGTATTTAGACAAGGTGAAAAAACAAAACCAAACTGCTCTCTTTACCGAGAGGAAAATACTGAGAGCTTTTTATATATGTAATTAAGTCTTAAACTGCTGTTGGCAAACTGCGTTTTAACCTAGCTAAACTGTGAAAATACAGCCTTTTCATTGGTGTCTTTCCATTTTTGAACTAGAGTAGAAAAGCTGGGTAGTAGGGTATGAACTCAATCAGCTAAGATTCTCACGATGTCTTCAAGTTTCTGACTTTATATATTTTAATCACTTCCTGCATCTCTTGTTAGCAGCCCTCAAAGCATTAAACTTATCCTCATGGTAGCTGCATTAAGCTGCCGCTATGCCTGTTTGCATAGATTAAGAAAGGAATCTACCTTTCTCTGTTCAAGAAATCACTGTTTGACCTTGCCCTGCAGCTAGAAATTGTTTTTCTTTGGCTGTTCTTAAATGGAGTGGCTCACGATTCCTGAAGCAGGTTTTAAGAGTTTTTGTATGATTATCTTATTGCCTAAAACTATTTTGAGAATTGAGTTACAAAAAGGTGACCCCTCAGTATTTTCAGCTGGCATAGCTGCTTGTAAGAGTCTTCATTGCTTTTCCAGACCTATACAGAGGGCTGAAACCAGAGTATCTTTCACCATTGCAAAGTGCTGTGAAAGCCTTTAAGGTTCTCAGTAAGATAATGTACCAATTTTGAAACTGCATCTTGATGGAAAATTAGTAATAGCTGCCAACTGACTAATGTTTTTTTTCGCCTTAGGTTCTCATGTGTGTTATCTTGAACAATCCACCTGATTGGTTTTGGTGTTTGGAAAGCTGAGTTCAAGTTTAACTGGCATCTTTAGCATAAATGTTTTCTGCATGTCGATGGCTTATTTACTGATTTTTCTCTTCAAAATTCTATTCAGATTCTTGTCATTCTCACTGTGTTGGAGATCAGTGTGTTAACATACATGCTCCCAAGTGTTTTCTGATTTGACTGCTGCCTACTTTGGAATGGTTAGTTCCATGTTATTTACCCTGCAAAATGTATGCCATGACTTGCTGTTCTGCGTGGTATCAAGTCAGTTGCTAAGATCTCTAAGTAACCCTACCCCTTTCTGCTGTGTTGAAGCATACTCTTAGGCTGTGTTGGTACAGAAGTTACCTGAACTACATGCTTTTTATACTTCTGTTCATGCTGCTTTGCATTATATTGTCTATTGCTGCACCAAACTAAGCACTCTTCATCCACATCTTCCCAAGTGCTTTAGTCCTGTTTTCTTGTAGTCTGCAAGGCCAATAAAGGGGTGATAAATTTGCCGCTCTCCTTGCTGCAGTGTAGTTGACGTTAACTTTCCAAGATCAAATGGATGCCAAAACACGTAGACTGTCATTCACTATTTGCTGTCATCGACACAGATTTTGGGGTACCCCACCATGGTACCTGAGTCTGTAGTCCCTGAGATGAAACTGCATTGTTGGTGATGATACAGTGGAACAAGAAGGCTATTCTGTGTTCATCCTCTAGTTCTGTAATAAGTGGAGATGAAGATGTATCTTGTCTTTTTCAGACACAAAGCAAGACAATGTATTACAAGTGTCTCATGTGCAGACCATTTTTTACTTTTGTGGCCTGAAGACCTGATAATTTTTGTAACCCAAGAGCCACAAATTCAATGTCCATTCTTCATGGAGTAGATGGAGGATGTCTTGTTTTGAAGTCGTCATCATCTGGAAGCGAACTATTATTAAAGGTACTGTGGGGACTGAGCAGCAATACTCCTTGGGCTGCCCAGCCATATGCCACAGCACCATGGATTCCTCGTTTGACACGAAGCAAAGTAAATCACTGCAGCTTTGGACTGTGCATTCAGAATCCTTTCTGACAAATCGGTACTGGTGCTCTCCCTCCCTTTCACAAGGTCAGACTTTCCTGTTTGCCAGCACGGTTTTGCAGCTGTCACAGTTCCAGAGTTCAGGGCTGCTTTGATACTGCTTAGTATCAGTCCTACCTCTTCAGTTACTGAGGAGGTTTTCAACTAAAACGGGGGAAGGGGGACCCACTTCTTCGGCTCTCATCTTCTGACTCGCTGGCATACTGCTTCTGCCAGCTCCCCTTTCCTTTTATTTCTATGCTGAGAGCAATGCTCAGGCCGCAGGAGACTGCAGAGCGTTGTGCTGTGCCCCTCTCTCCAAGGGCAGGGGTCGGGCAGGGAGGCGCCGCCCGCTTCCCGCCGTCGGGGCCGGGCCTCAAGGAGTTAAGGCCCGCTGCCGCCCGCGGTTCTGTCTTTGGCCGCCGCGCGCTCATTGGTTGCAAAAAGGTGAAATTGAAACCACGGTAAACTTTTGACCCTGTAGCAGTTCTTGTGGAACGCCTTCCCCTTGCCAAGAGCTGAGGGCTTTCCCCCCCCCCTTTTTCCTGTATTTTTTCTCTGCGATCGTGCTGTGCCGCATGCAGCCTCTCTGAGGGAGGGGGAAAACGAGAACAAGCGAGTAGTTTCCGTGTGCTGCTAACGGCAAAGCTGGAATGTGTCTTAACGTCTAATACCACCGTCTTCTAAAACTCCCATTAGTAAACAAATAGGAGTCCGTTTTTTCCAGCTTGCAGAATGTTTTTCGTGTGGTTAAAGAAAAAATAACCCAATAAAAAACAATCAGGAAACTGATGCTGACGGTCAGGGCTAATTAGAAAGTGGGGGAGGGAGGATGAGTCACCCCGTACGCTGGTTGCAGCGAGCTCTGTTGCTTAATAAATGTGAGTTCTTTAAAAGATCGAAGTGGTGTCTCGTTACTGAAATCCGACGTAGAAATGTCTCAGATTTGCTAGTTAACTCATACGTGTGTAAATTAAATATATATTTACCTAACCAACTGTTTTGCTATTCTGTATCTTCCTTCAATAATTAAAAAAAAAAAAAAAAAAAAAACCAAAAAATACCAACCAAACAAAAAAACCCCACCACACCCAGAACCTCACTCTGAGAGACAAGTAGTGCCTGCTCAAACTTCATTGCCAACCTGCAAAGTGTTAGAAGCGTATGGTAGCCAATGTTACGAACTTTCATAGAGTGGGCAACTCCAGCAAATTCTGGGTCTAATTACAGTGTGTGTAACTGGCATGCTACGCAGAGTTTGTCACAGACCAAAAATATCTGTGGCTGAGAAAATTTACCTTCCCTGTGTAGCTTTGTCAAGTCAGACAGATAAAAGCAGCATTACGTTTTCAATGAAGCATGAATACAACATGGAGTTAATCCACATTTCTTACCCCTTATACAAAAAAGTTTTAACAAATGTAAAATGAGAAGAAAGATCAGTCTGAGGATCATATAGGTCACACTAATTCTGTGCAGCTTTCTATTTTCTCTTTTTTTCCTCAAATTAACTTCCCCTCTTCAGAAGTCATGCCATGTTGGCTGTTTTTTTACAGACTTTCTGTATTCATGTCCTCAGTGAAATTATTCTTTAATGTAACTTCTACCATTTTACTACAGATGGAAGGCAGTCAGAGCAAGATTGTCAGATTTGCTGGTCCATAGCTCCTGAGGGTCCTTCCATATTGCTGTGTCAGTGGGAGCTGTGCTGTTCACTGCCAGTTCACTGATGCAGTAGCTTTTTGTAATGACAGCTTGTGCAGTTCTGAAGATTCGCCTTTGAACTCCTTCTTGGGTGAAGCATAACCTGGCAACGCTTTGTGTGTCTGGTTAATTCTTCTTCTGTACATCTTAAAAATTCATTTTACTTATCCTGCTAGTTTTCTACAAAAAAATGCTGGTAATGGGAATCTCTCTGGTGTCTTCAATGGTGAAGGTCAACATGAAGAGATTTTTGTAACTCTGTCTTTATCATCTCTGAGTGCCCAGTTTATGTCTTTGCCCTGAGGAGGTCCACTGTCTCCCTATCTGGCTTCCTCCTTCTGATGTGTTATTTAAACATCTTTTTATTATCAGTTGGAGTTCAGTGCAAGGTACACACTTCTCTTTTTTCAGTCCTGTATTTCCTGTTTGCATTCAATATACCATGTTCTCCATGTGTTTCAGTTCTGCTCATGTAAACAAGCTTTCCACTTTTTAAATACTAACCTTTTCCCTGTGGCATCTCCTTTAACTATCTTATAGAGCCACATAGGCATTTTTTTTAATGTTTCTGTTCTCTGCTCCAAAAGGTATGTAGGTTTAGCAGCTATTATCCAGAATTCACTGGAGAGCTAGCATCTGTTTGTCTTTCTCTCGCTTTTATTGTCACAATACAGTCATACAGTGACGGTGTAGCCACTTTTCCATCTTGAGGACTGGGCATGTAGGGTGATGTCCTCGCATATCTCTAGCGATGTGTAAATTAATATTCCACACTGCTTCTAAGATGTATATTGTTTTTTGAACACAACTAACTTTATAGGAGAATAATATCATCTTTCAGAATTTCTTTGATTTGTGTGCACAAGCAGTAACTGATTAATGTTCTGGCTTCCTTTTTCTTTCCCTGTTAAGACTGTTTTTGATACCTGGTTTTAATACTTTGAACTGCAGCTACAAATGATGTGATATAATGAAGAAATAAATACAGAGTTGTAATGTGCTAGAAATTTTAGAATACATGTCTCATGCAGTCTATATGTCTTTGTTTAATGTGGAAAAGTGTTTCAAAGAATTCTGAGTAGTTTTTCTTCACTCACTTTATAACTCAAGACTTCAAAGTTTTAAATTTAAAGTTAAATATTAAATGCAGGTTTTAAGTAGCTGGGAATTTGTAGTGATTCTGATATGCGGTCTTTTTAGTTTGTCGGTGCATGTTCCTAGTAAAAAAATCATATTAAAAATGAAGCTTAAGGTCTGAAAGGCCTTTTTGAACTTAGAGTAGATGTATTACAAATTGATTAATTTTGACTGATACTCCTGTTGGTCTTTTAAAGATCTCTAAATACTGTGTCAAATTTGGAATGACATTTATAAAATCTACATCTGGTGAGTTCTAGTAAGAATTTTATCTTTTTTGTTTTCTGCAATCTTTACTTTGGTATTTCTAAAACCGTCTGATCTGCTTTCTCTGATGGCCAGGCAATAATGTTTTTTGAGGTCTGTAGAAATGCTAGGCATTATTTGTTCCATGTATTTGCCCTTTTGTTTGCTTATTTTTATAAAATGTGCCCATCGTACCTAGCCAGTTACTTTTTCTTTTCCTCCTGTGAACACTCATGTCTTCTTTTCCTGTTTCTCTGTGTTTGAGTCTGTTTCATAACTTCTGCCTGATTCATCTAAAAACTGATTTCAGCTAAGACATTCATCAAGAAATAGACTCTAACTTAGATATGGCACATAAGGCTTCCTAACTGCATTTTACAAAATCATTCACATCTTCGTGTTACAAACAAAAAGGGCTTTCCATCCTTCCTCCCACACACACTCCATTATAGCTGTATAAGGCTCCTATTGTCTCTATTCATATTGAGATGTCACAGATGTGTACACTCTTATGGGTTCTTTTTTCGCTTGAAGCTCTAATGACCGCTACTTCTTTGATTCCTTTCTCAGGCAACTGGCCATAGGCCGTACAAAAAGAAATTTAGGTCACAAATAATTTTGAAATTATTCTGCTTGAGTGAGGGGAGGATTTTAGCTGACTGTGTATTTGTATATAGTAGAAATTTATGGCAAGATACAGCAAAATTTTTATGTATTTTAATTTCAACATACAGACATTTTTGCTCTGTTTTGAGATTAGTTACCCTCAATACTGGATTCCTTGTCTGTCAGGAAAGTGAATTTAGATTTTAGCTCTTAGCATAGTTGTAGATATCTGTGAAGTATCTGGAACCCCACCTCATGACTCCCTAGACTGAGGTGTCACAGTGGGCAATTTGTATTTGCTTGTGGACCACACTAGTTGCGCAGATATGCAGATGGTTGAAGTGAGCAGGCAGCAGCAGTGGTTTTACATTCATTAGGAATGATTTTGCTGTAAGCAAACAGATGCCTTTTTCACGTGCTTCTCACATAGGTTACTCGTGTAGAAAAAGCAAGCATTTACAGAAACAGGAAACTATTTAAGGCTTTGCATTACGTTTCTGAGCTACCTCGTACCACCATCCATTTATGGTTGGCTGCTTTATTTTCCAGCATTGTGTTTAAAGTATACTAGCAGGTCACACTCTCTATCGCTTCTGTAGGTTGTTTTACTTGTTGTCTTGTCCTGTTTTTTAAGAGCACTCAAGAGGTAGAAAATCTGCTGATACAGCATAATTGCTAGCTGTTTTACAGGATACTGTTTTGCAGGATTAAATTAAACATTTAGCTAAGTTATTTGAGGTGTTTCTCCTTAGTGTTTGTTGTGTTGAATTTTGTTCCTTCTGTGCTCTTGAAAGTGTTGTGTATTTCAGCTGGTTGCAAATTCATGATAGCATGCCGCCCAATTTCTAGCACTTTTTTCCCCACTGTCTGCCAGAAGATTCCATACTAGCACAGAGACAACTATATTTTACTGTTCCCTAGAACTTCCACCAAAGGCAAAATGTGACAGAGCTGTGTAGAAATACTTAAAAGCGTCACAGCTGTTCGTCTTGAGGGTTTGGGGGTTCCAGTTGTTGATAAACTTTTGTGGTTCTTAATAGCTTGTGATTATGCAAGTGCTGGGAAATGGCAGATGAAGTGAACCGGCTGACAGGCTGAACATGAGCATCAATGAGATGAACAGTTGTCCTACGTAGAATGGGGGAAACAAAATAATCAGATCATTGCAAAAATTCTGCATTACTTAGCGCTTTTAATTGAGAGACTTGCTTTTTAATTGAGAGGTTTGCTTTTTAAATATGCAAATATAAAAAGAATGGTTAGAATGTTTTTTCAGCTGTATAATTCCAATTAAAAATATTTGTACTCAGCAACACGACACTTGAAAGTTTACTTCTTCAAATAAACATTTTTCTTAAAAGCCAATCTCCATACTTACTGAATTGATGTATACTTCCAATTTACATACAATATTCAAAGATTAAATTGGAAATACTCAGAATGAGCATCCGTTTATAATAATAGCTGTAGAAAATGCAACAAGTTCACCTGTTTTGTATGCTGTTCTGAGTATTACTTGTAGAAGTTTAAAAGCTGGCATTGAGCTTGGCATCTATTTGATAGAGATCACGTCAGAAACTGATAGTGTGTACAGTAAATGTTTCATTCTGTCAAAAACAGTTTTTCCCTTTGTCTGAAGGCATTTTGGTATTGTTAGAGATTTTGATCCAAATGTGAAATGACTTCTGTCTCTAAATTTAAGCTTTCAAAGGACAGGCTTTTACAAGGAAATTGCTGATATTTTGCCTCATTCTTAACTGCTGCTTTGAAAAAATGATTTTGAACTGTTCTCATTCTAAACATGTTTTATATAAAACTATCATCTCTGTGAAATGAGTAAGATTTTGGCATGACAGAGTCTGATTCAACTATAACAGTGCTATAGCACTAAATGAGTTAAGGCTAACTGTAATACTGTTGTTGTGTTAAAGTTCGCTCTCTCTCAATCTAGCAAGCAGTCTTTGCTTCCATGAGACACTAGTAGGGTAGAACGGCAGAAAAACCAAAACACTGCGTGCTTGTAATATATAGAAATGTATGTGAACTCTGATTCAGAAACTCAGAAAGGAGAATGGACTTGCTGTTGTCATATTCCAAGCTTCAGGAAAGGGAATGAATTGTTGATGTCTTGGACAGGAATCATGTGTATCTAGTTGATTACATTTCCTGTTTTCACCAAGAACTTTTTAAGTGCTCTCAAGCTTTTGAAGTGTTAGATAGTGTATAGCTGTCTCAAAGAAAATTATAGTTGTTGCTGCAGATTGAATTCTTACGGCATTGAAACTATGTTTGAGAAGTTGCTTTCACCCTTGTAAGGTGAAACTAATTCCTTACTCATTGTCAAATAAAGGCAAGAGCTCCTGTATCTTTATTAGATCACATAGGAAAATGTTTCTGTCACTTGGTTATCTTACAGGAGCTGCTTTCTTCTGTAAGAAAAAAAACCCCACCACTTATTTATGTGTACAGTTCTTTCCCCATAAAACATAATTGTCCTAATTTTGTAAATTGTGTCATGAATCCTATCTAACTTCTACTAGTAGTTTTTGCTTTGTATTTGCATTTGATATGATGATATGAATGTTACTTAGTTTCTGACAATCAGCCCTTTGCATTGGACTTTTTCTTTATAATGGCAGTGGTTAGTTGGTACTGAAAAGGTAATCTCATTACTGTAATGTCTAGTGATCAAAGTTGTGTAAGAATTGAAGTCATATATTGATAAGGCATAAAACAAGCTTTTGTTAGTTAAATTAATATATCCACTTAGAAACAAAAAAAGGTTAAAAGTGATTAATATATATATAAGCGATGTTTTTGTACTTAGTCATTCTGATAGTTTCATATTCTAAGAATTTTAGTTGATGCCCTTTACTAATTTACAGAGATTTTGTACTTTGGTCTAATCTTTAAATAATTTAGGATTATGTAACTCCATTTTAAGAGATTACGTGAATTGATGCAAAATCAATTCCTAATGAAGCTGACATTGAAATATGTAGAGATTCATTGTACAGCTTCCGTTCTTCTTACCTGCAAATTATATTGTGTGTCAAGTGGCCTGGAGTCACTTATGAATTAGGTGTATGTAGAGATGGAAAGTGACTCTTCAATATAATTTTTTTTTTGAGTTTTATTGGTGTTAGTAATAGTAGAAAGGTTCATGAACGTAGTCATAAGACAATCTCTTTTCATAGTACTGTTTGGTTTTGGCAAGGATCATTGGAAGAAGTGTTTTCCACTTTTAAAACTTAATTAAATATTGACATAAAACCTAAGTAGACCTAGTATTTCAGTCACCTACTTGCTAACTGACTTGCCTGAGTTTCTCCTGCTGTTAAAATGACTGGGGATACAGAAAAGAAGAGTGATGTTCTGTTGTTTCCTACCATTCAAGTAGTTACAAGTCGCACTGTAATAGCCCACACATCACATCTTGTTTCTTTCTTTGTGGTATTTGAGCTAGAGCTTTCTCTCTCTCTCTCTTTATATGTATATATGTATTTATTAAATTTTAAGGGGGGGATTGTTTGTTTGTTTTAATAGCTGTTTACTAACTCCTTTGGGATTCAAGTCTTTAAGGACTTACCACTGTTAAAAATATTCTGAATATATTCCAAAACCAGTTGACTGAAGCCATCAGCTGTATTGAAAACCCAAATTGCCTCTTTCAGCGGAGTGGCTTGGAAGTTAGTCAAGACTGAATATTTTCTTCTGTATTTTTTGGCCTGCTGTGTTTGGTCATACCAATTCTCATTGCTATTGTCATGCAAGTAACAGGCATGGCTGCATAATGCCCAACTGCCTTCACCTTACAGGAGCTATGTCCTGAACAAACACATTTAGGTAGATCAGTTGAATTGCTGTTCAACCGACTGGGTTCTGAGGGAAGCAGTTGTTCTGAGCCTTGAATGTGGCTCACATGTCTTTGGAGCAGTGAGATGCACTGACTACTTCACCACAGTGCTTTGTGTAGGAGCTGACAGGTGAAAAACTTCTTTCAAATGTTCACACGTGTGGTGAAAGATGAAGAACAGCACTTTTTATAATAGCATGTTCACTGTAGCCCCCTTTATCTATTGCTCTGTCTGACAAACAGGGATGCATAAGAAACAAATTAACAAGGTGATGACTCCAAAAATAGGGCACACACGTTATTTAGCAGAGGAACAAGGAGACAAACTCCAAGTGTGTTGTGATGGGTTGTGATGACCTCTGGTCATCCTCTCACTGAAAGTGTCCTGTCATTTTACTATATGCAAAGTGAACAAGGCTCAAGTTAATTGTCATGTCTGAAAAATAGTCCAGAAATACAAAGTGCTTGCTAAACACTGCAGGGAAATTGGTAAATGGAACCTGACAAGGCCTGAAAAATTAGTCTCCCTAAGATGGAATGTGTAATATGAAAAGGATGTGTGCTGAGTTACGGTTATTTAACATGTTGCAACAGGGTCTGCATAACTGGCTACCACATTATAGCTGGCACTTCTTTCTGGTTTTTTTGGTTTTTTATTTCCCTTTTAAAAACTGAAAGTCCTGATTCAGTGAAGTCCCTGAGTCAGGTATTTGGCTGTGGCAGGGTGGGAGGCAGGGAGGGGAGGAGCAGAGTGTAGAATGATCAAATGCTTATTCTGGAAGAGTATTTTATTAGTTATTATACTGATGGAGGAAGTGTTAGATTAGCATAATAGTGTATCAATTCAATTAATATAATTACCTGCTTGCTTCATAATGTAAGTATAGATGCTTTAATCTTAAAAAGTAATGAAGGACCTTTTAGTATAAACTAGTTACAGTACACAATAATCTCAGTGTACATGAGTCTCATTATCTATTTCAGTACTTTGTTACATTGCGCTTGCAGATTCACAAAGCCGTAGTGAAGGTACAGTGGCATTTTTTATCTGCTGCATTTCCCCCCTCCCTCGGAGGTTTTAATAATATCCTGGTCTTACACACTGTAATTTGAAGTGTAGTATATTGTATTTGATTTCTTTATTAAATGAGCACATTAATTATCTCTGAAACATTTAAGGAAGAGTGTAAATGCTACCCTTTTTATGTCTTCTCTTAAAAAGTAGCCATTTTGTTTACCCTATCTGGCACATTGGACTATGGATATATATATATATATATTTATATTTTTTAGTCGGAAACCAGTATAGCTTTAGCTGTCTATCGTATTGTTGCTGTCTGTGCCACAGATAACGATGTGGCTTGTCACTTAGCCATTCCATTGAGACTCTAATACTGTACCATATGTAAACTTCAATTCCGTAGCCAGGCTGTGTTGGATACCTACTTTCTATATGGCGTGAATTGAAGTATCTTTGTAGGTCATCCTGAGGGTGGGAAAATTAGTCAAAGGTCAGTCTGTTGAGCTCATTGAGGTCAAAACGTGCCGAATGATGTTTTTGTTCAAGCAATTTTTAGATAGGAAGTAGTATGTTCACGTGTTGAAAGTTGTGCTGGTGTGGTGAGATCTGGTGGGGAAGCTGACTGCACGTCCCCAAATGCCAAGCTTTGTGGAAGAATACTGACTCTGAGACTGGAAATGGCTTAGTGCATGACTGCGCTTTGATATAAGCACCCTAATAACATAAACTAGTTCATGTGAAGCAGAACAAAACAGAGTGTTGAAATAAAATATTTTTTGTATTTGGGAAGTTAAGAAGTTGGCTGTTACCTCTGTATTCAGAAGAGGAAGTGTGTAGATTTAAAGTAGGACAACAGAGTTGAATGGTCAGCTTTCAATATATAAGAGTTTGGGCTTTGATTAGCAAGAAAAAAAACAAGTGTTATTGAAAAAGACATGGGTTTTTTTTCCCTTTAAATGTCGTACATCATAGAATAGAATATGCTGAGTTGAAAGGGACCCATCAGAATAATCGACTCCAACTCCTGGCAGGGACACCCCAAGAATCACAGTGTAATGACTTACTGGATTAGTTCTGTAGCATACTTGCTGTTAACTTTTTTGTTCACTGGGAATGGTTTTCATCCCTACTTCAGGGTGTTTTACTTTCATCCTGGTCTGTAAAACAGACCTGAGGATATGTGTCTAGGTTCCCCTGCCAGCTAACAGTTCTCTTAGAATGCTCCTCTGCAGCATTTGTCCAGGCGAAATGAATGCAAATGCTGCTCAAGTCTTCCAAGAGCTTCTTGATTAAAACCTTTACCTGCCTGTTAGTGATGACCTAATAAGCTGTCTGGGTATAAGCATCATGTTTTAAACTCTTGGTTTTCAGTAGGACTATGGTGTGGTTACATGTGAATGTCTCATAAGTATTTCCCAAGAGCAGTTTATTTTTCTAATTAACTTGAACAGCCTCTGCCTTGCGTAGCACTTGAAACAGTTTTCAGAAAATCAATCACAGAGCTGTTGTTTTAAACCTTTCCTAAGTTACTGTAATTCTGTATAGAGACCCAGAATCTCACTAATTAGTACACTTAATCATACCTTGTATAAAATGCATGATAATATGAATTAATGATTCCCAGAATGTAATTGAAAAACAGAGAAACAGAAACATGAGGGTTCATAGCTCTGAAAACAGTTTACTGTTCTCATGTAGTAGTTATGTAGCAAGCAGTATGTACAGACTGACATAGAGTGGCTAAAAACTTAACTTTACGTGCCAATTGTCTTTACTAAGTAATTACTTTGGGGGGGTGTCTTTTCATATAAAGATTCAAAAGTTGCTAAGATCAAACATCTCTAACAAAATTTCATTGTTTCTTCCAAAGCAACAAAAAAAATATTACATTTAACATAAATACACTTAGTTCTCATGTAAAAGAAAATCTACCTTACTGGATGATGCTTGTTGTTACAGTTTGGATTTTTGAGCTATTTAGCATATGGCAGAGATGACAGTTAGTTGCAGTCATATACTATGTTTTTTGGGTTTTTTTTCAGGATGTGACTTAAAATGACTTCTGATTCTGAAGGTCCTCTGAAGAACATGCTGTGCTTGAATGCTTGAATGTTTTCTAAGGACAAGTAAGTGACTGCTCTCATAGTTGGAATATATATATATATATATATAAAAGTTATTCCCTTACTGTTTTTAAAGCTGCAATTTAGTATATGAGAACATTATGCTTAAAAAAAACAAAACAAAAGGAGGGGAGGGAAGAAAGAAGAAAAAGCCCAACCCAAACCAAATGAAAAATGTTTTTGCACTACTGCCAGAAAGTAAATTCTCTCATTGTTTTCTCGTGTATTCCTATCTGTGTAAGTGGAAGCATCAGTTGTTTCTGTGATCAGTCTTACAACAAAAGAATTTTTCATATTATCAAGAATATTTTGACTCAGAAGTTTTACTGGAAAGCTGTGATACTTTTTATATATGTGTATTTGAGGGAAACGTAAGTTGAAATAATGAATTTCCACCGAGAATCCAGAGTTGCAGAATGGAATGTCCTCTAGTTTTATTTATATCAAATGAAATTTAAGTATTTGGGGCTCCTCTTAGCATAAACCAGTTAGTTTATTGCAGTTTGCGTCTTACAAAACTGCGTGACTTACAGCTTGGTTTTTAGGAGAGAAGATTGTATTTAATATTTTAACATATAAAATTTAAAAAATTCCAGGCCATTGTCATGATTCACTGAAGGGGACTTGTTTTATTTAATTCTTCGTAATTAGCTTATTCTGAGTAATGCTAGGAGCCAATTTATGCTTTTTGCCTAGCACATTTTCCAAACAAGAAATCAGCTCAGACAGAAGAGCTTTCAAGCATGCAAGATATCACAAGTACATATAAAACTCTATAGTTTCACGGGACCAATGAAGTGTTAAAAATGTTTCCATGCAAAAAAAATATTATTTAAAAATATTTTGGACATGTTTTATATTAGTATTGTATAGTTGTGCGTTTTGGAGTTTGTGTGAGTGTGTGGTCAACTGTTTCAGTGAAACAAATACAAAAATTAAATTTGAAATATCTAATTGTTTGTGGTTTTGGGCCCCTGTCAGGTCAAAACCTTCCCAGTTGCCATGTCCTATTTGGTGAATAGGTCTTTCATCTACCAGCTACTGGTAGATGAGGGAATCATGCTTGAGCTGGAGAAGGAAACTGGTGCATTGAAAGAGGCTAGCAGAAAGTCTAAGGGATGTTGTTAAATTAGTAGCTTTCCAATTTCCGTGAGGATGAGGTGAGTAAGACCAGGAAAGCAATAGTTGCATCAAGCTGAGAACTTTCTGCTTACTATTCTTAGTACGTTTCAATGTCATTTTGGCTTGCATGCTCTCTAGGAAATGGCTTTTTAGGAACTTTCCCCATTTCAAGCATACTGTATTGTTGACATGTCCATCCTTTTCTTGGTATTCTGGGACAGAATTTTCAAGATAATTTGTTTTACCGTGTCAAAATACTGAAACCCAGCAGGTTTAAAACTGCTGGTCCTAAATGCTCATGGTTTCTTTCAAATCTTTGTTTTTGTTTGGAGGGCCGTACATATATTCTTGCAGTGGATGGATTAGAAATTACTAGAACTTGTTTTAACTGTCATGTGCAAAACCCAGTACCTTTTTAACAACTCATGTATGCTTTTCACTGAGAAATAAATAGACCTGACATGTGAATATTATATGGTACATTGCAAAGGATTTAGGCATGAGCACTTTCTGAATAAGGACAAATGTTTTTTTCAGCACAGTTGCTGATAAGCGAAAACGTCTTTGTTATTTTTTGTTTTCTTGTTTCCCCTTTTTGATAATTGAGAAGAATGTTGGAAACTCTGGGATTGTACCTGAAAAAGGTGTTGCAAATAATGATGAAATTCTGGAGCTTTTTCTCCAAATATTGCTGCCTTTGGTTCCACTCCACTGGTGAGGTTAGGAACATCAGTACACACAGTGGTTCATACTGCTGTAACCAATGGAATTAAACAGTGCCTTGCTTTGAAGATTTTGAACCATCTCTTATGTCACCTTGGTTTCTCTCAAAGCTTTGGAGGGCTCTGGACATCTTTATTCCTTTGAGCTTCAGCATTGTATGTTTCACGCAAATGCATACCCGTCTAAATTATTTGGCAAGAGCTAGGGCTTTGTTTTTCCAAATACCCTTTAGAAAATCATATTGGACAGAACAAAAGTATGGCTTCGTGTCATCTGTTTTCGGTAGGTAAATGTAGTGTAGCATAAAATGTGTTTATTTTATAAAATGTTTAATGAAAATGATGAAGTATTCCAATACAGTGGAGTAACATGGGCAGTTTAATTTAGAAGTTAAAATTAGTTGCTGGTGCTGTTAACATCAGAACAGCAAACATGTAAGTATTATTCTATATGTTGGAATTACTCTTCATTAAGTACCTGGCATTAAAAGGCAGCAGTCTCAAAAAATCATAAATTACATAACTAGGAACAGATAAATTTTGGAAAAATATAATGGCTTGTCCCTGAATAGAATTTATATTCAGCATTTTTTCATCCTTACATGTAATCAGTCTGCTGAGCTTCTTGGATTTTAAGCAAATACTTGCATACAAATTTCATTAAAAAGTAGGTAAGAATATGTGTTTGATAGCTTAAGTTCATAATACACTTCCACTGTTAGTTATCCTTCTGTGCAGTAGATTTGCCATCTACTTTTTGAGCTTCTACATGCAACTTCACGGAAAGCAGAACAATTGTCAGATTTTTAGATTTTTCCTGGAAGTTGTTGCTGTCGTATCTGTATTTCCATTATTGTGAGTGAGAGTAATACTCTAAGACAGAAGATTATCATTCCTGTGTTTTCGGTAGTTCATACTGATCTAAAATTTAATATAATTTCTTGTATTTGCCCAGAGCTATTCAGTCAAATTAAGCTAGCTTTTAGATTTATTTTAATTATGCAAATAATGGAAAGAATTTCACTATGTAATTAATTTCTTTTAAAAATGCTTCACTTAGGTAGGCTATATTGTGCTGTATAATTAGCAGAGAAGTCTTTCTAGCCAGCATTAGAGGTCGATAAGCCGGAAATAATGCTGTTGCCTGTTAGCTCACAAAGCAAGTTTACAAAGACAGCTGTGTTAAACCTTTTTCGGTTTGGTAGTAAAAAGGCATAAAAAGTTTCACTTTTGAAAGCTATGTTTCAGAGCTGTCTATTGAAATAAATATTCACTTCAGGAATATTCCCCAAAACTTTCAAAATAGGGTTGCTTTTTGGAAAAACTTTTTAGCCCATTAAAAGTTACAGGTTCATCTTCAATGAATAAATATAGCACCTGGTACTTTTAAACTGGGGATTTCTTTCACGATTAACTCACTGAATAATAGCTTCTTTTGCAAATATTTCCAGTAGCTGGCAAATTAGTTTGACTGTTAACAATTTGTACTGTAAATCCATCTGTCCTGGGAAGCAGCTTCTGTAATTTCCTTAGCTAAACAGTTATAGAGTTGTTCTAGGCATGACATGCCTGCCCAGCTTGTAATGATATTCTTAGGAAAAGGAAAATACATGTGCAGGAATTGTGCAGCTTCAAGTCTGAATAAACTACCACCGGCTACTTGGGTTTAAAAGTAAGGAAACAGCCTATGCAGATTACTTAATTTTTCCTTCTGTGTCCAAGATCCTGTATTTAAGAACTGAAAAGTTTTCTTAAACAGAAGGGTTGTATTCTTTGATGTGTATTGTGTTTCTGAGACAAAATGTAATAATTTATGGTTTTCTATTTAATATTACCTCCCATTGCATTACCATTGCATTTAATGCAACCCTGTAACTTTCAGAATTACATTATAGTGAGATGTCTGTTCTAGCTCAAATTTTCAACTTTTTAATGTATTTCAAATGTTTCCTCCTCTTGTATAGAATTTACTCTTGGCTCCAGACATACTTGCTGTGCCCACACCCTTCCTGAGCTAGCCTTAAGACTTGTATTTTAAGCTCTTCCTTTCTCTTTCCGCAATAGCTCTTAACCCTGTCTCTCTGTCTATCCTCGGCCTGTGAATGCAATTAGAGGGAGGGAAGCACCAGCCCTGGAAGTGTGTGTATGTGTCACCTACAGCGTGACTGAGGATTCAGCTTTAGCTCTGAGGTCTGGAGGCATAAGACCTTATGAGTCATACGTTCTGTTGAGTGTCAGCTTCAGACAATCAGGTGCTTTTTGCATAATCATAAACTCTTTCTATAATCAGTTTTTTTGCAACTGCTTACTTGTTCAGATGAGTAGGTTTTATTCAGCTGCTTAATTGAAGGAAATGTGATCCCTGCAGTTTTTCAGTGCTGCACTGTCATCTAGTGGCCTAACAGTGTATTTTTCTTGAACGTCACATAAGGCGGGCCCTAATACGTGTATTTGAGAGCTTTTTGCCCTGTAGGAATATCTAAACGAATAGAGGTCTTCAGACTTGCTCTTCCATCCCTCTGTATGTTGGGTTTGTCTTACTTATCCTTGTTTAGTATCAAAGACCAACTTCTTACCTGTGCAGTTCATGCCCACAGTACGGAGTTACGCATCTTCTGTAATTCTTTATTTCAAATGTGAGATTATGTTTAACTGTTGCTTTTAATTTTATTGTGATATAAAAATATATTATCCTTCCTTTCCTAATGCATATCAATTGGGATGAGGACTGGCTATGATACAACAAGCATTATAACATTTGCTTAGCTGCAAAGAGGACTGGTATTTAAAGAGACACCATTTTATTTCTGGGTTTTGTACACATATCAGAGTAATCCAGTCCTCTGGCCTGTCTGGCTTTCAGAGTTTTATACTGCTGTAAGAAAAGTGTTCTTTTAAACTCTCCACCTTGTAGCTAACATCCTGCAATAACAGTATCAGTTACTGCAAGCAACCACCATGCTGCTTCGTGCAGATATGTTTTCGTGTGTCTTTACCCTTTCAGTTTAGACTTCCGAGAAAACTAAAGCAGGGGTTTTTTTTTCCCCACAAGATGCCAGTAAGCAAAAGATCCAGTCATTCAAGGTTAGTACCTAGGAAGTAATTCATTAATACGCACATTTCTCCTTTTTCCCTTAGATGTCTTGTCCTGGAAGCAGTTAATTGATTAGATACCTTTCTAAGGGTTTGGTTGTCTTGTCTTTGCTGCAAGGGCACACTGATGACTTGTGTTTAAGTAACTTCTTTTTCACCAGGGTGCCCAGATCCTGGTCTGCAGAGCTGCTTGAGTCAGTTGCTACTAGTCTCTGATACCTTAATATAAAATCCATTCAGATGAAAGCATGTCCAGCAGTTTCTTGCCCCTGTGATATGTGATCGCTGACTCCTACGGATTTGTTCATCCTAAGCCAGTTTGATTCTTACAGGACTCTTTTGATGAAAGATTTTTTAGTGCCTGGGTTATATGTTGCAGAAAATTTTTTCTTTAACTAACAAGTCTCTCTTAAGTAAATGCTTAGCACCAGTTATTGCCATTGCTATATGGGGTAAAGAACTGCAGTCTGAACTAGATTGAATTTAAACTTGATTTGGAAATTTCTGTAAAAAGGAGAAAATAACACTAAATTTCTAGCTGCCCAGATGTGCTTTGTGTCACTGTAGTACAAAAGACGAAACACCCAGACTAAATTACTTAGATTATTTTATAGTTCTAATTACATTCTAAAATATTCTGGCTAGATAGATAGCATAGATCCATGAAGAATTTATTTCCTCCCTCAGCATGTTGTTGATTCTAGCATAGCAAGATCTGATATTGCTATCTGCTCTTCTCTGTGTCTGTGATTCTTTTTCGTCTTGGGAGTGAGGGGAGATGAGTGTCATGGAGATATATATATTTATTTACATATATAATGTGGCAGGTTTGTTTAATGTAACTAGACTTTAACAAAAGCACCTGATATTATATTGGTTATGGTTCAATCTTTGCTGCAGAAGCAATAGAGTTTAAAGACGCTTGAAGTCTTTGCTTGCCTTGACCTCAAAGTTTTAGAAACCTGTGTTCATTTTAGAAGGTTTAGCAAGAGATACGAAGTTAAGACTATAGTAACCTGTTAAGATGGTAATAGTAATCTGTTGGCTTTATACCGAGTCAGGTGTGAAACTCATTTAAGCACACGGATTTACTCCTAAGGATGAAAATTATTTGTGTCTGCAACTACATTTTTGCATAACATATTAATTTATTGCTTTATTTTCAGGTTATCTAAACATACAATGCAGTACTAAGAATCTATTTATTTTTAGACAAATTGGAGATATACGGTGGTCCCAGTACAATCATGCAAATTCTAAATATCTCTGAAACAAATTTTTAAGCTTTATTTTTGCTTACATTGATATAAAGCTTTATAAGCCAGTGTTTTGACTAAACAAAAGTTAGATTTTAAAGAAATGGTAAGCAAACATTTTTTTTTCATAGCAAAAAGGTATATGGATTTCCAGTAAGAATACTTGCTTGCAAATTTGATAAGCATAAATGATTTTATCTGGAAGTTCCCTATATTTAGAATTAGTATTTTGAGAGGTTCAATCACAAATTTGTTTTTTTACTCCTTTTAGTTGCTGATGCATGGTCAGAATGAGTGGATTAGGAGAAAACTCCTTGGATAGCTTGACCAATGAGTCAAGGAAGCGCAAGCCATTGCCCTGTGATACACAAGGTGCAAGGTAAGTTTATGTAGAAGTTTTTCAGTTTTAAATGAGTTTTTAAAAATATTTTTCAAGTTTTCATTACCATTTAGAGTTAGTTCTATCTAAGGAATTTGTTCAGTTGAAAAATTATTTCTTCCATTGTGAAGATGTGTAACTTTGCTATTGTGTGTAGGTATGCCAAAGCTGATGAATTACCCTTTATAGTTAGACTCTTGTGGAAATTCTAATAGAGTGAACCTATCATAGAATGGCTCATAGGTGTCTAGTTCCAGTCGCCCTGCCATGGACAGCGACACTTTCCATTAGATAAGGAATCATTGTTTGAAGCTCTGATTGCAAGGCAAAAGAAGAAAAATTCCTTGCTTCCTAGAAATTTTAAAGGTATCATATTGCATTTGGTAATTGATTTGACAGGCCTCATTTCAAGTGGTTACATACAGCACAGAGTACTCTTAAGACGCTGAGCTCTTTTTTTGTTTCTTTGTACTTCTCTTTCTTCAGACTAGTTCTTTGCAAGTTCATCTCAAATTTCGGCACTGTGTGCTGTCTTCTGGCGCCTCACCCCACTCTGTCAGATATTGTTATCTGAGGGACTCGGTTTTCTGTTCCACTGAAACCTCATTGCTCTCCACCATGTTAAGTGTTTTGTGTTACTATTTCATGGTCTTCTTCTCAGAGGGTATTAACTTTTTATTAAACTTGTCTTCAGTTTCACATTGTGTGTACTCATATTTTTCCCTTTTATATATATCCCCATGCCATTTACCTGCATCATGCAACAGATTGCTTATGAGATCCTTACGTTCTTCTAACCATATCCCAGTGTCTCTTTATGAGAGTCCTCCTTTCCAATTTCCTTTTCCCTTTCTCCAGTGTCTGTCTGTCCATTCAGAAATTCTGTTTTCCTGATTGTCACCCTTCATTAACTTTCTTTATCTTTCTAGCTCCTGCTTTCTCTTGTATTTGCTTTCTCCAGTATTGGTCCATGCATTCCTCCTTAACTCTTTCACTTGGTTTCTTTTCAAAGAATATTCACTCTCTTTTGATTACCTTTGTGTGTCCATGCTTGCCCCTTCCCTGAGTCCTTTTTTTTCCTACTCTTGCTATACTGTGTGTATAACATTTCTTCCTGTTGGTTTAGGCTGCACAGTGTCTTTACTTAGCACATTAACCTATGTAGGAGAAGGAATTTCAGAGAGAAACTTTATCCAGCAACATTAGGTTGTTTGGGATTCTGCTTTTCCTGGATGTTGAGGTGGCATTTTTGTCCTGATACCTTGAAATTTCTGAGTTAGCACCTTCTGTAGTCATCTCTTTACAAGCAAACTGAAGGGACTTAATAGAATGTTAAAATTCTGTTTCATTTGTCTAAAAAATTTTAAGCAAATCTGAAGCAGCTTCTAAGGTTAAAATATACTTTCTGCATGAGTGCTATAATTTTATAACAGGTAATTGCCCTTTTCATTTAATTTGACAATAGAGTAAATGCAGGAGGGTTTTACTGGTGGGGGGATGAGTAGCTTTCTTATTTTCTCTTAAGACAAATTTGTGCTTAAAATTCTTTTAAAAAGAGCAAACCAAACACAAAACCCAAACTAAATGATAGTGTAACAAAACACATATGTACACTTTTCATGATTCATGTTTGCTGGAAGAATAAGTGCTGCCTAGGTTTAATGAGTGAATGTGACATAAAGTACATTACAGTTCACAGAGTGAGCACAGGTTTAGTTTAGGATGGTATGTAAATATATGAAACAATATTTTTGATTCCTAGTCTGACCTGCAGTGGTGAGAAGCGTCGGCGTGAGCAGGAAAGCAAATACATTGAAGAACTGGCTGAGCTGATATCTGCTAATCTGAGTGACATTGACAATTTCAATGTCAAACCAGACAAGTGTGCTATTCTAAAAGAAACCGTGAGACAGATTCGACAGATAAAAGACCAAGGTACAGAGTCCTGTTAAGTTGAAATAAATAATGTAATTTTTCTTGTGATTCTTTTTTTGAAGCAATAGTTACTTGGGAAATTGAGTAGTGGTTTTCACAATAGCATGTAACTGAGCAAGTCTTCAGATTTTTGCTTGAACCAAACTTTAAATATGCATTAATTAATTTCCAGGTTAAAAGTACAAAAGTATTTGTCATCACTCTTTATTGGGAATCATATTTTAAAATTTTGTATTGCCTTTCATACCAATTTCCTGGAAATACTAGAAAAGCTTAAGCTAGTGCACAGCCAAGGTAAAAAAAAACCCAGATGGTACTGTACCATCTGCTTGTACAATATACCAAATACCCACTGATATGAAAAATGCATGCTGTTGCCTTTCATCTCAAGGAAATTTATGCTTTTCTTATGGGGCAATCAGAGAGAAGTGGTTTTTATTGCTATTTTTTTTAATTGCATTTTCTTTTGCTGTTTACAACGCATTTCCTAAACGATAAGTGTTGGACGCCAGTATATTTTAAATATATCTAGGTTGAGATCAAATAATTAGTGTGGTTGGCTGTGTTCAGGACAGAGTCAAGTCAACAAAGGAGAAAGTAACAGCACATCGTATCTTGGTAATTTTGGTCAGCTACGGTAAACCTAAGTGATATATAACCTTTTTTAAATGAACAGGAGTATGAAACACCTCTGTTTTAAAATGTAGAGTGAGGGGTATATGTAATTTTTTTTTAAAACACCACCCCACCCCCATTTCCACTCCCCAATGGCTATAGCCTCTCAGGCGTACATATGCCATTTGGGCAGTGAAGTATTAAAAAAATCAAGTATACTACTTTATATATTTTGCCTGTCATGGTAAAGTGCCACATCTTATGAAGACATGTTAGAACAATTTTAAAAATTCATCTTCTGGTTTTAAGGTTCTTTTTTGTAGTGTCATCTGGTGTATTCTAATGCTTCGTTACAGAGTTGAGTACATGATAATCTTCCCATAGGATGTTGTACTTGTCTTGTGGCCTGCTTAGCAAATACCACAAAACAAAACTTACCTTTTATTTTCTGTACTTCCGCTGCCTGACACAAATTCCCATTCCACCTTCCCCTGCAATCAATTAATTTAGGGTATTTTGATTCTTAAAATATGATTTAATTATATGCACGGGCCCACACGTATCCGTAATACACACATCTATTAACATGAGTCAAAGCCTTTTTGTAGAACAATGGTGATGGTATCTAAAGATTGTGACCAATGATGATGAGATGATAAAAATAAAAGCACAAGATAGATACATATATATCTATATATATATATATAGATACATAGATATTAAAAAAAGTGTTTAGTGGCCATTGAAAGACTCAGCAGGTATTCATCAGAAAGTGTCTGAAAAACAATAGAAGAAATACTGTTTACAAAACAAGTTCATCCTATGAACTTTAGCTGCCAAGTAAATTTATACAAGCAAAGAGTTTGGTATTATGTAGCCATGACATTTTTTCTAGTCTTCAGTGGCTAACAGTATATGAGACTTCATCTCTACTTTGTGCTTCCTTTTGTCTTTATTCACATACTTCCTAGAATCTGGCTTTTATTATTAAAACGTGGTCTTCATGTGAAATGTTGCCTTACTGACATATAACTTTTGGGTTTCAGGAAAGGCAGTTTCAAATGATGATGATGTTCAGAAAGCTGATGTATCTTCTACCGGTCAAGGAGTTATTGACAAGGATTCATTGGGGCCTCTTCTATTACAGGCAAGTACAAATTAGGCCCTCGTAAGTCCCTATGGAACCAATTACTTCAGGCAGGTGAAAATATTACAATAAAGCATGCTGTCCTATAGTAAGAAATAGTATGCCAGAACTGTACAGACTTATATTTGAAAGGATCAGGAATAAATCTATAAGGTTTTCTTAATTTTGCTGAAATTTTCTATAGAAGGAAGTAGAAGAATAGCCTTTGGCTTTTTCTCATGTTCTTGTGCTTTACTTTTCTCCAGCAGTAATTAGCAAATTGCTACTGAGGCAGCACTTGTTAATACAGGGAGTATTAGGGGATAGACATTAAATGGATGAGGTTTTGGAAAGAGAGGTTTATTATGTGTATTAACATTTGTGTTACTAAATTATGAAGCCTTTTAAATGAATGTTGACATCAAATAAAATAACCTAAGGATCTTTGTAAGAAAAGGTACATAGCAGATGCTCTTCCTTTACACTTAGAAAACCAATTCCATATTTACAAGTTCATTAAAAAGCACTTTTGAAACTCAATTGTTTCACATAGATATTGAATTTTTCTTTCAGTTGAGAAAATACAGTATTTTAATATATGGATAGACTCTCCTCTCTTACCTCATCACTTGCTGATGGAAATGTCTTCAATATTCATGACTTACTACTTGTTTCTACTGAATTTCTTCTTGTTTAAACTTGCTAGCTGTTGAGGTAGTTCTACAAATTCATGATTTAGTGCTCATCAAGAATGAAACAAGAAGACTGGTTATCACTGAAAGAGCTGAATGGAATAACAAATGAACAGATTAATTTTTAATATTGAAATCATTCCGTAGTAGACACACTTTTCCTCGGAGAATTTAAAATTTCAGCTCTAGCCTTAAATATAAATGAATGTATTGTAACTTGACGTTCCTAACTCACATAGTTTTTAAACTAATTTATGTTCAGAATGAGGCAGTGTGTCTTATATGACGTGTTGTCATGTTAATATTTAGGCATTGGACGGCTTCCTGTTTGTTGTAAATCGAGATGGGAACATAGTATTTGTATCAGAAAATGTCACACAGTATTTGCAGTACAAACAAGAAGATTTGGTTAATACAAGTGTCTATGGTATCTTGCATGAAGAGGACCGGAAAGACTTTCTTAAAAACTTACCTAAATCTTCAGGTAATAAAAGTTGATTTACTACACTTACTAGCTTATTTGAAAACAATCAGAGAAGAGAAGAACAAAAGACCTTGTAATGGATAACTTTTCAATACAGGTTACTTATGCAAAGAATATTTGACTACAAAAATATGTTAATCTCAATAAACATTACTGTGTTTTTACAACAGCATACCAACATAAATAAATGTGCCTTTGCATTTTGTTTGCCTATGTTTCCTAATGCCAGAAGGTTAGCTGAAGGAACTGCTTGTTTTTAAAATATGTGAATGATTTTTCAGCTCTCCTTCAAGTGACTGAAAGTGTCATGTGAAAGAAAGAGTGTTTTTTACTTAGTTCTCAATACTAATATTTTATACCAAGGTATATTGATGGCATATTGAAAAGGCATCTTAAAACAGTCTTTGATCTCTGTAATCTAGGAACAGGTATCTAAATTAAGAAGAATCAGTTTTGATTTTATCTGAAAATCTATATAAATTCTTGCTGTGTTTTTTTTAAGTAAGTGGAGTTGCTTGGACCAATGAAACACCTAGACAGAAGAGTCATACATTCAACTGCCGGATGATGGTGAAAAACTCTCATGATCTTTTGGAAGATGTAGGCAGCCACCAGGATGTGCGTCAAAGATACGAAACTATGCAGTGTTTTGCTTTATCACAGCCGAGAGCTATGATGGAAGAGGGGGAAGGTAGGAAACTGTGGAATTACTGTATGTAAAAGAAATGTCTGTGTAAAGCTCTGTTGTGTCTGGTATGTGTTATGAAATCTGTAACTTTTGCAATCCATTTTTAAGAATGCAACGACTTTAATTCTTACTCTGTGTATTTCCATTTTAGCAATGAAAGACTCTTCAGCTATTTTATCTATGCTCCTATAGATTAAAACAGGAGAGAAATTAAAGAATTAAAAAAAAAAACATTCTTTTTTAAATACAGATTTGCAATCCTGCATGATTTGTGTGGCACGTCGTATCGCAACTGCAGAAAGGGTGTTCCCGACAAATCCAGAGAGCTTTATTACAAGACATGATCTTTCAGGTAGGAAGTGTCAAGGATGAAGGTATGAAGGTGTCCTCTTTGTCAGTGTGCTCTTGTCTTACACAATTTATTTACATACTCCATTTATTTATCTGTAATGACTTGCAGAATTCATACTGAGATTTCCCAACTGTTCTTTTCAATATACCATTGTTGGCAGTGGGATGTAATAAATGTGGGATGTGCTATTGTTTGGTATCTTAGTAAAAAGCATCACTCATATTTTAACTTGGCAGCATTTCAAATGGTTGCTATTGTGCTTTCTATTACACATAAGAAATATTTTATATCATAATTGAAATAAAAGTTCTTTAGAATGTTTATATTTTTATACAGTACGTGAGCTAATGTTTAAAGTGGTTTATGCGGTTCAAATTAAAGTAACTATATAATCTAGACAGGGCTTTTCCAGATGCCAATTTGCATTTATGATGTTCATTTTTGGGTATATTTTGTGTCAGTATTTTTGAGAAGTTTACTTTGTGTGCATCCCTTGAGTGCCAGTAACCAGAGACTAAAGATACTGCCTTCTAAAGTTCTGGCATTGACCTGTGTGTGATTAACTTCCTCTTAGTCATATAAATCCCTTTGAATATTGATGTTTTAACAAGCAGCATCATGCTCTTATGTAGTAGATAATTGATAAATTTAAATTCTTCATACTCAGAATATGAGGATTAAAAGGGGGATATTGGAGCCTTATGAAATGTACCACATTTATACAGAAGAATTGGCACAGTCATAAAGAGTTTAACTTCCGTATTTTCTTTCCTGTAAAGGCAAACTTGTCAACATTGATACAAACTCATTACGGTCTTCCATGAGACCTGGCTTTGAAGATATAATTCGTCGGTGTATTCAGAGGTTTTTATGCCATAATGATGGGCAGTCATGGTCAAACAAACGCCACTATCATGAGGGTAAAAATCAGTTTACAATGTTTGGTCATACTGCTTCTCCTAGGGGCAGCGTTTTTTTTCAGAAAAACAAAAATGCTAAATTTTGCCTGTGTTCTGTGTTTTCGTAGTTTTTGTTAATTATGATGATTCATTTACAAGCTGAAGGAGGATGACTTTTTGGGAAATTCTGATGCAAGTTATTTTGGTTTTTTGATGTGCTTGATTTGAAAATTTTCATGGAAAATATCAGATACATAATCTGGGGACTTGAAGTAAACTGTTTTTCTACAACAGATACAGCAGTGACAGGGACAACTATATTTCTGTGATAATATGCCATCTTCAATTATCATTAGCTTGTTATTTTTGCTTAATGTTAATTTGACTTCATTTTAATTCACCCTTTCTTTTGTTAAAGAATCACTCTCTAAAAGTAACAATAGTTGTGCTGATGCCTTTTTCTTATTCAAGACACAAGGGTTCAAAATATTTTCAGTGTTCCAGTGTTACATATTTTATACTGCTAATTTGATAACCTTGATAGACAAGCGAAGTACAGCCACAGTCTTCAGTAAGAAAGATATGTTTTCTAAGTATTCTGGCCCCTAGTCTTTTTGAAGGATTTACAGTGGTCTTCAAGTAGAGGGGATATTAACTAAAGAGAAATTCATACTGGCAAAAAGTGGAGTTTCCACTCCATTGGAAGTACTTCAACATAACTGATCAAATAAATCCTAAATTAAAAAGAAATTTGGAGCTCAGTTAAAAGCAGTGCTTTCCACAATTTGTTTGATTGAAGCAAAACTATTAAACTTAGAAATACTTCCCCAAGCAGAAGCCATGGAAACCTGTAACCTAGTTTTGAAAGTCTGTTAACAAATGTAGAATTTTTCTGGTTGTGTCTGGTGAGCACAAAATATTTCAGCATCAAAATAATCTTGTTTGCCTTTATCTCACTCCTATTGATTTAGGGGAAATTGCAGAATACTTCCTTTTCCTTAATATCTGGCTTGGGCCTGTCTGTTTATTGATTGATTGATTATTTTTAAAGTTTCATGCTTTGGGGTTTTTTCAAATGTTCAGGAAATGAAGGGTATGATGTTAAAAATTCGACTGAATTCATATTAATAATTATTGGTGTTTTAAATATGAACTATATTTGTATATTCCCTATACAGCTTATACACAAGGTTATGCTGAAACCCCGTTCTATCGGTTTTCTTTAGCGGATGGGACCATAGTGACTGCACAAACAAAAAGTAAACTGTTCCGAAATCCTGTAACTAATGACCGCCATGGATTTGTCTCTACCCACTTTCTTCAAAGGTGAAATCAGTAGCATCTGTTTATAATTTAAGTGTCATAGTTTTTAAAAATGTCTGACCTTGAAGATACCTGAAAAAAGTAGCATACTAAAATATTTTATCTGAATAAAATTCAGAGGGGGAATAACTTGGAAAACAGAGTTGCATAGCATACACATAAATGTGTGAACCTAACACAGTACCAGCTTAACTATGTCAGAGAAAGACAGTCACAGTCAAAAAGGAGGGTGGTTTTTTTTTCCCTTAATACCCACATGTAGCCTGTATTATGTATTCGTTATTCTTTTGCGATAACATATTGATGAAACAGTGAAAATAGAAATGCTCAGTCACGTGCTTTATCTTACTCCTTCTAATTGCAGACCCATTAAAAAGACAACAAAATGCCTTCAGATGCATCATTCATGATTCAAAGTTAAATGTACCTTAATTAGCACTTCCTGTGACCTGTTCTTGTTGATTGCAAGAATAATTGAAATGTCAGTCTGGAGGGAATCTGTCTGCTTCTGACTTCAGAGTGCCTCCAGATGCTAAAAAACTAGTACGTGAGGTTGTTTAGAGCATCATTAGTGTGCACAGTAGAATGGTGTCAGACGTTGACTCAGGAAGGGAGTAATGACCAATGACTGTTGATTAAAGCCTTTTGAGGCAGTGATACTGTATGTACTTCTAACTCAAATCACCTAAAGGACTAAGAATTTCTGTAACGAATAGGTGAGTGGCACAGCTTAGTTCCACTTTTGTGGAAGCCTGAATTCTCACTGCTCTTTTTGAAAAAAATATTTGGGAAATTATTTAATAATTGTGCTTGATTCCAGATAAGGTTTTAATTTGTTTTCTTGGGATTTCTGGGGATGTTGTTGAATTTACAGGGAACAAAATGGATATCGGCCAAATCCTAATTCTGTTGGGCAAAACATCAGAACACCTGTGGCTGGAAACACAAATTCTGTTGGTGGTCTTATGAACATATCACCTGGGCAAGGCATGCCAGTGCAAAACAGAAACTATGGTGTGGGAGATCACAGTGCAGTGAGTCAGCTCAACAGCACTCGATATGGAGGCCCTGGGAACATGGGGCCAGTGACCTCTGGACCCGGAATGCAATCCGCTGCTTATCAGAATAGCAGTTACGGGTTAAATATAAGTAGCCCACCACATGGTAGTCCTGGTTTAACTTCCAACCAACAGAATCTAATGATATCTCCTAGGAATCGAGGGAGTCCAAAAATGAGTTCACACCAGTATTCACCAGTTACAGGTATTTTATTTTTGCTATAAGCTCTTCTTTTTTAAGCTATCTTTTCTCACTTTTATCTGAATCCCATCTTACATCCTTTTTAACAGTTCTTTCTGACCCTATACATGTTACTTAATTGTGGTATACCAGATTTCATGGTGTAAAAATGTATTTTAAAATTATTAACTCAATGTTATACATGTTATACAGTCATACATAATCCAAAAGAAAAGAAGATAGAGGCAATACTGTAATGTAATAAGTTTGATCTCTGTCATATGATACAGGTATGCACTCGCCAATGGGATCTGCCAGCAACACTAGCAACAGCACTTTCTCTAGCAGTTCTCTCAGTGCTCTGCAAGCCATTAGTGAGGGTGTTGGAAACTCCCTTTTATCAACACTTTCTTCACCAGGTCCAAAACTGGATAATTCCCCAAACGTTAGCATAACTCAGCAAAGTAAAACAAGTAACCAGGACTCCAAAAGCCCTTCTGGTTTGTATTGTGAACAAAACCAAGTTGAAAGTTCCATCTGCCATTCAAACAGCAGGGATCTCCTTAGTGAAAAAGATAGTAAAGAGGGAAATCTGGAGGCATCTGAAAGTCAGAGAGGCCCACCTGAGAGCAAGGGGCATAAAAAACTCCTTCAGCTACTCACGTGCTCCTCAGATGAAAGAAGTCATTCTACAGCATCAAACTCACCTTTAGACTCTAATTGTAAAGAATCTTCTACCAGTGTTATGAGTCCTTCAGGAGTTTCCTCATCAACATCTGCAGGGTTATCTTCCTCCTCAAACATGCATGGGTCGCTTCTGCAAGAGAAGCACAGGATTTTACATAAATTGTTGCAGAATGGTAATTCTCCAGCAGAAGTGGCCAAGATCACAGCTGAAGCTACTGGTAAAGACACATATCATGATGCTAGTAACACAGTCTCCTGTGGAGAAGGCATTGTCAAACAGGAACAATTGAGCCCAAAGAAGAAAGAAAACAATGCTTTACTAAGATATCTGTTAGATAAAGATGATATTAAGGACCCGCTTTCCAAAGACTTGAAGCCTAAAGTAGAAAGTGTGGATAATAAGATGGGACAATGCACTAGTTCTACAATTCCTACTTCTAGTCAAGAAAAAGAGATGAAAATAAAAATGGAGCCAGCAGAGGAGGTACAGTATAATGTAAAATGATGGCAATGAGCTAACCATATTTTATTATTACAGCGAATGGCTAAATACAGGCCACTTACTGTAGTATGCATGTGTAAACATTTCTAGAAAAGTCCTGTGCAAATGATGTGAAACAATAGACTCAGGTTTCATTGTAAATAAAAAAAAGCACAAACAAAGAGAACTATAGGGTATGTATATAACCAAATCTGATGTACTGAAGTCCTGGACTAATGTTATCTTAAAGGTATGGTATGATTAAGGTAGAATTAACAAATTATTCCTTAAAATCAGACCTTTAACATCTATTATTTCACATAGCACATGTTTGATTTTGTGCCTTATTTTATTAAATGAAGCTGTAACTGCGGATGTAATTAGTTGGCAATACAATAGCAAATGGTAAAATGTGATTTTGTTTTGAAAATATAAACAGTACACAAAACTATGAATTTCCCAAGTAATAACTATGTAGATAAAAAAATGATGCACAATTGTATTAGCTAGCAGCTGACTATAAGTGGAATACCTTATAACATTTTTTTGAATAACACTTACTGAAAAGTCACTAACAACTGTGTAATAGTACCCAACGTAGTTTCAGTACTTGCTCCTGAGATCTAATTAAAGTATTCAGAGAAGCTTTTTTTTGTAAAGATATGAATCCACTATATATGAATTCTTTCTCTATGAAAAACTGCATCTGATTTAAAGATAAATTTTTGAAGAAGATTAGGACTCCAACTGGCTAGAAAAAACCTGTAGGTAATTTCCATGTTTTGTAGTGTTTATCAGGAATCAAATTAGGCTTTTTGTGTATGACAGATATGTTATTTAACACTGAATGGTACACATTCTTGATGCTGTTTGCTATCATTCATGGGTTTTATCTTTGCAGTTTGTGATGACTGAGATGTTTATATTCAGAGGTGCTTCTCATATTAGTTATATGTACTTCCAGTTTCTTCTAATTCTCAAAATTAGCAGAGCAAAATACTCTAAAAAAAATGTAGGTAAATGGTATCTGAAGTTCTCTGGATACAGAGATCTAGCTCAAGATAATGTCAGTGAATTAAAACATTTGTCTTCCAGTTACATACTTTAAGATTAGTGAGGAGCTAAATAAAAACGGAAGGTTAGCCATGTAAGAGTATAACCTTGGTATTTTACTGCATCCTTTTCAGATGAATGGAGACTTGGATAATTTGGATGCAATTTTAGGTGATCTGACTAGTTCAGAGTTTTACAATAATGCTATGTCTGCAAGTGGAAATAACCCTGTAACAAAGCAAGCATTGTTTCAAGGAAATACCTCATTGGGTAAGGAATTTAATATCACTTCGGTTTTAAAGTTAGGATTTTCTTCTTACACGGTGTAAACATAATACATCCTCAAATCCTTAGAGAACGCTTTCTTCATCTCCTATATCTTCAAGGGCAAATGTAAAATGGCTAATTATGCTTTCACAGGCTATCTTGTACACTATTAGCTGACTTGATGGCACTCACCTACTGTATACACAATGAATTCAGTTCCTTGTTTTATGGTTTGTTCTGGGTTTGTCTATGTAGATTTCTCAGAGACAAGTCATCAGGAACAATGTTTTGTGAGTGGTAAATTAAAATTGAGAATTTTTATCCTTTATAGATGTCTAAGGATATAATATGGGATTGGTGACAAGCTTTTAATTTCCCTCTTATTCTATGTGAAAACATCTTGTGGTCTCTAAATTCTAATCGGTACCCCTCCTTGATATCGAAAGGAATGCCTTTCCTTAGTAGGAAGCTGAGTAGGAGGGTAGGATAACCTTGCTTATAGAGCAGCATCGTTGCAGTTTTTGGTTGCTTTTATGACACTGGTCATCTCTTGATTATATAGGGCAGTGGATTGCTGAGGTAACCGAACGAGGTGAAACATGGGTAATGAAAAATATAAAAACAGGTACAAGAATACACAAGGTCACTGGTGCTGTTGGCTGTGAAGCACAGTGATTTGTGGCTTAATTGTCCATGTAGTACACTGTGCTCAGAACACACTGCGTCTGGATTCAAGCTGTTCCAAACAACCATTTTTTTCTATCTCCTTGTCAGAGTTATCCAAAGTCTCGGCAGTCCACTGATACATATCAGGGAATCTGTAATACTAGTGTGTTTCAAAATTTTAAAAACATGGTTCATTACAGAACTTAAATTAAAATTATCTTTTTTTTGTCTAGGGCCAAAGGGAACTGCATTTGGCTTTTCCTGCAGAAGATCCTAACTGTATTCACAACTACATTTTTCTAGTGAGAACATAAGCAAGATAACTATTACTGGCTTGCTTATGGTCAAATATATGTGCTTATAAATAATCAGATGAATTTATTTAAGTTATTAAGGTCACTTTCTATTTAAAATGTACAGTTACATGCATCTTTTAATTCTTTAACAGGTGTGAAGAGTTCCCAGTCTGTGCAGATTACTCGCCCACCTTTTAACAGAGCCATGTCTTTAGACAGCCCTATGGGCTCAAGCCCTTCAGTGAGGAATGTCAGTGCGTTCTCCATGTTACAAAAGCAAAACATGATGGGTGAAAGTCCAAGAATGATTGAAAACCAAGAAAATTTTGGAGCAAATCTGGGTTTGTTGACTGTGTACAAATAGATCTCATTTTAAAGGAAAAAGCTTTTATTTAAACAAGGTTACAAAATCATAATATGAATTTTGGTTAGAAGAAAGCATTAAAGAATGTTAATTTTTACCATCAACATATTCATAATTCTTAAGTATTATTTTAGCTAAAATTATAAGCAAATAACTGTTTACTACCTGTGTATCATTAACTTTACTTTTGTTAAGTAGTTAAATTATGTTTTACTATTTTGAGTCCTTAACCTTTGTTTTTGACATATAGAAGCAAATACAGGTCACAATGGTAGTCAGTCATTATGACCTTTAAATATATCTTTACTGATATAGTTCTTTGATTATTTAAAACTTGACTTGGTAATCTTTAGATGGTTTTGTAGGAGTTCAGTGAATTGCACTGTCATTGGCAAGTACACTTGTTGCTGAAATAATAAAATAGCTCTAAAACCAAAATGTGTAATGCCATCTAGATGACAAATTACTGCATTTTCTGCTTTTCCTTATAGCAAGTGCTCCCAACAGAAATGTGGCAATGAATCAGCATCAGTCGGGAGACTGGGGTTTACCAAACTCCAAAATGAACAGACTGGAACCCACAAGTTCTGCCACGATGTTGAGACCAGGACCTGAGTTTAGTGCAGCCCTTCCCAGGCCCGCGGGCGGTGGCTCTGTGTCTGGACTGCCCGTTCGTTCAAATAGCCTACCTGGTACTAGGCCAGTGCTGCAACAGCCAATGATTCACATGAGTAAGTTCTTTACTTTTGATTGTTCTGCTTAGCACTGTTATTAAGCATTCATCATAAGAATCTTTTCCGTTTTGGTAGAATGCCAGATTTTCATCAAAAGGCTTTGTAAGGAAAGGACTTTTGTTGTTCCCTGATTGTGACATTCAGTGACTTTTTGGTGTTTTTGTTTTCTTCTGGTGTTGTCTGTGTTTCATACATGGATAGTTCCTTCTGAGTGTTCAGATTCTGGGGGGATAATTTCTGTGAATTTCTAGAGTGCAGTACTTCTCTGCTAAATTCCAGGAACTGAATGACATCTGTGATTCTGTATGTGAAGATACTAGTGTTCTGAGTAACTGAATTCATCATACTTGACATAGATGCTTCTTTTGCTGTTAACTTCTTGGTAATCAGTGTTTTTTAAACTTTTTTTCTCAAGTATTTCAAAGTTCTTCTCACATGGAGTAGCCAAATTTCATATAAAACCACAATGCACAAACAGTTTCTCTTCAAAGTATTCAAGTTTGCATGAGAGAAAGTAAGCTGCATGTCTAAAGTATCAACAGTCTTGAAGTCCATGGGGGTTTTTTTGTTCTGTATTTCTAACAAAGATTTAGCCTAGAGCTGAAATTTTCCAGTCTACTGTGCCAATATTGGTATGCCCCCAAGCAGCCAAAATAGCCTTCCTTTCTTTCTGTTATTGTCATGAAAGGCTACCAGGACTGTTGCCAGTTCTCTTAAACACTTACGGTTTAAATGCAGCATGTGGATATAAGATTAAATCAGGAAGAAATTTGTGCAGTCAGAATTCTTCAGCTCAACTTCCTAAAAATCACTATTGCTAGATGATTCCTACAGATACTGGGAAATAATGGGTTGACATAAACTCTCCTGTGTAGTGCTGTATGTCTCTGCATGGCTAGAGGGAAGGCAAAGAACAAAACATTGTGCTTCCTGTTTTCTTTTGATTTTCCCTTTGTATTGGAATTTAAAATGCCAAATCTTGATGTCACTATAGCAATGTGTAGTTGCTGGTACCCAGATGTCACTGGCCAGAATTAATTTTTTTTCATGCTATGTGCTACATCTGTCAGACTCCTATTTTAGAGACTAAAGAATTAGAAACAGGAATTCTGCTCTAACAGGGGAGTAGCTTTAGATCACTGTCTGTCATATTCAAATCTGTGTTCTGTATTATTTCTGAAATTATCTTGAATGTGAGTTTATGTGTATATACACTGTAAAACATGCTAATGGAAAACTTGTGAAGCTTGACAATCTGCGTGATCATCCAGTGCTTTATGTGGACACTAGGAGAGCAAGATGATACTTTTGGTTTTGAAAAAAGCACCCAAATGTTTTACCTTGCAGGGCCAAATGACATAAACATTGGCATGGGAGGCAATCCATATGGACAGCCCGGACCTTCTAACCAGCCTGGACTGTGGCCTGACAATGTGCTGTCCATGGAGCAAGCATCACGAGGTTCACAAAACAGGTAGAACTGGGGAAGGTTTTAAGATAATTTTAAATACAATTGATCGCTGTTTGTCAGAAGTATTTAAGACCTGGAAAAAAAATCTGTAGCAAACACAGTGGGGATAACAGATTAGAATCAGAATCTGTTTCCATTTCTGCTGCTGATACGAAACTGGGTATCTTTTAATCCAGCTCCACAAAAGGCATTGTTAACAAAATCAGTCGGTCCTTGAGTTGGGAGGCATGAAGAAAAGAGATCTGAAATTATATCTCTGTGGCACATGGCAGAAGCCAGGAGAAAACAGAATTTATGTGTGTTCAAGGATCCATAGAAGGTGACTGGACATTTTAGGACCTAAATTTGGGACTTAAGTTGTTAAATCTTACTTCAGTCTTCTGGGTGGTTATAGTATTTTAATCATCTCTGGATCAATATAGTATATAAAAAACTGTGATTTTGTTTGTAATGAATTTCTTCACTGAAAGGGTGGTCGGGCATTGGAAGGGGCTGTCCAGGGAAGTGGTGGTGTCCACATCCCTGGAGGTGGCCGAGGAATGACTGGACATGGCACTCAGTGCTCTGGTCTAGTTGACAAGGTGGGGATCGGTCAGAGGTTGGACTCAATGATCTTGGAGTTCTTTTCCAATCTTAATGGTTCTATGATTTTAATGTTTTTATATTTGTAGACTAGCGAGAAACTCTTTGGATGACCTCCTATGTTCAGCACCAAATATGGAAGGCCAGAATGAGGAAAGGGCACTTTTGGATCAGCTGCACACATTGCTGAGTAATACGGATGTCACAGGTCTGGAAGAAATTGACAGAGCATTAGGAATTCCTGATCTTGTAAGCCAAGTAAGTAAACAGAGATTTTGGCCATTTATTTTCCAAAATCCTATCTTTTGTTACTTGAAAAGAAAGTGAAGAGGGCCTCCTCACTCACTCCGTCTCCTTGCTTGCTCATCTTCGTTTTCCTACATCTTGCCTTTGGAAACCTCTGCACTGAGTAGTGATTTGCATTGGAGAAGCTCAGTATGGATTAAACTTCTTGTGTTATTACAAGAAACATAAAATGGCATATTTGTATAGAAGGTTATTTCAATCATGCTTTGGTGTATAGAGGTGTTTTTTTGGGTGTAATTTGTTCTAATTCTGTAAGATGGGAATTGTGTTGGGGTTTTTTAGTAATCTGTTGTCAACTGAGCTTACCTTTTGAAATATTTGACTGGCAGTGATGTGTATGCTTTCATCTCCTTCAGTTCCAGCTTGAATTTGCATGGCTAGCAAGTAGGAAAAAGAAATTGGAACTTGCTAACACGCACAAAATCACACTATTACTTGTACAAATAGCATTTAAAAGTGTGGACGGGCTTGAATAGTGACACTGGTCTGCCTGTGTGCACAACTGTGCAGCAGAGCTGGTTTAAAAGAAGTATGATTAATTATCATTTTTGCTATTTCATTAGTTTGGGGACAAAACCCACAGTATCTGTCCATGCTATGTTCTACCCGAGAAACTACTGGTTGTTGTATTATGCTGTGTTAGTTTTACTGTTCCTTTAGAATTCCTACTTAAATAATATACTTCTAGTGAAAGCACTTTTGTATCTGTTGAAGGGACAAGCTTTGGAACACAAACAAGATTCATTTCAAGGCCAGGAATCTTCAGTTATGATTGACCCAAAGCCTTCATTATATGGTCAGCCCTATCAAGGGCAAGGAGCAACAATGCCAGGAGGCTTTAGTAACATCCAGGGGCAACCATCTTTTAATTCAGTGATGAATCAGATGAGCCAACCAAGCAATTTTCCACTGCAAAATATGCATCCCAGGGCCAGTGTGATGAGACCTCGGACCAACACACCGAAGCAGCTCCGCATGCAGCTCCAGCAGAGGCTGCAGGGCCAGCAGGTAGTTTTTTGCTCCTGCATTTACATTTCCTTTGTGTTTCAGAATGGAAATCAGTTGCACATGAAATGATGTTGCTTCACAGATAAGACAATGGACATTACAACAGATGATTGAGAGGACAGATCTTTCATTTTGACAGTGCTTCTCACCAAGTGCCTGAGAGCTGTAGGAGTGAAAGAACCTTTATTAGGATAATAATCCAAGCTACAGATTGGATTGGTTCCTGGAGCACATAACATTATTGTGACTTAAAACAGTGCTTTTGAACGATGTAGCTCTGGGATGATCTCTTTGTCCATGTTCATTTAGGTATTTTCTTTTGGATGAAAGGTGAGAGAATAGATACAGCCATGTAGATGGTAACACTAATTTGAAAGCACTGCTTAAAAAACCTAGTGCATAATTTTGGCATTGAATTCCCCATGTGAAAATGAAGGCCTGGTACCAAATATAATGTACTAATAAAACTTGGAAAACTTGCGCTACTGCTGTGTGATGGGGAATGGTGATGCATTTGTTGAGATGCTGTTATTTTCAGGCTAATAGTACTAAAATTTCTTCTTCCAAGTTTATTAATCAAACCCGTCAAACGCTTGAAATGAAAATGGAAAGTCCAGTGAGTGGAAATACCTCAGCAATGAGACCAGTTATGCAGCCACAGGTGGGATCACAGGTAAATAATTATTACACTGTTTAGAATTTTGACCTTCTTTCATGGTTCTACAGCTTTCCTAATTGGTTTTGTCCCCTGGCACAATTTTAAAAAGGGTGTTTTTTTACCTCCCTTATTCCTGAGATTGCAGAGGGATTTGTTCATTAGGTCCTGTTATCAATTCAGCGTGCCAATAATTTTTCATGTAGAATATATCTCATTGACATTATAATTTGTTTAGCACTAATGGCAATTTAATGAAAACCTTTGTCTAGTATCTTGATGATATTTTTTTTTTTTTTTTTTTGGTACTAGCTGTGGGTTTTTCTTAACTTCCTGTTCTGATAATAGATATGCTATATGCTGGGTCTTAGAAAGAGTGTAGGTGGTTTGATGGACTCTGACATGATTTCATTTGTAAAAACATTTTCTAATACAATTTTTCTTTTCTTTGGGGGATAGCAGCAAGGTTTTCTTAATGCTCAAATGGTGGCTCAGCGTAACAGGGAACTAATAAGTCACCATTTTAGACAACAGAGGATGGCAATGATGATGCAGCAACAACAGCAACCTCAGGCCTTCAGTCCACCACCAAATGTGACTGCTGCAGGAAGCATGGATAGTGCTCTGACAGCCCCTCCAATGGCTCAAGTTCCTGCACAGCAATTCCCCTATCCACCTAATTATGGTACTAGTACTAACATGTTTTGTTTGGTTCGGGGTTTTTTTCATCTGTCTGGTTTTCTTTTCCCTTTCTTCTGTTAATCCAAACTACCTAAATACCAATCATTATGAAAAATGGAATAAACTGCTACAAAAAAGGATTACTTTTCCCCTTCCAGTCACTGCAAGAAGATAAACTAAAAGTACAAGGTGATGATAATTGAAGTATGTTGTATCTCCTTTGCTTTAAGGAATAAGCCAACAGCCTGATCCTGCATTTAGTAGAGTATCAAGCCCTCCCAACTCAATGATACCACCAAGAATTGGACCCTCCCAGAATCCTGTGATGCAGCATCCTCAGCCAGCAACCATGTACCAGTCTTCAGAGATGAAGGGCTGGCCATCGGGAAGCATGGCCAGGAACAGGTGAACTTCACAGTTACAAGCTGTTTCTCAAAAACTCTTTCATTTTGTTGAAAGTAGAAACTATGTTAAATAGCTTGTAGTAGGAAAAGGATTTAGAAGAGCGAAAAGTATCTATCTAGTGTCTGTATTGTTCTTGAACCTGCTCTGGTTTAGGAAATGGAGTGACTAATTGTATTTTATGCTTAGCTGCATTGATTCATATTGCACCTCTGCAGTCCTTGTAACCAGGAGCAACATTCATTCTTTAAATATTGAAAAAAATAACTTGGGGGGGAATACAAAAGTTCAGAATAGTATTACAGTGGACGATACAGCCCTAACAGGAGCCTCCAAAAAGGTTACACTAGGCATACAGATCCTTCTGCGTGTTTCTAAAAATTCAAAATTCTTCTTGGGAAGGAAATTTCTGTTTCCTTATTAAACAGATATAGAAATAAGTAAATGTGAAAATAGTTTTATCTTTCACGTGTTGCCAGCTGGTGCAGGTAAGGCAATATATCAATGTGTAAACTTTTCAGAAGGTAATTTTATTTGTCCTTTTGTGCTTCAGTTCTTTTCCCCAGCAGCAGTTCAGCCATCAAGGCAATCCAGCAGCATACAGTGTGATGCACATGAATGGCAGCAGTGGCCATATTGGACAGATGAGTATTAATACCATGCCTATGTCAGGAATGCCGATGGGTCCAGACCAGGTAAGTTTGCATAAAGTTTGACAAAAAGATCTGTTGACTCTTTCCATTGAGTAGAGACTGCTTCCACCCATTCCTCTTGTGCAATCCTGCTCTGTTATCCTGTTCATATTTATATCTGTGGACCTGCCAGTTTGGTGTCCAAAGAGGTACCTTATTATTGATGATTCTTAATCAAATCCACAGTGAACCTAAGCTGTATGCTGTGATTAGCTGCTGACTTTTAAGTATCATAGGTAGGATCAAGGCTTAAACCACAAAAAGGATAATGAAATATGTCAACCTGGAGAAACCTCAGAAAGCAACCCACGGACATTGTGAAAAGCATCTTCAGCAGATGTTGAAAATGATATGTAATAGCTATTATGACTCGGACTAAGAATCCTGATAGTGTGGTATCCTTCCGGCAGATGCTGCTGGCTAACACTTAACTTGGAATAGCTTGTGTATGCATAGCCAGGAACTATGGAAAATGTAGGCCTCTCATTTAGGGAGAAAACATGCTAATAATAGGCACTGAAAAGAGATTAATTACAAAATACACTTCTGCTGTGCTCTTTCCACAAAATACCAAGGGATGAGCAACATAATATTGACATAAACTAAATCTATTCAAGTAAAGTGTATGTTATGAAACTTTGTCCAAGGTATGTGAGGAAAATAATCTGAGGACTTCTAGGTGGTAAATGAGGTTTTGGAGGGAAAATGAAGGTGAAATGTCAGATTTTCCAAACCTACATGAAGATACTCAAGTAGTGTGTTTAGGAAATTCTGGGACAGCATTTCTTTTTTAGAAATTTATTTTCAAAGGCGTGGAGCACTAAAAAGCTGCTATTCTGCTTACAGATGCTGATTTTCAGTAGTTTCCTCTTCCAAATGCACTATGTGTCCTATTTCTCTCAGCAAAGGTGTTTTTTATTTTCTCTGATTATTTCTTCTCTTCTTTTGACAGAAGTACTGCTGACACCAGAACTGCATTTTCAACCAAGAATGGCTGTATAACTGATGCACTAGTGTTGGAAAGGAAAGCGACACATTCTTCATGGCAGCTCAGACTGGGCTTACAGAAACCAGTGCTATGTTAATCACCATGATGTCCTAAGATACTTCATTCAGAGGAAAAATTAAGCCAAAAAACCCCTACCCAACAGAAATATGTTTTAATAGAAGCAGTCTCTGTATTACTGTAGATTGTAGAGTACAAAAAATGGTTTGTTAATATTTTTGGCGCTCTTCCTCTAGAAACGTGAATTGGTAATGGCATTTTAGTAGATTTGATGGGTAGGCTCCTGGTGTACCTTACCTGTTTACTGTAGCTATCCAAAGCCCTTTAACTACAGGCAGACAAAAGTGCCTGGAGAAGTCACAGTGGTAAGAATTTTTGATTTCTCTAGTAACAGTATCTGACAGAGAATGTAGTCTTAGCCTTGACTCTTTAATTCCTGAATATAAATGCTGCTTTTAGTCTCTTACCCCACAGAGTCAGGGATTTCCCAAGCAAAGTAGCAGTGCAAAATTAATTGGCACCTCCTAGTCCAAAATCCTGTTCACTGAAGCCAAGGGTTAAGAAGAGAGGATAAACAATTTAAATTATTTAAACACAGTTGTGACTAATATTTACATATTGCTGTGCAGCTGAGTGCACTTTATAGAAAACTATATAATGGATTAATGCAATATCTTTGATAACGACTTAATATGAAGGTAGGGTGTACTCATGTTCCTTCTCAAACACAATCTCTTAAGAATTATTTGGAAAGACTGCTAAATGTAATGTTTTCTGTGTATGGAAATTAGAGCAATAATATTTCATCTTTTTTTGGAAAATAACTTCAGAAAAGGCAAGGCACTGCAGTCAGAATCAGAATTTTGCAGTCTTTTTGTGAATACATTTTGTAAATATAATCTTTAAGATAATGTATTATATATATGACTTTTGTAGGTCACTAACTCATTTTTGCAGAGTTTGTGAAGCTAAATATTTAACAAAATCGATTTCTGTAAACTCAGTGTACTTGAGGTCCAAATAGAATTTTTCTTTAAATTTAATGACTTTGAAACTGGGTGACTTTGGCCCACATATTTCTCTTTTTTGGTCTTCAACACTTCATTTATTTTTTACATCTTTAACACATAGCTTTTTATAAAAAAGACTGGTTAATGCTTTCTCCACCTGTGAGCACTTTTGTTACATTTCTTTTTATATAAGGCAGTTTGAGACAAAGGCTCTGCATTGTAAGGTGTTATAACTTGTCAGGACTGTCATGTCTTTCTATCATAGGATTTTAGTAGATGAATCGGGATTGTGTCTTTTTTGGTCAATTTTAATGAACTCTAAATGATCTTTGGAAATGTTTGTCTGTTGCAAAGTATTTGTTGTTACATGACATCCAGAAATCTTTAAGGATATTAAGCCACACTTCAACCAAATGTCTGCATCTCATTGGATTGTTCTAGTAGTAAGGAATGTATTTTCTAAGCAGGTTTCTCTGATAGTCTGGTTACATAGTATTTGCTGATAGCAGCGTTTCCCCCCACCCCCTCCCTCCATTTTGGGGCATTGGAATGAAAATCCCTTTGCAGTTTTTCCAGTTACAAGTCAAACCTCTAAAAACTTTCATAAGTGATGACCCAGAAATGTTAAGATGTGTGGTGCTTCTGTTCTCTTGTACATTGTATAATGGAAAATTGATTTCTCCCAAGTGAGTAAAAAGAAAAACACCCTCATCTGTGTTCTTTATTGCTTGTTATTGGTATGTTAGCAAGAGGCGGTTTTATGGTTCAGCATATTCAGTGATCTGCCATTTTAATAGAAATAATTTTCAACAGAAATAGTCTAAAAACATTAATCCTTAGCATCTAGCCAACGGCACTGTAGAGTCAATCAATCTACTTCACGCAACTCTGTCTCTGCCATTAGTACTGATTATATAAGGTTAGATGACAGCATTTATTTGAAATCCTCCATCCAATTCATGTGGTTTTAACTTCAAAACTTTTAAAAGCCTAAGGAACTTTTTTTTTAACCATTTCTTTGAACATATTTATTTGATAAGTGCTGCCTATTGAAATTGAAGGCAACAATCCCATGCTTTTTGTATCAAATCAGAGTAGAACAATCTTTATATTTTGTAGTTGTTCATTGCATTGATGGAAACTACAAACCCCGATTGCTTTCATTAGGTGAGCTTTTAAGACTATGTACTACTTTATACATTGTGTCCTGCCTTTTTTTTTTTTTTTAAAGTGAGCAATTCTATTTATACATCTATGTATAACTGGTACCTAACTGATGATTTAATGATCATCATTTTCTCATCAGTGTTAGTACCTATTTTTTTGCTGAATTCCAAAGCTTTTTTAGTTTAAACTTGATTAGGGGGAGGGGGCATTTTTAAAATGCATTGATGACATCTTTTTTGGCAGTGCTAATTCTACACAGTACATCTAGCTTGAAATCTGCTGACATTTAGTTTTCACCATCAGTTGTTGCTTTAGCAATAGATTTCTCTGAATGTTTTTAAAAAACAATCTGTATAACATTAGAGATCAATTAGCTAGTACACCCACCTCTAATTACTGCTGCATAAATGAGTGTTGTTTTACTACATGTCTCTTTTGATCACAGAAACCATGTGTTTATTAAACTCATGTGTAGTATTTTTTTTTTCTTGGCCTAAAAATACTGCTTTCAAAGTTAGAAAATCCAGACCACGGTTCAGTCACAAGACAAAAGTTATTTGAATGTTGCACCAATTAGCACACTTTTTATTTTAGCATTTATGTGCAGACTAGCAGATGACAGAATGATACAGCAAGTATGAAACCATGTAATTCTGAGAGCGATATTTTAAAAAATTCTCAGGAGAAGGCATACAGTATTGAGAACTGCATTTAAGTTTAGTTTACATTATTAGGATTGCTTGAAATATCTGTATCTTTATTTTCAAAACAGAAAAATCATGGGGACTGATTTATAAAAGAGTTGGTTGTAAGGTATTACTGCCCTTGTGGCTTTTGTGTTTGGATGTTAATAATAATGTAAATAAAGGTTTCTATTTAAAATCAGAACTTGTTTGACACAGTGTACTAGCTGTCTCATACTTTAAGGTACATGACTGTATCCTGCAAAGGTCTGAGAAAACACTGAGGAAAACTGTACAGAGAATGATTTACATTTTTTTCCTAGTTCGCTGTAAAAGCTGAGAGAGTAATAACTGAGACCTTTCACTTAGGAGACCCATTTAGCAGTGATCCTGACTGGAACATACCATCTTTTTCAACTTAAGTAGCAGTTTGAAGGAGAGCTGAAAGGGGAAGACATGGTAGCTTTCCCCAACTTGGCAACAACATACCTTTCAGAAAACAGCAGCTGCTTCTTGTGTCACAGACAAGCCTCATGGCTCAGGATTTTGTGTAAAGGGACAAAGTACCTTTTCAATCTTCTGACTGACACATAACATGAGCTGTAACACTGGTCCTGCAGGATTTTGACTGTCACACCCCTCTAGCTTGCCAAGGGCTATAGACTGAACACACAAAAAAAAAGTGCAAATTTTTTTAAACGTAATCTCACTTTCTGTAAATGCACAGGGAAGGGCAGATCACTAAAATTTTTCTCTGGTAAGCAGCAAGAATGTGTTTTGTTTGTATTGATCCAGAGCTCGTCATCTAGTAGACGTTTCTGATAATGCATGAACTCTGTAATGACTTACAAAGAAAAATTACGGCTAGATTAAGACAATCATATTTTAATTCCATAATTAAAAAAAGCTTGCAAGAAAATTTTGGGAAGTGTATTTGACTTACCACATGTGATACAAATACTCAAGCACAGTCTTGCTGTATAGCACATTTACAAAGACTCCACATCTGCTTTTTTTTTTTCCTTAGTTCCTAAATCTTAGTATATTTTTTGAGTATGCAGGTGTGGGACCAAACATGCCTGGATATAATTCCATTTGATTTTCCTAATGTGCAAAACCAGGAAGAATTTCAAAATAATTTCCATGCTGTATTTTTACACTGCATTTCTACAAGAGCACATTAAGTTTCTGTTTTAAAAAAGTACCTCTTTGTTAGGAGCGAAGGCCACAGTTGGTCAAGTCTGTCCCATGAGCGCCCTTGGGCATGTGCCTTTAAATCAGGTAGCAGAGTAACATAAATACAAATCTCACCACTAGTGCCTGTGCTACAATGGCCAATACTACAATGTATTTAATAATGTCCTTATGAAAATATGTAATTCTGTACACTGTGCTTCCTTAGTAAAATGATAGTTTTTTTCATTTAAAGGCTTTTAAAGCCTTTAAGCAGTAACTGTCATTCTACTTTTTTGTAGACTAATCTAGTTACAGTTTATTCTTTATTGACTACAAGTATTTAACTTCTAGGAGCTGCCTTTTTTAAAAAATAAATGTAAAAGTTACACTGCTGAGCAAACACTACTTTCTCAAAGGAATTGTTTTGGTTTTGACCATACAATAGAATATTACCACATCAAAAAACTTCATACAAATCTGATTTTGTTAAAATTTAAGATGTACATTTACTGAAATTTTTCAGTACTTTTAAAAATGGGTGAATTCTGACATGTACTAAGCAACAGTAAGTTAACATTGTGAGAAATGGGAGGGGGGCGGGCATTACACTCTTTTTATTAACAAAATTCTTTACAACCTGAAGAAATTGATTTTCAAACAATATATTGATCAATATTTTACACAACCCCTCCAAAAATTTGACATTGTGTTAGTCAAGATTTTCTCTAATCTTCACAGACGTGGTAATAGGATGGAAAAACAGATGTGAAACTAAAACCTACCCTTAGAGGAAATTGGAGAAATTTCATGGTGTTGAGAACACTCAGTGCTGCTCACTTCAGTTCCTGAATCTCTTCAAAGTTCTACTCAACCACTGCCTTTACCCTAGCTGGAAGTAAAAGCATCCATGTTTTCTATATCATGGTTTAGAGCTGTACTTGGCTTTGAAGTTTTTCTCATGACAACTGAAGATACAGTTGAACTGAAAATTGGTTTAAGTTTCCTTCAGCTGTCTGTAAACGCTGTTGCTGGAATGGTTCTCTTTGGAATGTGGCTGTTTCCTCTTCTGTCAATTCCTGTCTCAGCATTACTTGTGTCTTCTTGAAGTAAAATTCCTTGTGAAGCAGGTGAGGTATAATCCAAAGCAAAAAGCAGGTACAATAGTGGATTTCAGAGACCTGTATTTCTGACAGCATTTCCCATTATTTCACTGCATCTATTTAACTCACTCACCAGTGCAAACATTCTCTATCTATTTCAGCCTCAAAGTTTTATCCAGTCCTTCAGGCTAATGTTACAATTCATTTAGTCTGTACAGGGACTCAAGTTCTGGCCAGTTTGTATCCTCATGGAGGTGCAGCAGTTGGGGGAGATTAGCCCTCCCAGCCTTCCCACAGTTGTCCTCTTTAAAATAAAACAAACACAGTTAATGTATAACATTCTAATAGAAAGCAGGTATTTTTTGACTGGTTCCATGCAGTAAAAAACAATGGTAACACTGTGCACCACCTGTAAAAGCACAGCAGGTGTATGACAGAAACAACTGTTTGAAACATCAACCTGTATGAAGTTTGTTAATTCAAGCTTCATTCTGGTTCTAAAACCAGTCTTAGATATCTTCAACTAGAAATAATAATACTCCATTACATGAGCAAATCCTCTTTGGTGAGTGAGAAAGCCAGACTATATCTGGGAGGAGATTTGTGCATATTTTTTCCACTGTGCAGTTTGAGAGCGCTCTTTTGATTTTTAATGAACTGAAGTCTCTGCCTTATTTTTAAGGGGAGATTCAGAGATAGTAATGGGCAAGGTTACTTTTAAAGTGCTTAAATTTATATCTTGCCTTTGAGTTCTAGCAGGTTGAGAACATCATCAAGTTTTAAAGGGAAGCTCAGTAAGAAAAAAGCAGTTTAGATACAAATTATCTTGTCTACTTTCTGTTTTAACTTCCTTTTTTTACTCACAACAGAAGGCTGTGGTTGAATAAAGAGCAAGAAAATACGTGAGACTGTCTCTGTACTTGTGAGAAATTACAATTGTTTTTGTTCTTTGTAGATTGTGTAAATAACCACTAGGTAGCTGCTACTAATTTAAATTTAGACAAAACCAACATACTGGTCTTTCTTTAAATTTAACTGGCAGTTAACCATAATTGGTTTCTTCAACTAAGCATCTACCTTTACTCATTTGAAACTGCCTTGACCTTTATGCTCCTGGAGTCCCAAAAAACATGTTACCAAGAGGTTTTGTGCAGCAGTAGTCAGTAATGTTTGAAGTATTTCTTGCATAATTTAGAGGACTTCCCACTTAAGCATTCCATAAGAATAGATGATGTTATAAAAGGTGCTATATACAAAAAGAGAAGTGAAGGAAAAAGCTAAGTAAAAGCTAATGCTTTTGGTGAACTGCTCCCAACTCACAGTGACTTGGCAGATGATGGTCTCTTCGCATCTGGCCATTTTCGACGCTGAAACTGCCTAATTTTCAAGCAGCAAAAGGAGAAAAAAGTTAACCATCACCAAGAAAACCACCAGTCCTACACTACAGTCTGAAAGATGAGGAAGGAGAAAAGTTCTGACTGAAGAATTTTGACTACCAAGGTTAGAACATGCTGTAACATTGAAACAAATAGCTCCAATGCCTCAAAGCCACAGGGGTGGAAAGGCCTTTGAAATGCCCTTCCAGGCATGCCTGTCCACGTGGTTCCTGATTGCACACTTGTTCTTTCAGCATGAAGGTAGTACTTAAGAATAATATTGCAACTTTTTTTTTTTTTTAAAATGTACCTGTACTGCTCGTAGCTTCCATCTTTAAGTCCTAGGTGAAGAAAAATTAACATGTTACCAGTGATTGCCTGTTTCACATAAGGCACAATTTAAAAAAAGACTCAAGAATTTAACAGATTACCCAATGCCCCTGAGTAACCTGGCATGCCCTCACATCTCACCCTGCACTAAGCAGAATTTTGGAGCAGAACTCCCAAAGTTCCTTCCAACTTGAATTGGCCTATAAGCTTGATAGTGGGTATTTTGCTCTTTCACAAGTACCGTTCTTTCCTCATCATCTATTGCATCTCTGCAATACTCATCACTATGCTATTTAAGTATCATTCTTAGTTTTAAAAACATTACATAACACAAATTGAACACAATACAAAAACCTAAGCAAGCAGTTGTCAGCCTCAGCAGGACATTACTAGTATTAACGAAATACTAAAATCGTTTTGACTGATTCAAGTTTCATAATGGTAAGAGCCCCATTTCCTTCTGGGGAGTTTGTGAGTGCAACAGGAGAGGCACTTACCTAGATCCATGTTCCTAGTTCTTGGATTGCATTGCTTATACCCTTTGCAGCTTCTGAGTTCCATGAGCTGGACATGCAGTTGATTGAGAACATCTCTGTCGAGCGTATTCACTGCATTAATTAGCTACAATAAATAAGGGTTTCTTGTTTGTAAATATTGCTCTGTAGTTTGATAACATTCATATAGGGAATACAGGTGGTTTATTTGTAACAGGAAAGAGCCAAATTATACTAGTTTAAGTGATATAGGACTAAACTATATCCTGCAGCAATTCTGTACAATTTCAGTTTATCACCAATAAGGAAAAATACTGTATTTCTTGAGCTGCGATCTGGAGGTCTATGATCAGATACCTGATATGGATCCATATTGAGATCAAAATACTCCAAAAATCCAGTAGCAAATTCACAGAACAGGAAGTTGTGGGTCTCATTGATTGTTCTCAAACACCAGTACGTGTTGTTGTTGGCACTGGTACATGCACAGAAAGGGCCCACTGCAAATTGAAGAGTTATAAAGACAGTCTTTAGCACTGCTAATTATTTTGTGTTTATAGCATTACTTTATTCATAGACGGTTACTCTTGCTCACGAGCTCTAAGGCAGAAATGCCTTCCAGCATCAGCTTCTCGTTCTGTGCATACCTACCCACATGACAAGGCTAATTAAAGCAACATCTTGTCTAATTGCTTTCTCTAGTTGGAAGCATTCCTACTGGTGAGATACTACATCACTGTACATTATGCAGTATCTGTAGGTTATTTGCAGTTGTTTTTACCTCCCTTGCCTTTTGTGCAACACTGATTCTTTACTATGGGAAAGACTGCATGGCTTTGGCTACACAGGTAATGAAATCCATAACTGCCAGTAACCTAACATCCCAGACTAGCCTGGCCCGAACCCGCCTACCTATTCCTTAGTTTACAGTATCCTTACATGTCCACAGGGGAGCCGTTTGCCAGTGCTGGTTGTCATGGGTAAAACAGGTCAGACCAGGCATGCTGCACGTGTCATTGTTTTTAATTCTCTTCAGCAGTTTGCGCAGTTTCTTCTTCCTTCTCTGCTCTCGTAGCAGCCACAGCCTGTCCTTCTCCTGTAGGGCTTTCCTGCTCATATGAAACATTAGGGTCATGCAAACTCTATTAGATTTGACCACACCTGAAAAACTCAAAGTAGCTAATAAAATAAGCTGCTCTGAGGGGAAAAAAAGAATCAACATCTTTTTAATTAAATGGCTCCTCTTCCAAGTGGAGATGACCCTGCAATTCAATAGCATTGGAAAATAAAAGAGCAACCGAAGGGGCTTATAGGCTTGCCTGAGGTCTGTGATGTGACGTTTCCCAAAGCAGGAACCTTATCTCAGAATTTACTAGCATTTTGCCCAGTGTCTCTGTGTTTATGCTTTTAAATGCAAGATTAATGAAATACTAGTACTTTTACTTAGTTTTTAATAGATGTGTATGGACCAAATGTTATAATGTCTTGGTACATCCTCTTTCAAAGGAAGAGGCCTTCACTTACCTGAAAGGATGAAGACTGGAACCCTTGTGCCTCAGTTTGCTTTTGTGTTTTGAATGATAACTGGAAAATAAAAGCATTGTTGGTGAACAACAGAAAGACAACTGCTCCTGTTTGTACCAGACTGGATTTTAAGCAGATTTAATCCAGTGTCACTTCTCCCTTCATTCATTAGTGTACAGTAAATAAAGAGAGCCTCACTCGACTTGGTCAGGCCTTTCAGACCGCACTGTGCCTGTTTCCTCAGCTTCTTTGTCCACAGTGACACCCACTATGCTCCCACTGCACTGCAGTGTGAGTCTGTGCATTAGTCCGGTTACAGTTCACCAAGATTTCAGTTTTAACTGGCTGTTTCCATACACCAGGGAGATAAAGTAAATAGATTTGTAATTAAATTACATTTCTTCAACTGAATATTCACAATTTGTTCAGCTGATGACAAGCTTATACCTCCTTCCTGTTATTTTCCTTCCAAACAGAAGAATTTCAATACCAGCTGTACTTTAGGGTTGGGGGAGAGGGTTTCCTCCATTGTTACTAGCTGAAAGTTCCAGGAAAACTAACAAGATGAACTGTCCCAGCAAGAGCAGTGTCTAATATATTCTGAGGTAGGGAGGGTGTAAGCAGACATACATTCTTGCTGGGTGACTACTGCTTTGCCTCTGTCTCCAGAAACTTTTACACACTTTGCAGAAATTTCCTTCCTATGAAATTACCAGAAGAAAAAGACAAAACAGCCTCAGTGAATGGCAATATTTTCTGACTAATACAGTTACTACCCCCAAAAAATCAGCAAACACGAGTGAAGTTTAATAAATGCTGTTTCCTAATCAGTATATCTGAATTCAGTTAGTTATCAGATTAAAATCCCCTTCAAAACAAATCTTTTAAATTCTTAATCCTATTGGGAGCTTCCGTAAATTTAATCCTTAGAACAAGTTAACAAAGTAAGATTATTAAAGAACCATCTTCAGTCAGGTTAAATTCCTGCTTCTCCCAACAGACCTAGCTGCTAAACAGAGACTGCATCTTAGGAGATCATACATCCAGCCTTGAAAAAAAATGGAATGGGAAGAAATTCTCTCATCTCTCCACCTATATAGTTCAGGTATTATTTTTATAACAGATTTGCATAACACTGCACGATAACGACAATTTGCACTTGTCAAAGTTTTCAGAAAAAAACCCTGCAGTTTAAAATATTAATCTCCAATATTTAACAGGAGCATATTCAGTACAAGAGTATAACTAACTACTTGTAAGAGGCTGTTCTGTCTCAAACTCGCTACTATGTTTTTACATTGACCAGGGCAGTAATTAGTCTGCACCGAAAAAGTCCGCGAAGCGTTACAGGCACAATTTATGCAGAGTTACTTTGAAGCCGAATGTAAGTTCTGAAGGCTTCCAGGGGTGCCCCCACCCCAGTGCCCAGCGACCGAACGAAACGGCGGGACACCGACCTGGGCTCTCGGCAGGGCTGCCTTCATCGGCCTGGGCGCCATTTCTGGGGCTGCCGGCAGACATCTTGAGGAGCCCTCAGAGCATGAGGGACAGCAAAAGCGCGGGAAAAGAGTCACATCTCTCCCTGCCTGGATACCGGCTGCTGGCCAATCGGTGCCCGGGAGGAGGCTGCCTGGAGCCGAGCTAACCAATGGGCGCCCAGCGGAGGGCATATAACACCGTGCCCGGGGGTGCCTGCCGGCTCCATCCCGGGTTCACCCAGCGTTTAGGCCTGACTGCTGGTCCCACTCCTCGTCCTGCCTGCCTCTCCTCGTCACCGCCTCTTCACCCTGCCTGCCTCAACTCAGCTTTGCCTCCCCATCCTGCCCGCATCGGTTCCAGTACCTGTTTTCCCCCAGAAGCTGTTGCCACTAGTGGTGATAATTTCTTTTCCTTGCTCTAGCCTGCCCCTTTCCTTATCTCTCCCTCCCCTGCCGCATTTTCTCCCTTTACTTGGTACCTCAATAAAGACAGTATCTATTTGAGCCCCAACATGAGGAGTTGCGTGCCTGAATCACACCTGCTCCGAAATCAATTAAAGGAACCAGTTACAATTTAACACAGGATTATAACACTGGTTTACAAGCTATGTTACATGCTCTGTTACATCATCACCATTTGACACAGGCTATTACACTCCTGCCTGGGGGAAGGTGGATCTTGCACTTGGGCAGGAGTCCAACTACACCTCAAAGCACAGTCAGGAGTAAGCAGGCAACCACTGAACAAACCAGATCCTAAATCAGTTACAATTGCACTCTACTAATAATTCTTCTGAAGTATACAAGAAATACCTTATCTTGTTACAATCACACTCTTCAGGTCGCTTCTTCTTTAGATGACCTCTCACCTCCCTCAGGTTTTTTATTTTGTTTTGCAAAGTTTCAATCTTAAAAAAAAAAAAAAAGGTAGAGGTTAAAAATACAGCATGATTTATTATAACCTTCTCAAACCCATTCTGCTGTCACCAGATGCTTCCTCTTCACTACCTTCCACAGCTCTCACCACTAACAAGCATTTTCAAATCATCTGACTTTCTAGAAGGAAACTCCAGCAAGAGGAAGCTTCACTGGTTCAGTTTGCCTGCTTTGATTCTTGACTCTGGAAGCGGAATGCAATGCTGGGGGAATGGGGGTACAAAGTCACAGGCAGACAGACACTCCTGCTTCCAGCTGGGATTTTTCCTCTTGTGCTCACATTTGCAAGGGGAGAAAGGTTGCTCAAAGGAAAATGAAACCCTTAAATTTCAGCCTGTTCTAACATCAAGATGGAGATGGGGAGGGAGTGCTCTGAAATCCCTCTTCAGAGGTTCTGAAAGCAAGGCTCTTTCAGTTTGCATGGCAGGTTTTAGCAATGTCTGACGACATGGGATAGCCATCAGCAGTTAATTGTGCCACCCACATAGGTTTATTTTTAACTGCCTATTTTTTTTTCACTAAATGAAACTCCTGACTCTTTTTCAATCTGGCTTATACACAGCATGGCCCATTTCCACTTAGACAGGTATTGCAGGCCTCTACTTCAGTTCTCTACATAGCAGAAAAACCAAAGTATCCAGTGTGAACAACAGTCTCTGCAGAACTACCATCAGTCATCAGTGACCATAAGTCACCGATGTGGAAGTTCATGCCTGTTGAAGCAGAGACGGGACAGAGTGTTTAAGAAAAATACACAAAGAATCCAGCCCCGTGACCCTAAATCAGGAACACAACAGGACAGAAGTGAGTTCTCATTTCCTTTGACACTCCATATAGCCACATTTTCTGAAGAAAAAAAACAATCACAAGAGCATGGTGCTATTGAAATTGCCCTTTTAAATCTATGTAGACCAGTCAGTTTTTCAGTATCTGCCTTGTGCATCAATCTCTACCATAAAAGAGGGCCAAGAAGTTCTTACACAGAACTTTGTTGTGAATTTATGTAATTTGGTAAGAGATTACAGGAGGTCTGTCCTCTATGCTTCTCTTTGACATTTGTTCCACCAGTACCACCCCGTCCTTTGGAAGAGGATCCTTAGACCCTCTTTTGCGCACAATACATGTGAAAAGTTTGAGCTAATATTCTTAAATATTAGTGACAAAAATATCAGATGAGGTTTTACAGGCAAATTATCTCCAGGTTCTTCATATACACAAGCCTATGAAAAAATTCAATTCCAAACTGCAAGGGTTAAGAAAAGCACAAGCAAGCAAGAGAAATTAATCCTAGGAGCACCAAACTAATGGAGCTCACTTTCCCTAGGGCTTATATTTGATGTTGAAGTCCTGTTATCTGCGAAGTACATTGGGGAGCAGCGCTACTAAGATGTTAAAAAGATTCAGATTAGTTTTTTTCCCAGGATGGGGACACTGACAAGTCTTATTTATCTCATAAGGCATATGACACTTCTCAGCTGTGCCTTCAGTTGCAGCTCTCTCCTCCACTCAGCATCTTATCTTCACGAACTTGTACTAACTTAATTATCTCTGAAATTTCTATTCAGAAATCAGCCAGCAAGTTCAAAAGGTTCCAGAGAGCGACAAAGATATCCAGAGGCAGACAGACACACACAGTCAGCATGATCCTATCAGCCCACAGAAAACCATGCTAAAACACACACTGAAAACATCACTGACCTCATGGTCAATATGAAGTTTATGGTCCTTCCAAGCTTGCAGTGATCTGTACAGATCTGTGTCACATTGAACAGTATCATTCTCCAGGATATAACACCTTGGCATGGAAAAACAGTGTTTATTACAGTGGATACACACACATAGCAATGCAAACAGATATTTTTAATAACACAGCTACAGGACAAATGAGACCATGGATTGCAAATGATATGCAGAATTCAAAAAACAGTATTCATTCAAGAGAATATGAGCATGTTCTCAGCCAGGAAAGAAGTCTGGGTTTGAGTTGCCATGGAAATTTTTCAGAAGTAGAAGAATTCAAGGAGACTATTTCTGTCAAGCAGATCTTGGTGACTGCTTAATTTGTGTATGTAAATTGTGCTGCACAAAGTTCTTGTTTATTCATTAGATCGTCTACATAAATCTCTACTAACTAGCAGGCACTGAAAGCATTACTCAGACACAATTTCTCAGTGCATAACTAATTGATGCAGGGGTAGGGGTAATGATAAAGTACTTCCATGTAAGATGTATTACTACACCACAAGGAAAAGGGCAAAAAATGAAACGAACAAATCAGACACAAAGAAATTTTGCTGTTTTCTACAAAACTGATAGAATTTTTCAAGCATATTTCCCTGACTTCAAAGGCAAAATACCCTCTGACAATAGTAAGTCCTTATGTTTCACTAACTTCTAGTAAAATCCAGTTTTAAAAATAATTTAATAAACAAGTAAACAAAAATCACCACTTGACAGATTTACCTGAGAAGTTCACTGTGGGTCAAATACCACACAGTCATTTCTGAATGCTTTTTTAAATTAAAGCTGAGTATTTTCAATACCCCCTTATTTTCTTTAAACCACATCATGCATGTTATCCCACTGCCTTCTTTTCTTCTAGTGCTCCTGAGAACTTCTCATCAGTAACACACAACCTTCCTGACAGTTCCTTGTATGAATTTGGGATTCACCCAGTAAGGCAGCAAAACTCAGTTACATTTGTTCCAGAAGAAAAGGACAAATAGTAATTTATGGGTCCTGAATATTCACGAGAGCTGGAGTAAGAGGGCACAATTGCTCAAGAGCTGCTCTCTCAACACAGCAGATAACTGGCTCCTGCACGTTTACATGAGTTCATCATTAAACAATTTAATGCACATAATCAATAATGAATGGTGCCTTTCCTGATAATTCACAAGTGGAAATGGCGACTAAACTCATTGAAGTCCAGTTGAAGAGACACCATCAGTTCCTAGACTTCTACCCTGAGGAAATTAGTTTTAGCTACTAGAGTGCTCAGACAATTGCCTTTGCTCTCTTCCAGTATGTTCCATTTCCCAGTACTCCTGGTCCATCAAACTTCATTCATAATATATATTTTCCTTTCCTAGAACTGGTTATAAAAAGCTTGTACAAAGCAACCAGTGACACAAAACCAGTTCATACTCCAGTAATAACCTTTGGTCTCCAACCAGGCCAGGTTACCCGCAGCACACTGATTTCCAGGGCTATGGCCTCTCCTGTTTTCATACAGGTGTTGCATACAACTGTTGCAAACAGCTTTGCTTGTTCTCACTAGAAACATGCACTGACTTGTGATTACTGTCTCCATCCAGTACAGAAAACACAAAAGCACTGCTGCAGCTCTTCAGCTTCTGTACTGACAAAACTGAAACAGAACCAGACACTGTTGTAAAGACTGGAATAAGAATTTTAGTGAAGCTAGACTGGGTATCCAAGAGTGGTACAATATGCTTAGCACACTTTAACCCACCCATTTATGTAAAGCAGTCACTTAAGCAGCAAAATCTTTTCAAACTCTACCATATGCACTCACCTGTGGGTCACCTTGATCAGGTTAGGGGCTGCATAATCTGCAATGCCACCAGTGCCACTGTATTCCCCCATGTCTCTGTCTTCCTCCTCATGGAGAACAGCCCTCTGCACCTTGTGCCGCTTGGAGATATTCCTTGGTAAGATGGGCTGGTATCCATCCTCTAAACCCAGGTTATAAACAGCTCCATCCAGCTCAACAGATACAGAACGGATAGAGCGATTCCGAACATAGCTCGGTTTGAATTCTGCATGGAAAAAGAAGTGAAAGAAGGGCAGAAACAGCATGTTACAATTTGCTCCTCTTCGTGGTTATTGGGAGGAAAACAACCAACCCATACTGCTTGGAATTAAGTGGATGACAAATGGGTGTTTGTTGCTGCTTCCTTACCTTTGGCATGAACAGAGGGATGGATGGATACCCCACAGCATGGGAGAGGGTAGGTACATTGCAAATACAGATGAATGGCAGAGGGGAAAGAAAACGTTCTTGTCCAGCATCAGTGAGAACAAAGAGCTTGTTCAAACAGAAGCTGCTCTTCCCCATGATCATCAGGTGGCAGCCACACCTTGGGCACCAGCCATGCCAGGTCACCCTCACTGACCAGTCTCTGCCTTTCTGCTGCCCACCATACAATGCTCCACTGCCAGCACTTTCTGAAAGTTACCCCAGTATCCACAGTGTTCAACTTGAGCCTTTTCTCAATTCTATGTTCATTCTTCAAGGCTGGATGCTTCATTTTTTCAGAAAGGATTAATATTTGAATCTGTACTTTTATCCACATCTAATTCTTTTCTTCACAATTATTTTCCTGCTGTGCAGCCCAATCAGTAAGTTTCTCCATGAAGCACCACCCTCCAGTACTATGCACTCCCTCAGGCTTTGCTTCAGAATTTGCAGCCCAAAAGCAAAATGAAACATTTGCTATGAATTGCCACCACACAGTATGAGATTCTCATTGATCTTTTCACCATTACTGCTTTCCCAAGTTCTATGTTCCAGCCCAAATTCCCAGAACTCTGGTCTGGAATGGCACAAATACAACCTAGTTATGGAATCTAAATGTATATTCAAATAAACTTCCCTCCTGTATGATGGGGTCCATTTCTGACCATATATCTTGCTCACTCACCAGCAACTGTCACTCATTTGATTCAGCACAATGATCTCATTCCTTGAGGGGGAAAAAAAAAAAAAAGTACAACCTAAGTACCACATACTCTATTCTGCTCTTTGCCCCAGGGAGCCTGAGGCTTTGCTGTGTATAGGAGGCTTGGAGTTACCTCAGACATTACTGGAAAAAACTGAGTCTCCACCTCCTTCAGTCACTTCTTTACACAGACAAACACACAGCACACCTCATGAGATGGGACTTCCCTCTGCAGTCTGCTAACAGGAAAACCAACATGCCAAATGAGATGACTGATCTTTCTTGCAATCCCAAGCCCCATAGAAAAACCAGCTTTCTTTATGAGATAATCTCCCCAGCAAAACAAGGAGGAGGGAAAAAGAAAGGGAGTAAGAGGTAGAACAACCAAAATTTAAAAAAGAAATATTTCTCATGCTTTGGCATTGATGCAGTGATTTTTTTTCAAGAAGCCTTACATTCACTTCAGACAGATTGCAAAGTCTCAAAAGTCATTTTGCAGACTGTGGGAAGTGAAATAAACATCTCCTCCCACCCGAAACTGGGTCAAGCACTATAATTTTGTCAACACCACACACAGAAAGTAGAATAGCAGCTGGATAGCCAGCTTAGCACATTTCCCACCTGTGGTTCAAAGTTTACTGCTGATATTAAGCCAGGTGAGTCACTGCTGAAGGGACAAAAAAAAAGAAAAAAAAAACCCACAAAAGATCAGCCCTATTTCAGGCACCCATTCAGGAAATGTTTGACTGAATGAGAAGGAAACTCCCATCTTCTCAGATGAAGGAGGAAGTTCCAAAAAGCTACAACCTAACAATTAGATAGAAACTATGAACTCCCATTTCCTTAATCATTGCCTTGTTTCATCTTGTTCAGCTCACCCAACTAACATTGATCTTCCAAGTCTAATATGCCAATTCATCATGCTGGACCTCATCAGACAGCCACAGGGAACTGTCATCTGCACATGTCCCTGAAGAACTGGGAGCCACAAGTTACTTCTCCCTTTGCAGCCAAACTAACGCAGCCCTGCAGCAAACAACTGGGCTGGAGTGAGGCAGCTCATAAAGGACTGCTTGTAGTGCTTTATCCTAACGTGCTACCCACAGTGCTGACTCAGTGCTGTGATGAGTATTAAACTCTTGTTTTCTGAGGAGGTGGTTAAAACATTTAGTGAGATCAATATTCACTTGTGCTGCGCTCTCCCACCTGCAAAGTGCACTGCAGGCATAAATACCAACGTTTAATTACTTATTAGTCAACCCTCCCCCAGGTTTAAGTTTTACTCTCCGATCGATTTACCTTTGTGCACAGCCCAAAAACAGTAGATCCAGAGCTGTTAAACATTTGCCCCAAAATATCTATCCTCCCTTCTTCAAGTTATTAAAGTTTGGCATTGCTAAGCTCTCTAAGTCCCAATGCCTCTCTTCCTCAGTTACTCCAGAAACCAGCTGTCTTATAGACAGTACTGCTAAGAAGCTGCAACTTCAAAACTGAGTCTCAAAATGGAGTCAAGAGACATTTAAGCCAACAAAACCAACTGTTTTCAGTGCCTCACTTGTCCAGCTGGGTGTTCCTGGATCACATGACCAGCATGTCTGTCTTCACTGGAACCTGAAAGGAACATTTCCCACTAACATCTATGTATTTTGCATTTGGTACACAAAAAACCATTTTCTTCCATAACACAATATAAATTTAGGCACTTTAAAGATATTTTTTAAAAAAATCTCCAATGTCTAGAAATATGGATAAAGTTTAGAGGTGTTTTTCTTGGGCACTATGCACCATGGGAATTCTAGAAATTGTTTTTTGAATCTGGGTCCTTAGATATTTCAAAGAGGAAAAAATATTTAACCCACAAAATTTTCTTGTATCCCATTTCTCACAACTGCCATGAAAAATCATACTTCAAATGCATTATCTTTAAAGCAACCAATTGTTGGTTTTTAATAACAAATAATGCCATTTTGGTCCAGCATTGAGACTACTTCAAAAGAAAAATTAATGACAGGGAAATTGGAATAATAATGAACAAACCTCTTTGTACATACTTCTGTTTGTTTACAAATCTGTGTGGCCTATCATCATTTCCCTACATGCAGCTTAAGAATTCCTTTAATCACATACACTTGTTCATCACAGGAGGAGGAGATCAAATCCATAGCAATAAAAACATAATAGATCACAACACAGCTGAAGATTTTAAGAGCTCACTATTATTTAAACTTTCTAACTACTGCAAAGCTCTGTTTCATCTTCCGTACTAAAATAAAAACATACTAAAGAAAATGTTTGCAAAAATGCAAACATTCCTAATATCTAAACCCAGATTTACCAAACATTAATTCTTACGTTTCTGGCATTTAAAAGCTTTCTGGGTAAGTCATGCATTTTTAGATGGCCCAAATGGCACATACATGACATGATCCCATTTTAAAACTGACTTTATTTAGAAAACACTGATGCCTGCTACATGCACCTGAAAATGAGTTCTAGACCATGACTACATTAGACACTAATTATTTTATACAAACATTTGGCACTCCAGCCCCTCTCTGAGAAATTTAGTCTGGTCCTTTAGACTACATGTTCTCGCTATACATAAGTGGTTTTAATTTTTCTGAGAGACCAATCCTGGTACACCATTAGGGTTTGCAACATCTTTAATGCACCATACATGCAGGGCATCCAACCTGATTTTCTGCAAATATCTGTAGAATAGAATCTGTCAAAATTGTCCTCTGCAAATGTCTACTGCGCACAACAGGAGGGAATGGTCAGGGCATTTCCTTCAAAACTACACTATTGTTGTTGGGAACTACACCATTAATGTGGATGTGACTGATCCTAGTCCCGTTTGAAACTCCTATTTTCTATTTAGCAATTGTTCAGTCTGAGGAATAGCATTTACTGGCATTCAGGTAGGGCTGCACTATAATCTCACGTGCTCATCAAATTCTGAGTAGCAGACTCCAAAAGTGCCCAAAGAACTATGCAACCCAGCACAGACAGCACTTTATTCCAAGTCTCACAAAACAGGTCTTAGAAATCAAAGCACACATCAGGAGTATCCAGGTCATCCTCTTACTGTCCTCGATCCAGTGAGACAGCTTTCCACATAAGTTGTTTAGAAAACCCTTGGCATGTTACCTTGACTTGTACTGCTTTGGGCTCATTTGCATTTGGTGTGTGATATATTAGATAACTGCATGGAAAAGAATAGCCAACACCAAATCAAAGAGTCTTTGCCAACAGGTCCAAGTTAACTTCTTCCCTGTAGAGCACATCCCCGAAGTGGGCAAAGGAAAAAACAAAACATCCGTGGAGGCAATTATCTTACTTAAGAGAGAAGCAATGGCAACATGATTGTCAAGATCCTATCTTATGATGCTGAAGTTTATGCCTTAAGGTTCAATGAGACAAGGGAGCTGAAGTGTATAGGGTAAACTCTGCCTCTTCTGAGCAGAACACAGGGAAAAAACACCATTCTGATTTTTCTGCTGGAGGGAGCAACTTTCACTTTTTTTACCTCAACCGCTCTACATTCATAAACTAAAACAATTATACACTTAATCACTTCCTTTGGATGTTGTGAAAATTAGTTAACGTTCAGAAAGCACTGATGAAAAACCTACTTAAGTAAGTGTTAAATAATATCAGATAGCATTACATTGTCTTCACTAAAATTGGTTTCCTCTTCTCTTTTACATGCCTTCAACTTTCACCTGTTATTTGACTCCCCATGACTGAACTTTCTTCTCTGGGACTTAAAAAAAATGTAGTTAATTAAGTGCAAGTTCTATGGTTATTTAAAGATTATCTGCCGTCCCATAAATTTAAACATCAAGTATAGTTGAGTCATTTCACCCTGGAAGCAGTAACTTCTTTCAACTAAAAACTAGCTTAGTAGCTACCAATCAGCTTGCAAGGCAAATGTAACAGGAGAAGAAAAAATCAATTTAAACTCTCTGTTTGAAGCTTATGACAGGTCATTATATAGAAAGAATAATCTGCTAAATAATTAAGGCTCTGCATTTGTGGAGTGAGATGAAAGAAACATTACAAGTGACTAATAATTCTGTGTTGCCATTTGTCTCTAATCCATAATTAGACTATATGTTCAAATATATATGTTAGTCTGAGTAAGTTTAATAGTCAGTAAAATGGGCTTTCTAAAAAAGCACCTTATCTGTGCCAAGGAAACTAGAAACAGAGTTATCCTCGGTTAAAAGTCAGGCTCTTCTCTGCTGACTGAGCACAAAGAAAGGATGTTAGAAGCAAGCAGCTTCTGTAACAAAGTACACAAATTCTTATTAAAAATAAATTACTGCAGCAACAGGTCCAAGCATTGCAGCAGCTACTGAAAACTGGAGTATTTGCTGTAGAACACAGTTCATGTTCCATGGCAATTTGCCACTGCAGTGTGTGCATTGCACAAAACGTTCTTCCTGCAGACAGAGGCATTTTCAAGTCTGATTGTCCAGTATGTTTCATAGTTAAGATATGCAGGAAATATGCTGACAGAATTCAATGCCTGTGAAAATGAGGATGATTGTGTGCCTTAGTGCACAAACCTGTAACAGCTTTCTAAGGCAGAGACAGAAGGTACAGTGGGTTCACTTACTTTTCTTGGAGAAGAGTTTCTTTCGTTGTCCAACATGGCTCAGCTTGTATTCATTCTCTTCACAATTGCAGTCTTCCCTATTCCTGTTGTAATACTTGGGCAAAATATTGGAGGTGCCTTTACGGTTGCCTGCAGCTGCCAAATTGGCCATTCCCTTGCACTTGTGCAGCTTGAGCTTTCCACTGGCATCTTCCACACACTTCCATTTCTGGAAAGAAAATTTGGTCATTAAAACTCTGTCCCAGCTGTGCTCTATCTAATGGTCAGTTCCAGCAATCTATCAGATATTCCTCATTGTAGTAAACTAAGGCTTAACCATCACCTCTTACCAAACTAGAGTTTTTTAATCTTCCATTTTTAGACAAAAAAGGAAATCTTTGGAACACCCTTGCGTTTGTTTCTGACTTTATTTCTTGGGGGCAGAACAATGACAATTTCTTAACAAAATCAACACTACAGCTAAAAATACGGACGTGGCAAGTGACAACTTTCAGGAGAGTAACTGTGGCGTAAACCAAGGACATTCAATCCTAAATGTTGATAATCTCATAATATTTATAATCCACAACTCAATGGAACCAAAATTTTCAACTCTATGGAAGCTCTATAGAATCAGAGAATGGTTTGGGTTGGAAGGGACCTGAAATACCACCTCAGTCCAACCCCCTTGCCATGGGCAGAGACACCTTTCACTAGACCAGGTTGCTCAGAGCTCCACCCAGCCTGGCCTTGAACACCTTCAGGCACAGAGTGTTTGCAGGATTGCCCTGCAGAAGTGCTTGTTTCTCTTAACTGACCTTTAAATGGCTTGAAGCATCCTGTGGAAGTCTGTAGTTGGGTGAGTTTATCTCCATCTTGAGCATTTCTCCATAATAGCTTTTCACATTCAACACCCTTGGGCTTGACTGGCAGTGGTGAGCTGCACTGGATGCCTCTGAAGTGAGAATCCTCTCACTCTTGCACTCAAACCAGAGGAAATCTCATCTCTTATCTCCAACTCCATTACTCAAAACTTGAAGTAACTTGCTTACAGTTGCCTTTGTGCTGCTGCCACAGCTGTACTGATGGCAAGGGAGTTTAGCTACCTTCAACCTAGCACAGAAGTTCCACCCACTTGCCAGATACATCATAAAATGATGTCACCTACTCTTTAATTTACTAACACATTTTGGTGCAGTTTAAATCTTTCCAATGCAGCTGTATGCTACAGTGAAAACATCTTAAAGGCTTTGCTGGAAGGGTGCATTGTATGCAGGCCCACTGCTGAATGATTGCACTGCAGAGCTACATAAATTACTTTAGAAACAAACATTGAACACATGTACTGGGAGAAAAAAAAAAAAGAGCAAACTCTCAAGCTTTTACTTTTTTTCCCCAAAGCAATATGACCCCTTTGTTGGATGCAAATAACTAACACAGACCAAACCCTACGAACTGAAAAGGAAAACATGGCAACACACAGATTCCCACTGCACTCAGAAGAATTTACATATATTAGTGTTGCCAAAAAAATTTCACATAATGGACTGTAAACAAGGTTTTAAACAGTATGAATAGCCTCATCTCCATTATGCTGGTGCTCCCTTACCAAAATGATTATAAGTTAAGGAAGGTGATAGAGATTTGCAAAGGAAGATCATTTTGTGGCAATAGAACTTGCAACACCCATAAAGCAGAATTTCAAATTCCCCATCTCACATTCAAAGCTTTCTTTACCTCTCTTTTACTTTAAACTCTGTTCTTTTCTCTTGCCCTTCACTCTACTTCTGAGTGTCTTTGTCTTCCATTTGTGCTTTTTATCTCCTGCTCGCACTTCAGATTCCCTGGGACTGCTCAGATTTCTCTGTGCATCAAATAGCAGGCCCCCAAATCTTGTTTAAGTCAAAAGAAAGAATCCCAATGACTTTAGCAAGCTTTCAGCTAATTCTGACCCAGACTTCCCTTCATCTTTGCATCAGGATATGAAAATTCCCCTTTTGTACTGAACACTCCAGATAGTACTACATAGAGTGTGCAGCCAGGATCAGGAGACATCTGCTAAATAACCAACTGTATCTGCATACCATGAACTCCCCCCAAGGCAGTAGTATGTTATTAATTTGGGGTCACTGTACTTACTCTGCAGAGCTGTGAACAGCATCATCAAACAGACAACACCCATTTGTCATTTGAGAAGTTAGTCTTCCTTCACTCTGAAAAAAATTTTTGGATGCACCCGTATTTAGACCCAATTTATCCTCAAATAAGCATATTCATCTTCCCTATTCCTATTGTCCAGGCAGAGTACTAGCATATATTCTCTAGTGTAGGGGTGAAATGGATTGATACTCCCTTGAGAGCCCTTCACAGACTTTAACCGACCTGATTGTTTGGCAATTTTTCCTGATGTCCAACATAAATTTCTTTTTTGCTCAATTTAATCCTATCACTTCCAATTATGTCTGATTGAACTGCTCAAAACAATTCTTCTCCCCTCTGTCTCCTAACTATAAGGATGCAACACACGCATCTCTTATTAGCACATCTTTACTTTGGAACTTATTGGCAACTCTGACTACACAGTTGATGTTTTATACCCACTTCTCAAAGAGTGCAAAGATATTTTATCATCCATGAATAAAACCATAAACCTGTGAATGTGCGTAGACATCATAGGTCTCTCCTCCTTTCTTCCACAACTGAGACATGTGGTAACTAGAGTAAGAAAGCCTGAATGTACCTAAGTTACCTTATGCAAAGAGGCAAACTCAGTGACAACATGAACTTGGAAAGCCTCTCTTTCCAGCTGTTCTTACAATAACGTCCAAAATATTTGGGAAGACAAAGACAAAAGGAAGAAGTTGAAACATCTTTCAGAAAGAAAGCACTAGTGGAAAAATAAAAGCTGTATTTCCCCACACTACTTACTGGATGATGTTGTAGCAGAAACAGTAACTTTTCCCCTAGTTCCTCAAATAACATTTCAAATTCATAAAACAATGGATTGCTCCCACACAGGTAAAACTGCAGCTCAATACTTCTGATGACAACACACTATTGCATGCAATATTCCTTTTAAATTTAGTATTTTTAGGAAGAATAGGATATCATAATTTCTCACTATAATACATCTGACAAAGAAACCACAGGAGGAAAAAACCATCTGGAAAAGTCTCATACATATGAATAGGATCCAAACACCTAAGTAACAATGAACTTATTTCACAGGTACACTTAACTACATTACCAGTAGAGCCAGAAGAAGAGAGTCTGGCCTCTGACAGTGGAAATGAACTACTGTAGCCTAAATACTGACTATAGCATTGGTAAGCCATTCAGACTGTCTGCATGAACAGTTATGTTCCACAGACTGACTTATCCTGAGAGCCCTCTAAGCCGCCAGGATATGAGGTAATGCCAGTTTAGTAACAGACACATTAGCATGTAGACCCATTTACCTTCCCTGCTTTGTCCAAAGAAGAATGTGTTACAGTCCTTGGAAGGGGTACTCTGACCCACACCTGGATGAGAGCAATGGCACAAAGTAATTCTGCCATGGTTCCAGAGGATGAGAATTCCCACAGGAGTGGAGAAATCCCTCTCTGGAGACAGTTATGCTTTGCCTCTGCATTGTGCATGTCAAGACCATGTATTAATACTTCTTGAGACTTTATTCACCTGAATTTCTTCTATATAACTTGGACCTAGAGTGAGCATATTTTCATATCTGCCCAGAACAGTTATGTGCCAAGAGAAATGACACACAATCAATGAGCTTTATGCCCATATACACAAACTGCCTCCAGTCATAATTGCATGTGTGTTTCCCAGTGTGTTTTTGTTCAGAGGAGGGGTATATTGAGTTAACAGAATGTTAGGTTCCCATTATTATATGTAATTCCAAATAACAACAAAATTAATTAAATAGATAATTGAAAGCGAAGCAAGCTATATGTATTTGGAGAAGGCCAACCTATTAGTTATTGTAGCTTCTCATCACAAATTAATCCCAAACCACATTCTATTTGGGAAACAATGTTAAAACAGCCTAGGTGGTTCTCTTACCAGTAGTCAGGAAGCAAGGCAAGAACACTTTGAATCAGAATTTTCTGACTGACAGTCAATCTCATAAATGCTATAATATGGTTTTGAGTAAAGGCCACAGAGTCATTTGATTCATAAGCTGGCATGGACAATGAGGTGAAGGACATTGCCACAGTGAAGGTGTTAAGCTTAGCCTAACTACAACTGCTTACTTTCAGTCAGGAGTACAATGCCCTACCTGGCCAAGCTGTTCACAAGCTGTTTGATACTCAGCTCGCTGGCAGAGATCTTTCACACGCTGGTATTTGGGTAGAAAGTTTTCTTCTTGGGCATCTACCTTCTCATTCTCCCTCTTATGCAGCAGTTTACTGGGGAAAAAAAATATTTTTATGTTAATATTAATTCCAAGATATAAACGCAGTTTGTTGAAAATACTCAGAGAAGCAGGTTATTTTCCAAGTTCATTGCATCACTGGTAGTCAAAACTTAATAGTCCAGTAGAAACTAGCACTTAGCCTCTCCTATAACACGTAAGTTACTCATGTCATGCTCCCAGGGAGCATACAAAAACATGATTGGACTTGATCTCAGAGGTCTCTTCCAACCCAGCTGATTCTGTGATTCTATACAGAATTAAGACTGTGTTTCATGTCTGATTGGCAGGCAGCAACAATGGTCAATATAAAGAGACCACATCCTCCTCATTCTACAGAGCTGCACTTTGCAAATGCCTCATGCCCCCATTTATGTATTAAGGCAGAGGCACAGAGGGAATGGCAGCAGATGAACATGCAGAGAAGCAGGGTTATTCATACTCCCATGATACAAACAGGGGGGTGGGGAGGGCAGCAGCTGAAAGCAAAATGGAACGCCTTTCCATCTCTCAATCCAAGCAAACTCCCTTCCCCCACCTCAATAGCGCATTTACACAGGCTGTAGGCAAAGGTCATATATTCCCTCCAATCACACAATCACTGCCACTAGGCAACACTGCAGCCACTGGCACAGCTAAATAGTTTTAGACTGTGGTAGAGTGCTGCTTTGGCTTTAGCTATTCAGTATCTTTCTATTTAAAAAGACTGGGCTTTGTAATTAACACTTTCCTTACCCTCTTTCCACTAGGAAAGAGTCTCTCCACACCTTCATTTTTTTCTTCAAATGGAACCTAGGAGGAAACAAGGAGAGGAAGAAGCAACTCCTACAAAAGCAGTAACCAAGCTATGCCCCAGTTTTCTCTCCCATCCCAATTCCAATGAGAAACATGCCATATAACTGCACAATGGGACATCCCGCTCTACGAAGCAGGTACATATGCCTCTCCAGTGCAAAACACAAACATACACAGGGCAGACTTTTCTCACAGGGACAAAATCCACAACAGATTCAGAGTACGATTTCTTCAACATAAGCATGTTTAAGGCACAGCAGATTAACTGAATTGTCCTGATCACAAATTAAATTGAGATTGCATGACTCAAGTTTGGGCTCTTAACCTGCCTACTACCCACAAAGTAGCCTATTCTAAAGCAGCTTCTCCTTTCTACCTCTCCCTCCACCCAACTACTTGTAAAATAAATAAATCTCCTTCCCTTTTTCTGCTGATTTTCTCTAGCAAGCATCCAGTCTAATTATCTTCCTCAGTTTTTTTCCAAAGAGAGTATTGATAGACCGTCTTAAATAATAACTGCAATTTTGAGCCTGTCTTTATATTATAGGCTGACATACAATCAACCCTTTCAATTATTCTACCATTTATTCAAAATTAAACGCTTTGCTACAAATGATGCCACAGAGACAGCTAAAATCTGTAACTCACATAGCTAAAGATCTTCACGTGTATCTCTCTCTTCTACACAGACTATATTTAGTATATACAGATGCCATATATAACACTCATATACTATGTGAACATGCCAAAATGAAAATAACTAACTGAAGTGAGTCATATATTGCCAAATAGTCTTCAGACTTTCCAGTGAATGACACAATCATAGAAATTCTAATTTTATTATATTTTCCTTTAAATTTGCTGCATGCTGCTGAACCCTTGTTCAGTCTGTTATACACACACACACACACACACACACACACACACACACACACACACACACACACACACACGTTTCCACACACATTTCCAGTTCTTACCTATTTACCGGTCTCTCAGAATCCAGCAGCTTTAGAATGGATTTACCATCCATATCAGAGGGAATATCCAATCCAGCAATATCTAGAATTGTAGGTGCGAGATCAATATTCAAAACAATGTGAGGATTCCTGAAAAAAAAAACCATAGAGGAGAACACAGTTTGAAGTCCATGTAATGACACCAGGCAACTCCAGCTCTTCCACAGAGCCCAAGGCTGAAAAGGCTTATTTCATGACACCTGCAAATAAAAGAGGACACAATCCAATTCCTTTCCATGAAGGGAATTATAAAAATACATAGCTAAGTTGCATAACCTCAAGAGGACTAATTTAAAACTTTAGAACAGTGCTTTTTTGAGAAAGAAAAGTAGTTCATAAGGCAAAGTTAACTAATTACGGCAAATGATGGTTCAAAAGTATTTAAAAATGTGAGAAAGCATTGAAAAAACTTCTTGGGTGTCTTACAGAATGAAAGTGTCTACCAAATATGCTGATGACTTTATTAAAAACTAGATTTGGCAGGTAACACACACTTTATCCGTTTTGAAATATGATATAGAAATGAGTACCTCATATCACAGTAGGCATGCTCTGAAAAGAATACAAGAAGAAATATATTGCTAGACACTACAGTAAACAACTAAAAGTGGCTGATCGTTTATAGTGTGAGACCGGAAAAGGCAATGGATTAGGGAAAAAAAAGCAGAAAGGGAGCAGTTAGGAAGGAAAAATAAAAAGAGAGAAAAAATGACAGCTTTAACTGAAGTAGTATCAATCTTCCCAAGTGCACAAGTTTGCACATTCTGCAATCACTTACAAACAGCAATGCCCTGGTACTTTGCAGAGTATGGCATATGCTCCTCAGACACCACAGTTAAGCCACCACAGTTAACAGGACATTTGAACTCAAATGGACTTCAAATTTGTTTAAAATATTGGCATCAACTCCTGAGTAGTCAGACAACTCCTGTCCCCAGATCCCTTAAACTTACACAGCTAAGTATGAGTAAGTTCCCAGGTCAGAGCATGCAGCTGCACAGCCCAGAATTCAGTAGCTAAATGAACGTTCAAATTTCTAATCACGTGACTTGGTTTTACTATGGTTTTGCAGAGAGTGTTTTCAGTTTACATTCACAGAATGACAGAATATCCCAAGCTGGAAAGAACTCACAAGTATCTTTGAACCAAACTCTGGTTCCTGCACAGTACAGTCCCAAGAATCCCAAAAAGTGCCTGAGAGCCTTGTCCAAATGCTCCTTGAGCTCTGTCAGCCTTGGGGCCATGACCACTGTCCCAGGGAGCCTGTTGAGTGCCCAAGCACCTCTGGGGGAAGAAACTTTTCCTAATATTCAACCTAAACCTCCCCCCAATACAGCTTCATGCCGTTTCCTCATGTCTTGTCAGCAGAGAGGTGGTGTTGGTGCCTGCCCCTTTGTTTCCCCTCATGAAGAAGCTATAGAGTGCTTATGGGGTCTGTCCTCAGTCTTCTCCAGGCTGAACAAGCCAAGTGACCTCAGCCACCCTTGATAGGGCTCCAGACCCTTCACCAACTTTGTAGCCTTCTTTGGATGCTCTCTAACAGCTTTATAGCCTTCTGATACTGTGGTGCCCCAAACTGCCCCCACAACTTGTGGTGAGGCCACCTCAGCGCAGAGCAGAGCGGGACAATCCCCTCTCTCGCCCAGCTAGTGCTGTTAGGCCTGATGCCTCCAGGACAAAGTCCCCCCTCCTGGCTGCCAGGGCACTGCTGACTCATGTCCAACTGGCCACTGACCAGAACCCCTAGGGCCCTTCCCACAGCTGCCCTCCAGCCTTTCATTCCCCAGTCTATATGTATACCCAGGGTTGCCCCATCCCACGTGCAGAATCTGGCACTTGCCCTTGTTAAATTTCACATGGTTGGTGATTGTCCATGTCTCTGATTTGCCAAAGGACCCCTCTGCCCTTGAGGGAGTAAACAGCTCCTCCCAATTTACTATTGTCAGTAAAATTTAGCATTCCTTTGAGTCGTGTATGCCAGTCATTTATGATGTTGAACCTTACAAACTTCCTTCAACCATGTCTATGACTGTTGAGTGTGCAATTACTCACAATATCACATACATACATAATGTTTATCAGCTTTATCAGCTATGTGCTATTGCTTCTCCTCATGTCTTTGGAGAAAAAAAAAACCTCAAGCCCTTCATTTCTTAAAAGTGCGGGAAAAGAAAAGAAAGTGAGCATACTGCTCCACAGACAGTGTTCTACAGCACTGAGCATAAAAAATCACTGTGTTACAAGCACAAAGGAAAGATGGGACTAGATGAGCTGCTATACATGTCAGTACAGAACTCCAGCTTAAAATATAGGACAGGAGAAAGCTTCTAAATTCACACTAATTAATGAGACACTATTTAAAAATTACTACATTTTTAAGTGACTGAGCCAACAGGCACTGACAAGAGCGTGGATAATGAATTAAATTGATGTACCTACTTTGATTTTAATTACTAATAATATGATATATTTGTTAAATGAGAGCTTAGTAATGACTTGCTGCAGTGACTCCTATCAAAATTTTGTTGGCATCAAAAGAGAGTAATGACAATTACTCTGCATGAAAAACGTAAGGTTCACACAAAACATGGATGATTGATGTTCCACCATTTAAAGAAAACCAGGCTGAGAGAGAAGATAAATTTATTTTCTGATATACTCTCCCTCAAAGGTATTTTATCCTGTCCTTTCTATTCTTTCATCTTCAGAAGTCTCTGAAAAATAAAAATCAGTGGGAAGATTTCACATTTTTTATGGATGTCTGGGTGTAAAGATCCTTCAACTAGAGCAAATAATGTGGTTGGTCTCTAGTATTACACGTTACAGAAACACCAGCTCAGTCCACTTGGGGCATATTAGCATTGCCTCTCCAGGAAAGCCAAAAACTGCAATCAAAGGGAAGGAGAGCACGTTCTTAGATCACTATTTCAGCTCACTTGAAATTTTGGGCTGCTGAAGACAAAACTCTTTCAGTGCTGACACAATGTGTTTAAATTCCAACTGAGGAATCCCTTCCTTATTTTTAGACAAACAGTAACTGCTGAAAACAAATTAGACACACAGTGCAGTATCTATGAAATTTAACATTTTTGCGCTTACAGATAATATGAATCAATGAGTTTAACCACCATATGGGATGAGATTTTTTTTATAACTACTTGCTATTGTATTACACACTAGACCCATTTCTC